>JAQPPZ010001245.1:3600000-4200000 GCA_028583015.1 Wollemia nobilis | reverse complement strand
GGGAGGCAGCAAAAGAGCAAAGGAAGAGATGAATGTTGTGATTTCACATGTCTCATTTTCATGGCTGGAAGCAGCAGAAGAGGAATGTCGTGATTTTGTGACATGTCTTATTTTCACGGTGGGAGGCAGCAAAGGAGCAAAGGAAGAGACAAATGTCATGATTTCGTGACATGTCTCATTTTTGCGACTGGAAGCGACAAAAGAGCAAAGCAAGGAAAGAATGTTATGATTTTGTGACATGTCTCATTTTCACGGTGGGAGGCAGCAAAAGAGCAAAGGAAGAGATGAATGTCATGATTTCGTGACATGTCTCATTTTCATAGCTGGAAGCGGTAGAGGAGCAAAGCAGGAGACGAATGTCACAATTTTGTGACATGCCAGCTGTAAAGGAATAAAGTATATTTTTGGCAACTGGGGACATGCACTGACATCAGGTGCTAATTTCTGAAGAATGGTCTATTGAATATAACCTGATAGGTCTGTTGGATGATTGCAAAGTAACAAGCTCACCTAAAATTAGCCAGAAGGAAATTTATCCAATCTGTGAGAAATCCTTTGTGTATTATTAGAAATTGTAGAAAATTACTTGTAATTGATTGAAGAAATTAAAAGTACGTAGTAGAAGATACTCTTTTTAGGGTATAAATAGGAGTGAGTCGACCAGAAAAAAGGGTCGGCTCTTGGATGTTTACAAGCTTGATGTGCATGTACTGGATTACAAGCAATAAAAGATTTCTTCCTCTGGCTTCTGAAACTTCTATGTGCTTGTATGTATCTGGTGTTTTAACTTTCATTCACTCTAAGTTTTATAGTGTATCTATTCTAAAATCTAGACTATGCACGCATAAATCTTGTTTCTAGAGTTGAACATTAAAATATATGTACATGCTTTTAGACGAACATCTAAAAGTCACACTTAGGAATTCATGTTTTCTATAAATAAGAGTTCTAGTTTTGCTGATTTTCTAAACTACATCATCAATGTTTGTTGTTGTCTAATCTGTACTATGAGAAAATTTCTAGCTTAGGCTATATTTCCCTTATCTCTTGTTCCCATTTTCTCTAAAAAACTCAAAGGAACCAGCCTTCTCTAGAGACTAGATAGATGATCTCAAGCAAGATCTATCTATTCAATGTTGGCAAAGTCTAAGGCGCAACACTATTAACCAAAGGCAGATTTTGTTCCAACAATTTTTGGCACGCCCAGTGGGACCAGCAATCCCACAGTATTGTATAAGTTTTGGTGTTTTACCTTCAGAGCATTTTGTTTACAAAATCTCAGGAAAAATCACCTGGCGACTCCGTTGCATTTAGACAATAAAAGAAAGACCTTATCTAGAAGCCTTCTGGTTATATAGCCATATGATAACCAGATCTTGAGCTAGAAACTCTGAAGAACCTATCGAGTTTTTTGAACTACATCTCGAAAGCCTAAAAGCACACCCTATGCTAGCCGCAAGATCAAATCCGCCTGGCACCATTAGCACCTCTTTAACGCCCGTTGTAGGATTGTCTGCAAGAAATCCTATAGTAGTTGTAACTCATTTAGCAATCATGGCAGCCACCCCTATCGCATCACATCTTGTATGGAATCAAACTGGCCCTTTGAACTTGGGAACACACCACCAAATTCCATAAGCTGCACTAAAAGCATTGCCAAGCTTCGACGAAACAGGAAAAATAGCAGATGAACATTGTTTAGATGTATCAGAGCTAGCATCTATTTACAACATCACTCAAGAAGATGTAATGGTCAGATTTTTGATTATATCCTTGAAAGGAAAGATGTTCTATTGGTAAAGAGTGCTTCTCGCTAGATCCATTACTTCTTGGGTAGTACTGGTCAGCCGTCTGGTCGATGAATTTAATATACATGCAGATCCTTTCACATTACTGAATCAACTCACTGTCATTGAAAGGCATCCATAAGAAGAAATCCAAGATTTTAACATCAGATTTACCAGAACTCATGATAGAGTACCGCAAGGCCTAAAGCCCACGAAAGAACAAGCTATATGCTATTATTTAAGGGCTTTTGATTTAGATCTTAATATGATAATAAGGCAATCCCGTGTAACCACTTTTCTTGGGATCTATGTAGAGGCAGCAAGGGGTGAAGCTGATCTCATCGCTACAAAAAGATATCCATCAAAAATTCTATTGCCTAATTTACCAGAGCTTTACCAAGCATCAATTTCTAAACTACCTGCACTCCCATCAACGTGTGCTCTCTCATCTATAGCTACACTCCCTAGATTCCCTACATTACCAGCCACACCCCTTGCATCAGCTCCCCCCAATGATCAAAACACGACCATAATTGATACGATGAAGACATTGTCAAATGAAATGGCATCTATGAAAAAGAGAGAGGTTGAACGGAATATCCAAGCAAGAAGATTTCCACAGATACAAAAGGAAGGTGCTTCAACAAGTGGAAGAGGACAAGATAAAAAAATGTGGTGTATGAAAATAAGATAGGAGATAATGGAGAACCCACTAATTCTGACTACAGGTGTACCACTTGCAATGATCCTCATGGAGAAGATTCATGCATGATTCATCAACATCATGTGAAAGCGGTTATTAATGAAAGAACCAAAGAAACCGATAAGTGGTAGGTGAACATAATCAGAGAGGTCCACCACAATTTGGCAATGCCATCAGTGGAGCAAGTATCGGTCCTAACAAGATCGGGAAAAAAGTCATTACAAGCTGACCCTAAGGAACTCCAACCACTAGGTTTTCCTCCTACCCCTAGAGCAACTCCGTAGAAGAACCTATCCAATGAGAAAGGACATTTTGATCCTCCTCAGACTTCTGTGACTACACCAAGAAAATAATTTCCTCCTAGAAAAGGGAGCGAAGCTCAAGAGCAAGCGAAGGAAAGACTCAGATTTCCTTCATTGACAAAAAGGCAAAGAACAGAAGCTACGCAGGTCTATAGAGATAGATATAACGCATCGACTAGTGGAAGGGATAAAAGTGTTGAAGTATCCCCATCTGCAACTATTTCGTTCAACATTGTAGAAGAAATGAAGAGGACCCCCTCCAAAATAAGCATGTATGATGCACTGCAAATTCCTGGTCAGATTGACCTCCTCCAAGAATCTTTAACTTTAAAGAATAATACCTCTTCCTCAAATGTTATACAAGCAAATGTTGTGTCAACCACTAGAAAAAATATACCACCCCCATTCTATTTATCTTTGCAAATGGAAGGGTGGATAGTTCACAATTGCATGATTGATTCAGGGGTCGCAACTACGGTAATGCCGAAAGCCGTATGTGACATAATGGGATGGAATATACTTGAAGTCATCCTGGTGTGTTGCAATTGGATGGTAATCCAGTAAAAAATATCGGGGTGATCCAAGATATACCTATTCAACTCCACAGAATGCCAAAAGCAGTCGTCATAGAAGAAGTAGTCATTGTAGACTTGGAACCATATTTCGGTATGTGTTTATCCAGAGAGTTCATAGCCAAACTGGGAGGTTATCTTTCACTAGATTATTTGCATTTGGAGGTACCTTTCAAAGGTAAAAGAGTCAGGATCTACAATGAGAAACCATCTACTTTTCATGTAGAAATACTAGAAGAAACAACTACTGTCAACATGATGTCCGAGGAATTTGAGAATATTGATTTAATGGAAGAAACCCTAGAGGAACTCCAATCTGAAGATCAGTTTTCAATGAAATACTTCAATGCTATGATAGAGATAGAAATGGGAAGCTATTCTATTGAGAAACCAAAAAGGCTCCCTATTGTTGTCCCTAAAATAGATGATTCAGTCAACCAATTATGGAAATTGTACTTTGATGGGTCAAGGTGCAAAAATGGAGTAGGAGCTAGAATCGTCCTGATTTCACCCACTAGAAAAGAAAAAGTCTTTTCATATAGGTTGAAATGGAGTTGCACCAATAATGCAGTTGAGTACGAAGTCTTGTGTTTGGGACTCAAGAAAGCTAAAAAATTGGGTGTAAAACAGCTATTGATCTATGGAGATTCAGAGCTGATCATTAAATAGGTTACTGGCAAGTGCATTTGTAAGCAGCATTACCTAAGAGCTTACAAAAACAAAGTGTTAGATCTTTTGGAAAATTTTGAAGCACTAAACATGAAATCCATTTCTAGAGAGAAGAACACACATGCAGACCTGTTAGCATCTGTAGGATCAAATTTTTGCCTAGTCAGCAATGTTATTCAGAAGTCTAAAATAGTTAGACTTATATACAGGCCTTCAGTGCCCAAAAAAGACATTTTCTGGCAAGTATTCAAAAATTATGAGCAGATCCTGGATTTTATGATTCATAAGATGAATTGCTCTACAGATAGAGCGTTACAAGAATAGGACGAATAGAGCCTTATTCAACTGAAAAACAACCATATCCCCAGGGGACTGATCACCCTGGAGAGCCTTTTCGACAATAGTGACAGAGCTGTAGGTCGAAGGATCAAGGTAGATGAATGCCGGTATAAAGAAGTAGAAATAGAACCAGGAAAAATGATCAAAGTAGGAACTGATTGTATAGTGGTAGAACTAGATAAAATAAAATAGTTATGTAGAGAGTATCTAGATATAATAGCCTGGACTTATAGTGATCTGAAAGTGTACAAGAAAGAGGTCATTCAGCATACCATTGAACTGGAGGAAGGATCTAAACCTTTCAGGCAGAGGCAGAGGCATGTGAATCCCAAGATTGAAGCCTTTATGAAATAAGAGTTGTTAAAAATATTGCAGGCTAAGATAATATACCCAATCAAGCACTCTACCTGGGTGGCAAATTTAGTTCCAGTCTGCAAGAAAAACGGAGAAATACGACTATGCGTCGATTTCAAAAATTTGAACAAAGCCTCTATAAAGGATCACTATCCTTTACCCAATATTGACCCAATCCTTCATACTATTGTGGGACCAGAAAGGTTTTCTCTGTTAGACGAATTTTCTGGTTACAATTAGGTTTGGGTGAGAAATGAAGATCAATACAAGACTACATTCACCACTAAGTTGGGAACATTTGCATACCAAAGGATGCCCTTTGGATTATCTAACACAGGAGCAACTTTCCAGAGAGCCATGGATGTAGCTTTTGGGAAGCTTGCGAACAAAATTGTTGTCGTCTATTTAGTGTTGCACCTTAGACTTTGCCAACATTGAATAGACAAATCTTGCTTGAGATCATCTGTCTAGTCTCTAGAGAAGGCTGGTTCCTTTGAGTTTTTTAGAGAAAATGGGAACAAGAGATAAGGGAAATATAGCCTAAGCTAGAACTTTTCTCACGATATATATTAGACAATATCAAACATTAAACTGGAGGAAGGAGCTAAACCTTTCAGGAAAAGGTAGAGGCCTATGAATCCCAAGATTGAAGCCTTAATGAAATAAGAGTTGTTAAAATTCTTGCAGGCTAAGATAATATACCCAATCAAGCACTCTACCTGGGTGGCAAATTTAGTTCCAATATGCAAGAAAAATGGAGAAATACGACTATGCATCGATTTCAAAAATTTGAATAGAGCCTATTTAAAGGATCACTATAATTTACCCCAGATTGACCCAATCCTTCATACTGTGGCGGGAGCATAAAGGTTTTCTTTGTTAGAAGGCTTTTCTGGTTACAATCAGGTTTGGGTGAGAAATGAAGATCAATACAAGACTACATTCACCACTAAGTGGGGAACATTTGCATACCAAAGGATGCCCTTTGGATTATCTAACACAGGAGCAACTTTCCAGAGAGCCATGGACGTAGCTTTTGGGGAGCTTGCGAACAAAATTATTGTCATCTATTTAGATGACATGATAGTTTTTTCTCACAACAAAAAGGACCATGCCACTCATATGTAGCAAGTATTTGAGAAATGTAGGGAATTTGGAATATCACTAAACCCTACAAAATATATTTTTGCTGTGGAAGAAGGAATACTCCTTGGGCATGTTATTTCTAAAGCTGGGCTATCAATTGATCTTGATAGAGTAAAGGCACTTCTTGAGTTGCCTCTCCCAGTTAACAAGAAAGGTTTGCAATATTTATTTGGGCAAATAAATTTCGTCAAAAAATTCATTGCAGATTTTGCCCAAACAGTTAAACCAATGACTGAATTATTGAAAAGGGACGCTCCTTTTAAATGGACAGAGCCAAGGAAAGAAGCTTTCCAAAAAATTCTAGAAGCCATCACTCAAGCTCCTGTGCTAGTCAACCTTGACTATTCCCAATATTTCATACTATATGCTATCGGAGAGCAAAATAGTTATGTTGCAGTTCTCACTCAGAAAGGAGCAGATGACAAAGAAAGACCCATAGCCTTTTTGAGTTCCACCATGCACAAACATGAGGAAAGGTACAACTTCATAGAAAAATAAGTATACGCAATTATGAAATCCTTGAATAAGCTAAAACACTTCTTATCCCAGAGTCGGACGATGGTGTATGTTATTCATCCCGATGTAAGGAACATAATTCAAGGAGAATTGGGTGAAAAAAGAGCTGGATGGGTGACTTGCATCCAAGAGTATGATGTAGAAATACATCCTACTAAAATAGTTAGAGGGAGAGCTTTGTGCCAGGAATTGGCCAAGCAAGCTGCAAGTGGATATGGGGAGATCCACCCCATCATGGCAAACACAGAGCAACACCAAGACAAAGCAAGTTCGGGTTGGATCGATGACTTTGTGAGGTATTTTCAGACTGGGTCATGTCCTGAGGATATGAACGCTTCCTAGAGAAGGAGATTCTAAACCCATGCATTGAAATATACCCTTCGAACAGAGGGGTTGTATAGGATTAACATCGATGGTGTATTGTTAAAATGTGTTCCCGATAATGAAAAGTAGAAAGTGTTAGATGAATTTCATGGGGTTCTTCAGGGGGAAATTATGTAGGCCGAACTACAGCTTTGAAGATCCTTAGAGCTAGATGTTATTGGCCTTCCATCTTCCTAGATGCGTAGAAAGTGACCTAGAGGTGTGAATAGTGTCAGAGGTATGTGGGAAGAAACAGGAATGCACCTATGCCCTTAAAAGCTATTCAAGTTGAAGAACCATTCCAGTAGTGGGAGTTAGATTTCATAGGGATAATAGAGCCAAACTCATCATCAGGTGACAAATACATTCTCACTACCATAGACTACTTCACCAAGTGGGTAGAAGCAGTGCCTACGAAGAAATCTGATTCAAAAGTGGTGATAGAATTCTTCGAAAGTCTAATCACAAGGTTTGGCATACCAGATTCTTTTGTTACAGACAATGGATCCCCTTTCACTAGTGCAAAGATGATCGAATTCGTCAGTAGATATGGAATTTACCTGAAGACTTCCTCTAATTATTACCCACAAGGTAATGGATTAGCTAAGTCTACTAATAAGAGTCTTTTGAGAATTTTGAAAAGAACATTAGAGGACAATAAGAAGAAATAACACTCACTCCCGAATCAAGCCTTGTGGGCTAACAGAATCTCAATCAAAAAATCAATCAATACTTCGCCATATGCTTTGGTTTATGGCAAATAGGCTATTCTACCGATTCATATGGCGATATCCATGTTGAGGATGCTAAAACAAGTTAACGAAGATGAAAGTCATCCAATGGATTCCCGAATGATGCAACTTTTGTAGCTTGAAGAATCTAGGAAACAGGCCTACGATAATCATCAAAAGCATATGGTAAAAACAGTTGGGTGGTTCGATAAGAAAACCACTTTCAAGAAATTTAAAACAGGTGACCTGGTATTAAAATGGAATGTCAAGAAAGCAAAGCTAGGACACCATGACAAGTTTGATGTTTTCTAGGAGGGGCCATTCGAAATTGTTGCAGAAAAGAAATTCAATGCCTCTTAGTTAAAAAATCAAGATGTATGGGTTCTACCCATCACGGTGAATGCTTTTCACCTAAAATTGTATTTCCAGTAAAATCTACAGATCACCATTATATGTACAGTATATTATAAGTTTAAAGTTTTGTAAATATTTCCCTTTTTACGGCCTAATAAGAATCAAGTGTGCAAGCTTATCAAGAGATAATTACAGCCATGGACATAATCAGAGGATCTAAACATTAGGGGTAGCAGCCAGCGGCCAGAGCTGGGACTAGTTCCCAAAATTGAATTTTTGTGTTCTTCAGACAAAGGTTAAATACCTAAGTGGTAAAATAAAGGTTTTGATAAGGTGAAGATCACTTGTATTCCAAAGTGTATTCTTTTTCTTTTTTTTTTCCGCTCGAAATTTTTCTTTTCACAACTGTGTAATGGTGACTCTGTTTCCCAACGGATGAAGGCCTGGTCTCTATTTTTTTTGCTAGCAAAAATTCCCCTGGAAGGCGCCAAGAATGTTAGTCAAAAAGGGACTAACTATAGAAAAATAGCTGATGCACCTTTTTTGCATATTTCCCAAGAAGACCAAAGTGGCCCATATGCTAAAGATCAAAGACAAAGCAAAACACCGCAAGGAGGAAAAAGTGTCGCGATATCGCGACATGTTGCATTTTCATGGTTCATAGCAAGGAGAAAGAGCAAAGGGCAAAAAGTGTCGCGATATCATGACATGTATTTTCACGTCTAAAGCAAAGAGAAAGATCCAAGAGGAAAAAGTGTCGCAATATCGCGACATGTTGCAGTTTCATGGTTCATAGCGAGGAGAAAGAGCAAAGGGCAAAAAAGTGTCGCGATATCGCGGCATGTTGTATTTTCGCGGCTAAAGCAAAGAGAAAGAGCAAAGAGGAAAAAGTGTCGCGATATTGTGACATGTTGCAGTTTCACGGTTCATAGCGAGGAGAAAGAACAAAGGGCAAAAAAGTGTCGCGATATCGCAACATGTTGTATTTTTGCGGCTAAAGCAAAGAGAAAGAGCCAAGAGGAAAAAGAGTCGCGATATCATGACATGTTGTAGTTTCGCGGTTCATAGCGAGGAGAAAGAGCAAAGGGCAAAAAGTGTCATGATATCACAACATGTATTTTTGTGGCTAAAGAAAAGAGAAAGAGCCAATAGGAAAAAGTGTCATGATATCGCGACATGTTGTAGTTTTGCGGTTCATAGCGAGGAGAAAGAGTAAAGGGCAAAAAGTGTCGCGATATCGCGACATGTTACATTTTCATGGCTAAGAGAAAGAGAAAGAGCAAGGAGAAAAAGTGTCATGATATCGCGACATGTTGCTTTTTCGCAGGCAAAAGCAAAGAGAAAGAGCCAAGAGGAAAAAGTGTCGCGATATCGCAACATGTCTCATTTTTGTAGCTAAAGAGCAAGAGAAAGAGCCAAGAGAAAAAAGTGTTGCGATATCGCGACATGTTGCTTTTTCGCGGTCCAAAGCAAAGAGAAAGAGCCAAGATGAAAAAGTGTCGTGATATCGCGACATGTCTCATTTTTGCGGTTGGAAGCGGCAGAAAAGAAAAGCAAGGAAAGAATGTCATGATTTTGCGACATGTCTCATTTTCGCGACGGGAGGCAGCAAAGGAGCAAAGGAAGAGACGAATGTCACGATTTTGCGACATGTCTCATTTTCATGGCTGGAAGCGGCAGAAGAGCAAAGCAAGGAAGAATGTCGTGATTTTGCGACATGTCTCATTTTCACGATGGGAAGCAGCAAAAGAGCAAAGGAAGAGACGAATGTCACGATTTCGCGACATGTCTCATTTTCGTGGCTAGAAGCGGTAGAAAAGCAAAGCAAGGAAAGAATGTCATGATTTTGTGACATGTCTCATTTTCATGGCAGGAGGCAGCAAAGGAGCAAAGGAAGAGACGAATGTCGTGATTTCATGACATGTCTCATTTTCACGACTGGAAGTGGCAGAAGAGCAAAGAAAGGAAAGAATGTCCCGATTTCGTGACATGTCTCATTTTCAGCAGGAGGCAGCAAAGGAGCAAAGGAAGAGACGAATGTCACGATTTCGCAACATGTCTCATTTTTGCGACTGGAAGTGGCAAAAGAGAAAATAAAGGAAAGAATGTCGTGATTTTGTGACATGTCTCATTTTCGTGGTGGGAGGCAGCAAAAGAGCAAAGGAAGAGACGAATGTCACGATTTCATGACTTGTCTCATTTTCATGATTGGAAGCGATAGAGGAGCAAATCAGGAGATGAATGTCACGATTTCGTGACATGCCAGCTGTAAAGGAATAAAGTATATTTTTTGTAACTGGGGACATGCACTGACATCAGGTGCTAATTTCTAAAGAATGGTTTGTTGATTATAACCTGGAAGGTCCGTTGGATGATTGCAGAGTAACAGGCTCACCTAAAATTAGCCAGAAGAAAATTTATCCAATCTACGGGAAATCCTTTGTGTATTATTAGAAACTGCAAAAAATTACTTGTAATTGATTGAAGAAATTAAAAGTACATAGTAGAAGATACTCTTTTTAGGGTATAAATAGGAGTGAGTCGACCAGAAAAAGGGTCGGCTCTTGGACCTTTACAAGCTTGATGTGCATGTACTGGATTACAAGCAATAAAATATTTCTTCCTCTGGCTTCCGAAACTTCTGTGTGCTTGTATGTATCTGGTGTTTTAACTTTCATTCACTCTAAGTTTTATAGTGTATCTGTTCTGAAATCTGGACTATGCACGTCTAAATATTATTTCTAGAGTTGAACATTAAAATATATGTACATGCTTTTAGACGAAAATCTAAAAGTCACACTTAGGAATTCTTGTTTTCTATAAAGAAGAGTTCTAGCTTTGCTAATTGTCTAAACTGCATCATCAATGTTTGCTATTGTCTAATCTGTACCATGAGAAAAGTTCTAGATAAGGCTATATTTTTCGTTATCTCTTGTTCCCATTTTCTCTAAAAAACTCAAAGGAACCAGCCTTCTCTGGAGACTAGACAGATGATCTCAAGCAAGACCTGTCTATTCAATGTTGGCAAAGTCTAAGGCGCAACACTATTAACCAAAGGTAGATTTTGTTCCAAAAGGGCTCAAGCAAGTGGCTCGACTAGAGCCTATGGTCAGGGATCGTGCCTATCCGATGACCCTGATCAACCTATGGGATCCTTGGACCAACACCTTCCATCTCCCAATAGGGGAGATGACAGTGACCTTGGAGGATGTCTATCAACTTCTACAGATTCTGATAGATGGACTACCGATCAGAACGTCACCGTGTGATCAACGAATAGCTGTACTGATACGATTCTTCGGGCATGGGGAGGAGCTGGGTGTGGAGAGCCCAATGAATATGGTAAAGGGAAACTGCAAGATTGGCAGGATTTTGGTCCGATGGTGGCTTGAGAGAGGGGTGTTGGGAGTGAGGCATGCAGTACTCATGGGCTTCATTTCCAACATGCTGCTACCTGAATCGTCAGGTGTGAGGTTCTCGTGGAACCTTTTGGATGTGGTATGGTGACTGGTAGAGTGCCCAACAGAGGCACCGCTGATCATGAGGTGGGGACAGACGCTACTGGCATAGCTCTATGGTGAGTTGTACGAGGTCTGCTGCCAGAGGCAGAAGGGGATTAGCTACAGCTATTTGTTACAGAGCTAGGCTTGGAAACACATAGCGGTGGAGAGGCCAACAAGGTTACCATGGATGACTCGAACAGAGATGGAGGATAAGGATACGGGCTATGCGGCTCTGTGGCGACGGTCTGAGGAGCAGGGATAGAGTCGATGGTGGGCAGGTGTCGTAGGGCACTATGCCGATGCCCTCGCTCGAATGACTCAAGAGGAGGTGTTCTGGCACCCTTATCGAGACTGTCCAGCCTGGTTGGAGGTTGGAGAGTGGTTCCGATGGGTACGCAGTGAGCAGTTGCTGATTGGGCGGCATGGGACTAAGCATGAGTTCTTCCCTTATAGTCGGGTGACATGACAGTTTGGGGTGCACCAGGGGTTTCCTATTGAGCCCATGGTCTATCAGCATCGGGGGATGAGAGGACTTTGGATTGACTGATCATCGCGCCACTAGGCGAGGATTTAGACATAGTTATCGACGTCTCGGATGTGGACGATGTTGAGACTACCACAAAGTACGACCAGTGGTGGGTACTATGGCGATGGTGGGGAGGGGGGGCACTAGGAGGTGTAGAGGCAATAGTAGCAGGCGGGTAGGGTGCCGAGGCACCAAGAGATGATTGGGGAGCTCCTCGAGAGGATGAAAATATGGTGGAGGTGGAGGATGAGGATGTGGATGTGGATTTGGGAGTTTTGGATCAGCTAGAGATGTAGGACATCATGGAGTAGTGGGAGCCAGAGCAGGCTGCTATTCTAGATATGCCTACACCTCAGGTATAAGCAAAGGACACGAAGTCTGGGGTGCACTGCAGGAGAGGGATCTCCTACGCATGCAGCTGGCAGAGTGAGAGAATGCATTGGCTGCCTACCATCGATAGGATGGGGGTACTGATGCTACATGGGAGAGGGATCTCCTATGGATGCAGCTGGCAGAGAGGGATAGGGCTTTGGTGCAGTGTGAGGAGAACTTGGCAACATATCGCTAGTAGGAGATGGACTCGGTGTGGTAGTGGTTAGAGTTGGAGGCAGAGATTAGCCACCTTGGTGGGTGGGTCACTATGTTCAGTGGAGGTGGATCGTCGCATCTCTCAAGAGGGAGTGAGACTGAGCAGTCAACATCCTCTCGACATAGGTGATTGGATGAGGGGAGGCGAGTAGGCATGATGCGAGGGCTAGCAGCAGCCACATTGAGGGGTCTCATAGGACACACACCACGGGGGGTAGTTCCCATCGCACCGATCCTGCATGATCATGGTGGATGAAGCCCTAGGCTTGGGGGTTTTTAAGCTTTTGGATTTTGTTGCGGGGTCACAGGACCAGTTCATTGTAGCCTGTGGGCATTTTTGATGATATATATAGATGAATTTATTTTTTTTATGTGAGTGTTGATTTGATTTTATGCATGATGAGTGATGAGTATGGATGTATGCATGTTAATTTATTTTGATGGATGCATATGTTATGATGAATGAATTTTTTTTTTATTTATATGTGATATGTAATGTGGAATGGATGAATTAAATTTGTGTTGTTTGGCGAGGGCACCATAGACTATTTAGAACTTTGTGGTTTTGGCGATTGCTGATGGCAGTGCGAGGATGAATGATAGCGTCATTGGTTTAGAATGTAGCCAAGGTGTTCTGAGACTCAGACGGGTTTAACTAACTAGCCATGACTGTACTTTAGCTTACTAGATTTTTGGACAAGGTATGAATCAGACTTGTCCTTGACCAAGTTATTTCACATCCCTGTGTGTGCAATTGAGTTTGTTTATGTGGTATTTCTTAGGATACCGCCAGTGCCAGATAGGCTGTCAACCAAACCTGTATTGAGGATCACCTGATTGGCTCCACTAACTCCTTTGTTGTATTTAGCCAAATTAATCTATGGTTCTATCTAGGATACCATAAGCTAGCTCATCCACATGCAAACATTGATCTGTACACGAGTTAATGTGACAGATATATCGTCATGTGGGAGGTTTACCACCAGTGACCGATAGGCTATCCACAAAACCGGTACTGAGGTTTGCCTCATGACCTGTCGGAATGCTGAGAGTTCTAGGGATTCAAGTTCGACTCCCTTATTTTCTTCAATTGTATTGGGATACTTGCTCTTTTGTAGTGATAAAAATCATTGTTTATTTTTATATATTTTTCTTTTGAGCAAGGGATTTGAATTTTGAGTGACGAGAATCACTATTGTACATGCCTTTTGATGTATGCACTTTGGTGGTGATGTCAAATTTTTGGAGTTTTGACTTTTTGCAAAATTTTATGATGTTTGCAACTTTTTGGTAACTTGGGATTCTTGGGGAATTGGGTAGGGAGGATGCTTGTCCTTTTGCCAACTCTCAGCATTCTTGGGTTCATTTGCACAGGGGGATGAGCAAGATAACCGTTTCGCTTATGGTGACTTGGATTACTGTGTAGGTTTCATATTTCATTCACACAACTTGGGAATTTTTATGTGTTTTAATTTGTGTTGGGATGCTACGTAACAAGGTGTGATCCAAGTAGAACTCTACCTTTGTAAAATTTATCTGACTTGGTACAGTATGTGGCTAGAAAGCTATATAACGACTGAAGGACGAAAACTCTTGATACATTAGAAGACCACTGACTCGATATGGTAAAAATAAGTAAATGGCATTTCTATTTGATGGAGTACTTATAAAATGGAGAAATATGGAACAAGATGGATTGGCGGAGTAATTACAATCTATGGTGCCTTTGACCTGTATGACCACAAATGTGCAATGTGTGGGTATGATGCTTAATGCAGCTACATATTTTTGTGTTTTTTATGGATTGATTTTTTTGTGAATATGAAGATGAGATGTGAAAAGAGCTTATTTATTATTGTGATGAGTTGGAGTATGCCTAGATATGAGATGCAAATTTTGGTTATTTTTGATGAATTTACTGTTATTGAATTTTCTTATTTTTGACCAAGCAATTGTGGGAATCCTTGGAGCATTTTGGTTGACCAAGCGGTAATGGGTACCTTTGGGGCATTTTGAGATTGACCAAGCGATTGTAGGAGTCCTTGGAGCCTTTTGGGATTGACCAAGCAATTGTCAAAATCCTTGGAGCATTTTGGGATTGACCAAGCGATTGTAGGAATCCTTGGAGCATTTTTGGATTGACCAAGCAATTGTAGGAATCCTTGGAACATTTTGGGATTGACCAAGCGATTGTAGGAATCCTTGAAGCATTTTTTTTGGGATACAACTCTCGTAGATATGGAATGGCCACAAATGATTGATGTTCAAGGGTTCTAGTTCCTTTATTCCATCAAGAGAGGCTAGCCGATATGTCTCAGGTCCTATTTTGCTATCAATTACATATGGACATAACCAATTTCCCGTGAACTTCTCCCTTAGATGGGACATCAAACTAGAGTTCTGTTGGTTTTCTTTTAAGACCAAGTCACTAATCCAAAAGTCCCTCAGGTGAACTTTCATGTTGTAAGCTTTCTTAAGTCACTCTTGATAGATACGTAAATGCTCAAGAGCATTAACACATCATTCATCAAGCAACGTAATCTGGTCTAACCGGGCCTACCGTGCAGTGTCATCATCGATGAACTCTTGCATTGATATGCGTAGGGAAGGAATTTCCAACTCAAGAGGCATGACTACCTCGGAGCCATACATGAGTGAAAATGGAGTTGCCCCAGTGGGCATCCGAATGCTAGTGTGATAAGCCCATAGGGCAAGTGGGATTTGGATGTGCCAATCATTATGACTATCTGTAACTATCTTTTTGAGGATAGCAACTAGCATTTTTTTTGACACCTCTACTTGCCCATTTTCTTACGGATAATAGGGTGTCAAAAAATTGTGCTGAATTTTGTACTTTGTGGTCAAAGCACGCACATCTTTGTTCTTGAATGACGTCCCATTATTCGAGATTATTTTGGATGGAATACCAAAATGACATATGATGTTATGCAAAATGAATCCATAATGCGGGGTCTTGTCGTAGAGGTAAGCAGAACTGCTTCTACCTACTTGGTGAAATACTCTGTGGCCGTTATGATAAACATGTGATGACCTAACGATGCAGGGGAGATCTTTCCAATTATATCTAAGCCCCACTACAAAAATGTCCAAGCCGACTGGATCGATTGCAAGGCCTGGGAAGGTACATGTGTCAAATTAGCATGGTGTTGACACTTCACGCACTTCCTTACATATGCACAAAAATCTCACTCTAAAGATGGCCAATAATAGCCCATGCAAAGAATGTGCTTTGCGATGGCCATACCACTGAAGTGGCCACCACACGTACCATCATGCGCTTGGGCGATCGCCCAAGTGGACTCTTGCTAGTCTAAGCAATGAAGGAGGATTCCTTCATAGCTACGATGGTACAAAATGTCTCCTAACAAGACATACTTAGCCACTTTCTACTTGAATGCTTGTTTTGCGACATGTGTCAATCCAAGTGAGAGATTACCTAACTTGAGGTAGTCCCTTATGGGTGAATACCAATCCTGCTGATCAGAAGCCTCGATGATATGAATAGCCAATCCCTCTTAAAGTTCATCCCTAGCAAATGCTGAGTGGGAGAGAACTTGTAAGAATAGCATTGTGTTGCTATTAATGGGAGTAGGGGAGAACAAGGACCCCCAGTTGGTGTGTTTCAGACGATCATGGATTCGAGAGAACTTATCCGAGGATGGTTCAATCTAGATCATGTGGATTCCTGGAATCAAGTCAGAGCTTGCACACTCCATCGTGGATTGCGATAGTGTTTTGACTTGAATGGTTGTCATATCATTAGAAAGGTCTTACGGGATTAGTGACCCCAAGGAGGCCATAGTGTCCACAAAATGATTTGATGATCGAGGGAGTGCCTCGATGATGTACCACTCAAGCTTCACCAAGAATTTATCCATAAGGGATTTTTAGGCCTGCAGAACTGGGCATTTGCATTGGAATACCCCTTTGACTTGGTTGACAATTAACAACGAATCACCAAAGATGTTCAGTCATTTGATGTTCATGGTGATTGTTGTCTTAAGACCTATGAGCAAGGCTTCATACTCTGCATTATTTTTGGTGCATGGGAAGTCTAATTTAAAGGACAGGGGAACTAGAACCCCTTGCAGTGTGAAGAATACAATTCCCATGCCACCACCTTGCTCACATTTAGAACCGTCAAAAAATAGGGTTATGTCAGCCTTTGACTCAGGCTCATCAGAATCTGGTGATTCTGAGACATGGAAGACCCCATCATCGGGTAGTTCTATGAATAGAGGCTGATCGTCTTCGAGAGGAGCCTCTGCTAGTTGATCGTCTATGACCTGTCATTTGATGGATTTCTGTCCAATAAAATCTATGTAAAATTCCATCAACAACATGATCCATTTCGTCGTGCGACTACTATGATAAGTATGACTCATCATGTACCGTAATGGATTCTCCTTAGACACAACATACGTAGTGTTGCTCAACATGTAGTGGCATAGCTTTTTGGTAGCAAACACCACTGCCAAGCAGAGTTTCTCGATGTATGCATAGTTAAGTTCATAGTTGACCAGGGTGCGGCTAAGATAGTAATTAGCCTATTCTTTGTGAAGTTCATTCTTCTAGGCTAGCATGGCACCCAGTGCCACCTCAGTAGCTGAGATGTATAAGTAGAAGGGCACGCCTGGTCTAGGTGGTGCCAATACTAGCGATGAATCCAAGTATCATTTGATGTCATCAAAGGCTGACTGGCACTTGTCATCCCAGTGAAATGCTACCTCCTTGTGCAATAATTTATTCATGGGTCGGCACTTGTCAGACAACTGTGCTATGAAGCGTTTGATTGACATGACCTTTCCCTGCAGACTTCTGAGCTGCTTAATGGTAGTTGGGGGAACCATTTCAAGGATTGCCTTGACTTTTTTTGGGTCCACATCGATGTCTCGCTTTGAGACTATGAAACCCAAGAGTTTTCCAGATGTGACACCAAATACGCACTTCTTGGGATTCAGTCTAACTTTATGTTCCATGAGGCAATCGAGGATCTTGCTTAAGTCATCAAGATGATTTGGGCACAAAAGAGATTTGGCCAACAAATCATCCATGTAATCTTCCAAAGTTTTATGCATGTAATCGTGGAAGATGTACGTCATGGCACGTTGGTAGGTGGCGCCAGAATTTTTAAGACCAATGGGCATGACCTTATAACAAAATGTCCCCCAAGGCATTGTGAACGCCATTTTTAGTTGGTCTTCAGGATTGATACGAGTCTGATTGTATCTCGAGAAACCATCCATGAGGGATAGCATTTCATGACCTACTGTAGCATCTACCAATGCATTGATGCTTGGCAAGGGGAAATCATCCTTAGGAATCACTTTGTTTAGATCTTGAAAATCAGTGCATATGCAAATCCTCCCGTCGAGCTTTTTGACGGGCACCATGTTGGACAGCCATGACGGATAATCCATGCAGATGACAAATTGTGCATCCAACAACTTTTGCAATTCATCTTTGACCATCAAGTCCACTGTTGTGTGCATGTTATGTAGTTTTTTCTTAACTGGCTTGACTGTCAGATCAAGTGTTAGATTATGCGTGACTAGCTACAGATCTAGCCCCGACATGTCTCTGTATGACCATGCAAAAACCTCCTTCTTCTCTTTGATAAGGGCAATGTAGTCGGCTTGCTCTTCAGGGGATAATCTTACCCCTAGCTTGATAATCTATGGATTCATTGGATCCAAGCCGATGTCTACGTCAATCATCTCCTCGAATGACATGTGGGATCCGTCCTCCAACTGATGTGGAGTTGGGATCAAATGGATATCATTTTCTAATTTTAAATCTGTGTTGGGAACCTCGGGTTCCTCTTAGGCATGAAAGATATCTTGAGTTGTCGTTGGGGTAAAATGAAGCATTTTACCGAAAGGCTAGTACTCTGATGGGGATGGAGGTGAATTGACATGATCCCAGTCAATGACATCTATTTCTAGATGCAAGGACCATGCTGGATTGACCAGATTGTAGATGGGGGTCGTTAAGTCAATGGAGATCATGTTGATGAGATGATTTTGGTCTCCATTACCATGGGTGTGATGACTCGAACATTCTAGATGTTCTCTGTGCTTCGGATCTGGCTATAGAGGTATTGGCATGAATGGATCGGCCCTATGTGCTGATAGGAGGACAGGGTCTACCCTCAGCACTGATATCACCCTAGGGTCTCAGAGTGGAAGGTGCTCTTCGTATACCTGGAGCGATGGATCCAACACTTGATCCCACCCTACTGGGTCTACGTACCACTCGTGTCCTGACACTATGCCCATTTGTTCAAATATGTCGTTAATCTCAAAAGGGTATGGTTGCAGCCTCTATCGCATGTGATTAAGATATGTCATTTTTGTTTCATCTTCGTAATCACTATCGAAGATCCAAAAGCCCTCGTTGGCTCTAATAACTGTTTGGGGTATTATAGGCTCATCCTGCTCGAGCAAATTAATCTAGCCCCATTGTGGTTGTTCCACTCTCTGTGGGGGGACTTGATTCTATTGACGTGGCATTGGCTCGCTTAGAGCCACTATAGGGAACATTTTCAAGAGGCTATCTTGACAGTCATTCATGGGGATCACTTATGAGTGATCACTATCGGATTCAAAGGGATCATATGATGCTGGTTCATATTCTGATTCATCCTCCAAAGATCCCTCTTGACATTGTTTATACCTTCCTTGAAAGTGAGTCCCCGAACTTTTGCCTCTCTCTAGAAAAGGAGAAGGGTTATTGAGGTTAACAAGGGTGGTTGTTGACCATGGGAGGTAATCTCCCAATGTATACATTGTGTTTGGGTTGGCATAAGGATCTGATGCCAATCCACCCTTGTTGCCTATCCCTAGGCCTTGCATTTTTTCCACCAAGATGTCCAAGGGCAGGGGGTGGTTGAACCCTACTCCCGACTTGTCATAAGGCATTTGGTATCTTGGCTGGCAAAGGACACACACTCCTTGCTCATACCTACCTAGCTCGTATCCATGCCAATTGCATTGGCCAAGATATTTCAAAGTGAATTATGGGTTAGACAGATAGTTGACATCTTCTACAAAAGGCTCTTCATCTTCATCCTCTTGCATGCATGGCTCAGTACCATGATCAAGGCTCCCATACACAAAATTTTTCTAGTTTGGCGGGTAGCCTAAAGGAATAATTGTACCATTGGGAAGGCGAGGTCTCCCCATGTCTTGCATGGACTCTAGCATGGTCATTGCTACAACATTCCACACCAGATACTCCCCCAGGCCCGTACTGGCCATTTCAATAGTAATTGTTGGCAATTGAGAGGGAGGGAACATAAGCTCTTCCTAAGTCCACTCCATGTTGGGTGAAATAGGAGCCTCAACTTCCATTGTTCTAGGCATCTCTTTGGTAGAGATGGTTGATACTATTGGCAGTGCCTCTTCTAGGGGTTGAGCCTCTTCCAGGGTTTGCTTCCTTTTGTCCTTCTTTTTAGCCATGATAGGTGGCGTTGTTGGTGAAGGACCGGACGATGAAGATGTACCTAGATGGGGTTTTGATGGATTTATCACCAGTGGTGCTTACGACATTGGACCTTGTCTAGATGGATTTAACTAAAAATCCAAGTGCATCGATGGGAGGGTTGCTTGCGGTATTAGCTGCACTGCATTGCAATATTTGAAGGGTTCTAAGTCTGTCGGGACTACATGTACTTCCCCTTCAAATGTATAATTCAAACACTGATGAGCTATCGAAGGGACACACTTCATGTCCTTAATCCATGGCCACCCTAGCAATATGTTATAAGCCATCTCACCTTCCAAAATATGGCACAATGTAGGTATCGTATTTTGTCCTACTTGAATGGGTAAGACAATTGTGCCAACTGTCAAGCATATCACATCATTGAATGCTCACAGTGTATAGGTGGAAGCTATGATGTGAGAGGCTGGCAACTTCAGATGATTCAATGCTACTGTGGTAATGATGTTACTGGACGAGCCAGTGTCTATCAACACCCTCTTATACGAGATCCCATTGACCCGTGCGATAACATGTAGGGATGGATCTACCATGTCATTAGATACTAATTTAACTTCATCCTCTCGAAATGTGATGACTGGATCCATGCATCATGGGGCTGCAAATCGATGGCTTTCAATATATCTATTAGAGCTTCTCGATGGGGTGTTGATTGTTGTATAAGCTCGTATATGGAGAGCCTAGCCGACGTGGTCCTCAAACTCTATGTGAGTTTGGTCCGAATCGTGGCCGCGGGTCTAGGCAGAGGTAGCTGCATAGGGTGCTGTTGAGGTTGTGACATTGATGGAACCTCTCTTGTGGCTGCCTTAGGGGCAACTCCTGGGTATCTCTTGTTCCTAGTCACTATGCTTATCATTCCTACATACCCTTGCATGGGGCAATTTTGCTGCACCTCATTGACTTGAAGGGGTTTTGCCTATGCCTCATGGGTAGGCAAGGGATCTATGAAAACTCCCATCTGTTGGTTGTTTGGCACTACACGGTTGTCCACTACCAACGTCTTATTGTCAATAAGGTCTTGTATCAATCCTTTGAACTTCCAACATGCATTCAGGTCATGTCCCCTCCACCTGTGGAACCTACAATACAAGTCCTCCCAGTATCCCTTAGGCTTGGGAGTGTTGGGATCTATGGTTTGGATCTCTGGAAGGTTGATCAAGTTCGTCGCTGACAAGCGATCGAATAGGGAGTCTCTAGACTCTGTATAAGGTGTGTACTGTCACCTAGGGTGATGCTACTAATTTTGCTCCTACTTTTGGTTTTCTCTTTCATAATTATTAGGAGGCACTACCTGATAGTTAGCCTTTTGAGGCTATATTTCTTGTGCAGGCTTAGGGACATTTATAGCAACTTGATTGACCGCAACGGGTTTTTGTTGCGTAGTCCCTGTTTGTGTGTTCTTGTTCCATTCTTTCTTCTTAGGTTTGGCAATCTCGCCATCCTGTATCTTGATCTCTTCGATTATTCTGTCTTGCGCCAGAGCTTCCTCTAAGGTGGCATATTTCTACAGCTACAATGGCATAGAGATCGATCTCAAAACAACTTTGTGAGAACATTTGTGTAAGGTCGAACATAGGAGGGAGGTAGGGTATCTTGGAAAGAAGATTCCTCCACCAATTCTCATAGGCTACCATGGTCTCTTCCTCATACTACCTGAGGCTGGCCAGGTCACTTAGTGACACCTTCTTCTTGGTGTTAAAACTGAAGCATTCGAGGAACGTATCCACTAACTAATCCAAGTTACTGATGTTGTGCTTTGGCACCTAAGTGAACCAATCCAAGGTAGGGCCTGCAAATGTGGTTATAAATGTCCTTAGCAACAATGCATCATTGTTCTAAATGCCAAAACATTGGCTCAAGAATCTGGTCACATGCTCTTGGGCATCCTCTTCACCCTTAAAGATTGCCAACTGAGGTAGATTAAAGTGTTTGGGGTAAGGGGGTGTAGGCACTGACGGATGCACAGGATGACTATAGAGTTGGTGTAACATGGGCTTTTGGGGCCCAGAAGCTTTGGTTTCCATAGACTCCAAACACTCTAGCAGCGCTTTGTATGCATCGAAATATTTAATCTCTTCCTTTTTAGTTTGCTCCCATTGTAGGTTGTGGGAGACTTGAGGCCTATGGGGGTGTGGTTGGATAGCAACCCCTCCACATTGGTAGGGCATTTCGGCCAGCTCTACTTCTTGTTCATACTCCTCGTAAACTTCCTGAGGAGTCTCTAAGTGAGACCTATGACCCTGGGTGGGTTCCCGTGAAGGGTACCCATTGTTGTTCCTGGGAGTGGCCTTCGTCTCAGGTCTAGGAGGTCTCGGAGGCAAAACTTGATAAGGTCATGGAGACCTATCTCACACCAAGGGATTATGCCTCTCATATGGTTCTACTCTTTGGGTGCGAGGGGTTGGAACCCTCTCAGTTGGGTTATGAAGTAGCTCATCTATTTGGTGCTGAATGCGCTCCTTGCTAAGGCGGTAGAGGCACTCTAGCTGTTGCTTATCTTGCTCAAGCCGCGTGATCTAGGCTTGGTGGGTGGCATGTCTGGCAACTGCCAGGTCAATTTGTTCCACCATATTGAGCCTTGGAGGCTTGTATGCCTCTCTTATGCATTTAACTCGATCACAATGATCCAAGATCTCAATGGGTCGCTTCCCTCTGTCGAGGTTGGAAAAATTTACCCGAGGCTCTGGCCTCAATGGGTGACCATGGTACATAGCGGGTGTGGAAGTGCATGGCTCCCATGTTGTACATTGCTCTCGAGGAATTTAATGGTCTTCCTTTTGCTCCCTTTCATATGTGTGAAAGGGGTGGGCAGAGTTAGCTCGCCTTGCTTGAAGAGCCCTACGCTCTAGGGTTTGTCTATTGGTTCTAACCATGATGGGGGGCAAAGGAGGGATGCTATAGTCATGTGGCCTCTCCTCATGGACACTATGCCACTCTAGCACTTCATCATGCGGTGGCCACTCATATCGAGCTTCTAAGGGAGCTTTCTTGTCTATGTTGAGTGCCACGTGCAAGGATTCTTCCTAAAAGGGGCTATGATGAACAGGCCTGTCCCCCAAAGGGGTGTCCCTATAGTTACACCTTGACATGGAATGACATGGATTATCTTGTGGGTCAGGCCGCCAAGGTGGTATGACCAAGTACTTAGGGCTGTAGCGGAGGCGACTTGTGCCCCCTTGTACACTTTTTGTAGCTTCTACCCTTGATTGGGCTTGGCTATGGGTGTACACCATGGTGTTGTTTTTCTACAAGCTAAATAGATTTTTATCTCTTTTTATGATTTTTTATGCTACACTAAATAGAAAAGAGCACACACATACACAAACAGTGATTATCTTGTTTAAAGATTGAGAGTGTGTCCTAAACCTGGTTTAGTGTGTTTTGTTTTTTTTTTGTTTTTGAATGTTTTTGTAAAGAATGTTTAAATGCAAAATGAGGGCTCTTATGACTCCCAAAATTGGTCTCCCCTTTGATATACCATTGCCAGGCCTATATACCCGCCCTTACGTGAGGAAAACTATAGGTACGTGATAGCAGATGGTACATGAAACATAAGAGGTAAGAAGGGGAATCACCCTATTTATGACACCTACCTTAGAAGACTTATCCTCGTGCACTGGTAATCACCCCAGATACACTTGGTCAGCTTTCATCAGGATTTACGTCTAGCAACAGTAGTGATCGGGGTTTATGAATGAAAAATTCAAGCCAAGGTGGTGATGAAATCCACCATTGGTCTTGATCAAGGGCTGGGGTTTTATGACCAGATCCTTGGTGTTTAATTTTCCACATGGTGTGTGGGGTTATTTTTATTTTGCATGGAACAAAATAAACATGCAGTAAAACTTTTCCTAAGCACGCAAAAAGAAACTAGAAAAATAGAAAAATAATAACAAAAAATGACAAGAAAAGTTCAGGACTCTTACCTCTTCTCTGCCCAAGTCTATCGATTATGAGTTTCTACCTAAAAACCTCACAGACTAGAATTCATCCTGGGGGGGAACAAATTACAGGACTATATTCATCACAGGGTGGGGCGAATTCCCATTCGTCCCTGGGTGAGATGAATTATAGCTCTGTATTCACCCTCTAATGGAAAGAACAACAGTCAACGTATGAAAATGCGGTACCTGCAAGAATAAAAAACCAAGTTTAGATCATATATTTGATCTTAAAAATAGAGGACAAGGTCCCACCATGATCTCCACTGAAAGCACAAGGATACGGAAGCAAAAAGGAAAGCGAATATGCGATGCAAATAGAACCAGACTTAGCGCTAAATCTTAGGAGCTCGAAAGTGCATGAAAAGAGGGAAAAGCATGAGCGAATAAAAATGAAACAAATGTGAATAAAGAAGACAGCCCTTTTTATTGATATGCTTCACAACTCAGTTACAATGCGCATCCTCCCCTTTCAAGGGTTAGGAGTGTTTAAGTATGCGTTCTTGTTACATCCATGGGTGCCTTTCCTTCTTCCGCGTGCCCACATATAAAATGGGTGGACCAAATGTCATCGCCACTTGTGTTTTTGATTCTTGACTCCTCGCTACTCCTCCGATGTCCAAAACCTACATTCAAAGGAACAAGAAACGGTCAGTAGCACCTATAGATGAAACAAAGCATGCAATCCCCAAGCCTACGATAAGTGAATGAGAAAAATGAATTAAAATATGACTAAAACAGGTCCAAATGCTCTAAAATTTTTATAGAGGTATCAAGAAACCACCAAGAAGGCTTTGCAAAAATAATAGTCAAGAAATTACTCACCAATTTGAATTTGCTCTGGGGTGGGACGAATTCACCTGCAATAAAATGTCAAAAAGGTACTATCCAAATGTCCTACCTAGGAAGCTCCAAAAGACCTAAAAACTTGGGGTTAGCTAATTGGGGGAATTTTGGGAAGACCCAAATGGTCAGATTTTCACAATTTAGCCTCCATAAATAGGAATTTGATGATTCTACCTGTAGGTTAGTAGAAGCGAGCAAAGATAGAAATATAGTCAAAATTGTTCAAAACGAGATGAAATTAAAATGACAACCTATCTAAGCATCATTGAATTGAATGCAAAAATTAAAGAAAACAAGTCTACCATGGAATTCCCATCACTTCGAAAGGGGGCAATTAGGATTGTGGCAGTGTGGGAGGGGGCACCCATGGGGCAAACCGTCGACCGTTTGAAGCCTTATTTCGGAACCAATCCACTTGGGATGTGTCCAAAACCTCTTGTGTGGTATTTTCAGCAAATTTGGTGGGATATGGTGGCCAAATGTTAGGTTTCGGGCTAGATATTTGTTCTCCCAATAGTCACCCAATGACCTCCCCTCTAAAGGAGATCAAGGATGTGAAATGTGTAAATCCAAAAGGTGTGAGGTGTGTAAATAAAATGGCAACACTTCGTTGCTCAAAAATGCTCCTTCTCTGTATATTTTTGGGTGAGGAAACTCACCAATTTATAGACCTAGAGGTCTCTTGAAATGGGCATGCAAAGGTGCCACTTGGCAATCATGCCTTCCTAGGGGGAAGGAGATTCCTCCATGAATTGGGACTTCATGACTGACCTTGAAAATACCTCTAACGCTCAAAAACGCTCACCCATACTCCCATGTGATGAAGGAAGCGTTGAGTGGCGGATCTGAGATGCCATTTCTCAATATTTGACTTTTTGCCCATCAAGCCTGCAATTCACCCCACCCTGGAGTGAATTCAAAATTTGCCCCTGGGTGGGGCAAATCCCAATTTTAATTCATTCCAGGGTGGAATGAATATTGAGCAGAGTGCTTGAAGGTGCCAAATTGATCTCTAACCTTCCAAAAATGCTGTGAGAGTGGTTAGGACCACTGTTTAACCTTTGGGGGCTACCCTTGGGGCTGTGTGTCAAAGAAATCAGTGCTTGCAGTCACATAATCAGATTGGTGTGGTTTTGGTGTCTACAATGCCTTTCACATCCTTGATCTCCTTTAGAGGGGAGGTCATTGGGTGACTATTGGGAGGACGAATCTCGAGCCCAAAACCCGACATTTGGCCACAATATCCCACCAATTTTTTTGACAATACCACACAAGAGGTTTTGGACCCATCCCAAGTGGATTGGTACCGAAATCCAGCCTCAAATGGTGGGCGGCTAGTCCCATGGGCACCCCCTCCCACACTGCCATAGTCCTAACCGCCCCCTTCGAGGCAATGGGAATTTTGTGGCAGAATTGCTTTCTTTAATTTTTGCATTCAATTATATGATGCTTAGATAGGTTGTTAGTTAAGTTTCATCTCGTTTTGAACAATTTTGATCATATTTCTATCTTTGCTCGCTTCCACTAACCTACAGGTAGCATCATTAAATTCCTATTTATGGAGGCCAAATTGGGAAAATATGGCCATCTGGGTCTTCCAAAAATGCCCCCAATTAGCTAACCCCAAGTTTTTAGGTATTTTGGAGCTTCCTAGGTAGGACATTTGGTACAATACCTTTTCGGTGTTTTGTTGCAGGTGAATTCTTCCCACCCCGAAGCGAATTCAAATCGGTGAGGAATTTCCTGACTTTTATTTTTGTAGGGCCTTCCTGGTGGTGTCTTGATGCCCCTATCAAATTTTCAAAGCATTTGGACCCATTTTAGTCATAGTTTAATTCATTTTTCTCACGCATTTATCGTAGGCTTGGGGATTGCATGCTTTGTTTTATCCGTAGGTGCTATTGACCATTTCTTGTTCCTTTGAACATAGGGTTTGGACATCGGAGGAGCATCAAAGAGTCAATACTCATCAACACAAGTGGCGGCGATGTTTGGTCCACCCATTTTACATGTGGGCACGCAGAAGAAGGAAAGGCACCCATGGATGTAACAAGAACGCATACTTAAACACTCCTAGTCCTTGGAAGGTGAGGATGCGCATTGTAATCGAGTTGTGAAACATATCAATAAAAACTGTTGTCTTATTTATTCATATTTGTTTCATTTTGATTTGCTCATGCTTTTCCATATTTTCATGCACTTTCAAATTCCTAGGATTTAGCGCTGAGTCCGATTCTGTTTGCATCGCATATTTGATTTCCTTTTTGTTTTCGTATCCTCGTGCTTTCACTTCACAACCTAAAAAACAAAAGCAACACAAAAACATTAAAACATGAAAATGAAAAAAATTGTACAGCAACAAAACGAATGTACAACAATGTATACAAACAAAACCAAAAATGAACAATGAAAATAAACACACATTAACATAATGTACAGCAAAAACATTCAAAAAACAAAAAAAAATACAAGTAACAAATTTTAAGCTAGGGTTTTAAATCTTAGTCTAAACAAAAAAACAAAAATACAAATAACAAATTTTAAACTAGGGTTTTAAATCTTAGTCTAAACAAAAAACAAAAATACAAAAAACAAATTTTAAACTAGGGTTTTTAAATCGTAGTCTAAACAAAAAAACAAAAATACAAAAAATAAATTTTAAACTAGGGTTTTTAATATTAGTCTAAAAAAAACAAAAATACAAAAAACAAATTTTAAACTAGGGTTTTTAAATCTTAGTCTAAACAAAAAACAAAAATACAAAAAACAAATTTTAAACTAGGGTTTTTAAATCTTAGTCTACACAAAAAACAAATTAAAACACAAAAATTCAAACTAGGGTTTTTTAACCTTATGATGAACAAAACAAAACAAATAAAACCACAACATTCATTTAGGGTCTTAACCTTAATGTGACAAAAAACAATGATAAAATGCGAGTTTTAAAAATTCATATAAAAATAAACAAAAAACAAGAAGGAGCACCTACCGATCTCGCCTCAGCTCTGCTACTTGAGGATCTGGTCCTTGAACTCATGGTGTCCATGAAAATTTTGCAGAGCTACACTTCACAAACTAGCACTCCTCCTCACAGCTCCAAATCGCCAGAAAAAACAATTGCAAATGAGCCCAAAACCTAGTTTTGGCCCTTATATAGGCTCTTAGGACTGTAATCATCCCACCCTAGGATGAGCACTCTAG
Source organism: Wollemia nobilis (assembly GCA_028583015.1). Lineage (NCBI taxonomy): Eukaryota > Viridiplantae > Streptophyta > Pinopsida > Araucariales > Araucariaceae > Wollemia > Wollemia nobilis. The sequence goes on along the minus strand of JAQPPZ010001245.1, from coordinate 4,172,035 downwards.
GTAGTGCTCGTACCACATTGGGATGATTACAAAACTAGTATTCATCCCACCCTAGAATGATTACAGAGCAAGAAAATAAAAAAAAACCAAAACTGCATCCAAAATGCACCAAAAACAACAATAAAACTACCGAACAAAGGCACCTTTGCGCATACTATTATTGGCATAAAAAACTGACGTTGGGGTCACAAATTACCACTATCCTACTCCCTAAGAAGGCTACCATAGCCGGACCACTCCACAGGAGGATGGATTTTCAACAATTTCATCCCCAAAAGGCATCACAAAAAGGGCCAAAACACACTCAAAAACATCAATAAAATTGTCGAACAAAGGCACCTTTGCACCTATGATTCTTGGCATAAAAAACTGATGTTGGGGTCACAAATTTCCACTATCCTACTCCCTAATAAGGCTACCATAGCTGGACCGCTCCACGGGAGGATGAATTTTTGACAATTTCATCCCCAAAAGGCGTCACAAAAAGGGTCAAAACCCACCAAAAATAGCAATAAAACTGTCGAACAAAGGCACCTTTGCGTGATTCATGGCATCCAAAAATGATGTTGGGGTCACAAATTGTCACTATCCTACTCCCTAATAAGGCTACCATTGCCGGACCACTCCACAAGAGGACGAATTTTCGACAATTTCATCCCTAAAAGGCATCACAAAAAGGGGCAAAACCCACCAAAAAACAACAATAAAATTTTCAAACAAAGGCGCCTTTGCGCCTGACATTATTGGCATAAAAGATAGACTTCGGGCCCACAAATTATCAATATACTACTCCTTAAGAAGGCTACCATAGCTGGACCACTCCACATGAGGACGTATTTTTGACAATTTTAGCCCCAATAAGCATCACAAAAAGGGTTAAAACCCACCAAAAATAGGTTCGATTGTTGGGAAACTGCATGAGCATTCAAATAAAAACAACTAAAGGCACCTTTAAAAAATTCATCTTGGGTCAAGTGACTCGTCGATTTTCTCATGTCGGTCATTCCCTCATCGATTCGTTGCTTGAGGGGGTAGTCACACTTAGTCACCAATCAACAAATACACACCCAATAAAGGAAATGACATGTATTCAAAGAATCATTGAAAAAGACAATCACGCTCCTGCTTGGGGCAGAAAACAAGCAATAATCACAAGCTGATCAAACACTTGGTATTCTAGAATCATGAACTCAAGGTTCCCACAGACAAAAGGTTGCACCCTTTTCCTATTCATGACTGAACAATGTCCAAGATCAAGTAACACCTCACCAAAAAAGGTTAACACTTGATTTAAGCTCCTTAGCTTGTCAGAAGCAAGGATTCAATAATGCATGCCCTTTCCATACTTGGGGCATCAAATTTTGGTTAGGTTACTAAGAAAACCTAATCATTTTAGTGCTTTGGTTATCTATTTTTTGCTCAGCACTGCACCACACACAACACATCCAAAAAAGGGGCATCTCAGAGACACCAAAACATCACCAATCCAATTATGTGATGACAAGCACTGACCGAATTAGCATACACAGCTCCTAGGGCAGCCTTGAGAGGTTAAATAATGGTCCTAACCACTCCCAAAATAGTTTTGGAAGGTCAGAGGTCAATTTGGCACCTTTCAAGCACCATGCTCCTTATTCATTCCACCCTGGGATGATTAGAATGCTATTCACCCCACCCCGATATGATTAGCAGCAATCACTCCAGGATGGGGTGAATAGCAGGTTTGACGAGCAAAAAGTCAAACCTTGACAAATTTCAGCCAAGATTCTGCACTCAACTCCATATTCAATTCATGCAAGTGCAAGTGAGTGTTTCAAAGCTCAAAGAGGCAGTCATGGAGCCCTTAATTAGGGAGGAATCTCCTCTTCCCTGACAAGGCATGATGGCCAAGTGGTGCCCCTGCATGCACATTCAAAGCAGACATTCAAGAAATGGTGAGTCTTCTCACCACAAAGAAAGAATAGAGCAGGATCATTTGGAGCAATGGAGTGTTGCCAAATTATACCCTCACCCCTCGTTTGTGCTTCCTACCTCCTTGATCTCTCTTTTGGAAGGGAGGTTGTCGGGTGAACATTAGGAGAGCAATATGAACCAAAAACCTAAAAAATTGGCCAAAATACCACACCTAATTTTCCATCACAACCCCCTAGGAGGTTTTGGACCCATCCCAAGTGGATTGGTGTCAAAAGCAAGCCACAAAACGATGGGCGTCCTGCCCCTGGGTGCCCCCCCACACTACTGCAGTCCTAATCACCCCACCTCAGAGTGATTAGAAATATATAGAAGATTTATTAATTTTTTCTTTTGCATATTTTTTTATGTCATTCCTATATGCTGCCATTCAAATTTAATGCCATTCTGATAAGTTTTGACTGTGTTTTCATTGTTTTACGCTTTCACTAACATACAGGGAGTGCCTTCAGATACAGGGTGATTGGGGTAGAATCTGAAAAATATGACCTTCTGGGTCATCTTAAAATGCCCAATTTTTCCTAAATACAATTTTTTAGGTGTTTTGGAGTCCTTTGGATGGGACATTTGGGAGGTCACTTTCGAACATTTTATGACAGTCCAAATCGTCCCACCCCGGAGCGATTAGAAATCTACAACAGATTTCTCGACTATTATTTTTGTAGTGTGCTAATGATGATTTTTAAATGCTTATATTCAATTTTCATCTTATTTTGACATTTTTTTATTATTGTTTTAATTATTTCATGCATGCATTAATCGAAGGCCTTGGGGATTGCATGTTTCCCTCCATCCGTAGATGATTTTAATCGTTTGCTATTTCTATGAACAAAGTATATCAACACTGGATGGGAAGCAAGGAACTATGGACACATTCATGCAAGCGGTGGTGATGTTTGACCAGCCCATTTCAAATGTGGGCACGCGAAAGATCCCGAATGGAAGCGTATCATCTGTTGGTGTAACAAACCTATATCTAACGCTCTGAGTCCCTGAAAATGGGGGGAGATGTATTGTAACCTGATCACAAGTAAAATTAATAAAATAGGATGCACTTTGCTTTTTATTTACATCTCATTTCATTTCATTCGCTTTCCCTTCTCATGCACTTTAGTTCTTTGTTCATTCGTAGGACTTAGCGTTTCGTATGCTTTTGTTTGCATCACACCCGGTACGCCTGTGCTTCTGTAGACATGCTTTCAGAAAAAAAACGATTGAGATCTATTCATCCTTTCACTCGCCCTCTAGAAATACAAGAAAAAATACAAGCTTGAGTAAATTTTTAGCTAGGATCATTGATTGAAGATGAAAATTAGTTCGTAGGAGGTGAACAAAAAATCAAATTGCACATGTCAAGTGGTGTTTTAGTGATTCTTTTCAACAAAGCACAGTTGTTTTCATGGCATGTATAAGGTGTGCAACTCCTAATTAACTTATTTTCAAATGTGTGTAAAATCATCCAAAAACTTCAATGGAATGCCACATTTATGGGTACAACAGGGTTGATGATCATGCAGATCCCTTTGAGTTTGATTTTGTTTTTTTTGTTTGAAACAAAAATGTTCAAATATTTAAAAAAAAAAGGTTTGAAGGATGTCAGATTCCTATATTTAGTGAAGGTTTTAGCAATGGTAAATCATGCATATGGTATTGAAAACCATATTATTACCTCAATTTATAGATGAGCAACATGTGATTATCTCAACTAAGAAAATATGTGTTGTAATTCGAAAGAGGCACTTGAGTGGTTCTTGGTTCCTGGTTTCGAGGCTACCTCATAGAAAGCTTGATAAAAATTAGTGGTAGCATGGCTTAAATCAATGGTGTATATTTGATAGATTGCATATGAAGACTACCTCATAGAAAGTTCAATAAAAAATAGTGGTAGCCTGGCTTAAATTAGTGTTGCATGTTTGATAGATTACCTCTCTAGAATTTTGAATGTAAAGTAGTACAGCCATAGTGAAGACAACAATGAAGCATGCAATATTTGCGAGAGGAGAGAACCTATCTCTATGCAACATATAGGATAATATGAATAAAAATTAAATTTAAATCACATCCTAAGGTTACTCTCAGCAAATCATAATGTCAAAAAAAACCCTAGAGGACATAGAGCAATGGTGGTTACAATAAAGGCATAGGAAAATAATAGTTTAAATGTCTTTTGCAGACCATTTTCAACCCATAAATTTGGTTTTCTAAGGTGGCTAGCACATGGGAGATAAGCCCTAACATGAATGAGGTCTACGGTACAAATCTCATCAATTTTTTTCTCATACGATTATGAAAGTTCTATAAATAGGATGCACCCTAATTTTTTTTTGGGGTTACATTTTTTACACCATATATAGTGTGCAAAGGTACTTTTGGTGCCTTGAAGTATACCAAGAGAGTCTTGAGGTATGTGAAAAGATTCTCTTGATTTTTGTATTCTTTATTATGTAACTATGAAGACAGAATTTAATGGTTGAGTAATTCTAATTGGGGTGGTACCTTGGATTATTGAAGTCTACTTCTAACAATTATTTATGTCTTCATTCTAGACTAATTATGTGGAGCTCAAAGAAGTAAGAATCAGTTTCTATTTCCTCCATAGAATTTGTGTATATTATAGTCACTTTAGATAGTATAAAAACCTTGTGGAATAGGAAGGTATTGGAGGATATTAGTGAGAAGTGATGCCATTTTATAGATATTTTTTGTGATAATATAGGTAAAATTCAATTTGTAAATAAAATAATATAATTGAAGTACTAAAAACTTTTATTTGAAGTATTATTTTATCAAGGATGTATTATAAAATAAAATAATAGAATTGAGGTACTATAGCACTCAAGAGTAGCTTGCAAATATGTACATAGAAGTTTTCAAAGTTCAGTTCTTCAACTTAGAGATAGTCTTGTGAGACCTCTTAGCATTAACAAGGAGAATGTTGGAAATGTGATGTTGAAGGAAAAATTTATTGTTACTATTTCAAAAAATACTTGTAATTATAGTTGTGCATATTCCCAGTTGTGCTTGTGATTGTAGTTGTGCATATTCTCAGTTGTATTTGTAACTGCAGTTGTACACATTTCCAATTACGCTTGCAAATATAGAGTAGAATCAATTTATTGTAGTGAGTGTGGTAAGATTAGTTTTGGATTTTTTATTGCTGAGTAAAGCTAAAGTGTAATGGTTGTATATAATTTCAATATAATGGTTACTATGTAAAATTGTAGAGTAATAATTATTGTTGTGTAAAACTACAATGTAATGGTTGTATAAAATTATAGTGTAATGGTTGTTGTGTGATACTCAAGTGTAATGGTTGTTATGTAAAATTACATCTAGTTGTGTGAAAGAGCTATGTAAAATTTTTGTGTATGCAATTGTGTATGTGTTATTTACGTTGGAAAAAAGAGTAGATTTCACAATAAATATCCTAGAAATAAATTTGAATTATTATTTCTACTGAAAGTTTGATTTTGTATATTATTGAATTATTACTTTTATTATTTAATTTTTGGTAGTTGTTTCATTACAAGTGATATCAAAACATTGATCTTCAATTTTTATAGTAGTACAACAGAGTGGTAGAATGGCATGCATCATTTTAGAATCTCAAACAATTAATTTTTCTTCTTATCATGTAGAATTTTTTTGTTAAAAAATTTTAGCCCAATCTATCAACATATTTTTCTTCTATAATATAATATTTTTCAACATATTTTTTTATAAATTGGGTGTGTCATGACCCTTATAGGATATCCATATTCTTATAATCATATAATTAGACCAATAAAAATAAGAGGTATTTCTCATAATACTTTTTCAAAAGTATTTCAAAGGATTATTTCAAGTTTTGTATTTTATTTTGATAGATAAATGAGTCTGCTAATTCTACTAGTTGATTAAGAATCAATGGCATTTGAAACACATTGGCTATCTATAGAATGTGTGCATGAGTAGAAATAAGTGTTAAACAAAAAATCTTGGTAAGCATCATAATACAACACCAAATATCTATATATTGGAGCAACATAGTCTTTATTATTTAAATTCCATGGTTGTGTATCCTCCTACCAATCATCCCACTAGTCCTCCAATTGATAATGCTCTTCTAATGCAATTGACTCCAATCCATGATATTAGCTTGAGCACTAAGAAAAATTAGTTTTATTCCATCACTAACTCTCAAGCCCAAATAAAGAAAACCTTATATGCCATCCATAACCATATTAGTGTTACCCTAATAAAAGTTTCCTTGACCAAAATTTTTAACAAGTATCTAGGTAATAGCCACAAGGCATGCAACAAGCATCAAAATCCAAAGGAACACTAGAATCATGAAACACATCTATCAATAGTTGTCATTTAGTCAAAAATCTCTAATTTACAATGGAAATCATAAGGTTGCCTATGATTCCAAGTGCACTCTTTGAGGTATGGGTTCTTAGGAATATTTTATTAAATTATTAGATCATGTGTTTGTAACTAGGAGATTATTTTAATAATTTTTACATGTAATTATATCCTAATTGAGAGTATTTATCTTCCAGTTTGTAATCCTGAGGCACGTACTAAATATACTCTTGTCTCAATGAATGAGATGCCTTTTTCTATAATTGGTATCAAATTTGGTTCTATCTTACTTGATTTTTGAGAGAGTAATTACCTAAGTAGAAATTATCCCCTCTCCCCTCTCTTTGCATCCTAAGAAGATACCCAAGAAGTCAACATGAATATTTAAATGATAGTCCAAATCACAATGACTAAATATCAATCAATCACCATGGAAAGCATCTTGGTGGGGGAGTTCAACATTGATGAAGCTCAAGTTGATGGATCAAGAGCAACAAAAAGGGTTTGTCTTTGTTCGAATATGATGACAAGTGTACCATAATTTTTTTTGATAGTTTGGCATAGGTTAAAAAAATAATGGAGCTATTGAAATTATGAATATTATCCATCATTGGAACCTCAAGGAAATAAACAGTAGGAATAGAAATATTCTTTGGAATATCTAGGAGGTGTGCTTCCATTAATATTTTCATTTTTTAAACTTCTACATACATCCCTTGCGTAGGATATTCAACACTAGGGGATTCATGTTAGGTAAGTTCAATAGCTTGTTAACCACCTGCATTGTAGTAGTCATGAACATGATTAATGCAATTGATTTAAGGATATTTTTAAGAAAACATCATCTATTTGTCAACCTATCCTCAAAGCTAAAGCATTATGTATTCTATGGAGGATTGCTCTTACTATTATTTATTGGAATTTATGACTTGAAAGGAATAATATAATGTTTAAAAATAAATCTCAAAAGTATGCCCAAGTATGGAACCATATAATTGTGTCTCTTATAGAATGTTTATATATATTGTGATCATCATGGAAAATATTGAGTTCATAAAAGGGGGTGCTAACCTATTGGTTACAAGAATTGAATATATGTGGAAAGGTCATTTATGACAATGGATTTAACATAAATAATTTGCTTTGATCCATGATAAAATGAAAATGTACAAAAATTTGGTTTATCAAAATTAATTTTGATCATACTTCTAAAGGAAATTTGTGAAAAGTTGTGGAGGTGATGTTTTTTACATAAGGAAGGAAAAATTGTCCTCACTTAGAAATCTTATAGAACTTCCACTAAAAACTATACAAAGGCCATGAAATTTCTTATAAGGATCAAAATTATAATTGAAAAAGGATGAAAATAATCTTAATTAATGGGATTAATAAATTATTAATAATTATATCAATAAAAATAGATCAAAATTATTTTTTAGGGGGATTCACAAATTTTCATCATACTATCAACAAAAATATATGCAGACATTATATAAAAATCTCATTATTTTTTATATTCATCAACTATTATTAGAGGCAGTCTCTTAGAAATGTAAGTGTATCTATAGAGAAATAAATTGGGTAGCTAATGATTTAGTCAAGTGTGGTATTGATCTTTGTGTTAGTGAAAATTAAAATTTTAGAAGGTAATTGACCAAGGCAGATTTTATCTTTTAATGAAAATAATGTCACATAGTTGATTGTGAAAACATAACAATTTCAAGAAGGTAAAAAATATACTTGATAGAAGAAAAATGAAGAATATTTTTAATAAAAGGATAAGGCTGAAATGTTTAAAGTAACATGATAGCAAATGAAATATTTTGACATCTTCATTGAAGTATACCTAGTAGAAGCCATATATATCTTTAAAAAAAAACTTAAGCACCTTGGTTGCTTCACTTATAATTAATTAATACAAACACTACTTATGAGAATTATTAATAAATGTTGCTAATATTTTATTAATAATAAAATTTTAAATCAAATTAAATGACATTGAACTCAATCAATCAAATTTTTCAACAACAAAGTTTCCATGCATAAAAACAACTAATTACCAAACAGCGAGAAAAACTGTTTTTCTATATTTAACCAAAATCAGACTCCATAAGGCTCGCCTCTAAAGGCGTCCGCCACGTTCGTCATCACCGAGACAACGGGCAAACGCATGTTCGAGGCGCATAACGCTGCCGTGTCATCGATAGTTCCAGATCTTCGATTCGAAACAATCTCCGACGGACTTCATTCCAGTTGCGCACCGTCGGAGGGGCATCCCTTGAGCACCTCATAAACAGCTTCAATGATCATGGCGACCCCGTATCATGCATCGTTTTTGGCACCTTCGGGCTTGAATGGGTGCCTGAGGTTGCAAGGAAATTTAACATCCCTACGGCCTTTTTCTTGTGCTAGACTTGTGGGGCTTTCTCCATTTATTACCATTATGCAAAAGGGCTCAGTAAGAAGTCTTTTTCATGTATTCATTTAAGTAACTACTTTTACGTATGCGTTTGGATTTATTCTTAATCCAATTAATCCATTTTGCTCTCAGTCAAGGCGGACGTAGCGGATGAGGTGGTGGAAATACCGGGGCTTCCGCCTCTGCGACTGGCGGAGCTGCCGACGTTTCTGCAACATTTCAACCTCTACCGATTTGGACGGTGTTTTGTGCTTCAACTCGAAACTATGTCAGAGGAACTTGAATCTCGAGAAATAGATTCAATGAAACCGGTTTTTCAAATCCGGACTGTGGGTCCTCTCGTGCCGAGGGGATTTTTTGGAGGGGAATAGCCCAGAAAACACTGATGTCGTTCCACATCTATGGAAAGCGACAAACTACATAGAGTGGCTCGATACAAAGGGGGCCTTCAGCGTAGTATAGGCTGCCTTCAGCAACGTAGTTCCGATTTCGAAGGAAAGTTGGAGGAAATTGCTATGGGGCTCAAAGCAAGCGGGCATATCTTCTTACTGGTGATCCGTCCATCCTCTAACAAAGAAGAAACTAACAGTGTGGAAGATCTTACCATCATGGAGAAAACTGCCGTGGAGTCCTCAGATAGAGGTCCTTTCTCATCCTGCTATGGGTGTGTTTTTGTCCCACTGTGGATGGAACTCTACAATGGAGAGCTTGAGCTCGGGCGTCCCCATGCTTGCGGTGCCTCACTCGAGTGATCAGATGACCAATGCGATGTATGTGGAGGAGGTGTGGAAGACGGGATTGAGATTGAATAAGAGAGAAGACGAGCTGATTGGAGGGAGGAGGTGGAGATATCCATTAGGACTATTATAGATATCGAAGTGGACATTCAACTACGAGAGAACACTTCGCGGTGGAAGACCTTAGCGAGGGAGGCGATGGCGAAGTGTGGATCTTTGGATAAAAATATCGAGGATTTTATCGCGGATGTCATCCATACCTTAAACAGTAGTTTGGAAACGTCTACCAATAACAATGGGAGCCGCAGTAGTTTGGAAACGTCTACCAATAACAATGGGAGCCGCGGTGATTATCCTTTGCCATGTCCATTTGTCCGAGGGCAATACCTACGTTCAATGGTCGTGTCGATAATTCGTCCATACATTCAAATATCTTGTGTAGGATAATCGGTCTTCTACTTTCTAACTGATTCTTCTAATGTTTTTCTTAATTCGAGTATTATTTTCAGTGATAGAATCCTACTTTTGTGGTTGATATTTCTTGCATGCACAACCCAAATCATATATAGATTAATATTTTTTATTTTTATAAATAATTTTAATAAATTATAATCATTACATTGAGTTTTTTTTTATTTTTTTAAATTAAAAATTAGCTTATTTTAAAAATATTTTTTTTTTATTGGTAGAAAGGGTGTTGAAAGGTCCTTGAACCTTGTACAAGAAGAATTACATGAAGACTAGAGCAACCGAGAAGGTCTAAAGATCAAAGAGCGAGCAAACCTTCCCATGAGGAAAAGAGTCGCGAAAACGCGACCAGTTTGGTGATGTCGTGAAATCACGACAAGAAGCACCGTTGCAGCCAATAGAAGAAGGGATGTCGCAAAATCGCGGCAAGAAGCGCCATCGGCCGAAGGAGGGAAGGTGTCGCAAAATTGTGACAAATTGCAGGGTTGCTGCCAGAAGAAAGGAAGTGTCGCGATGTCGCGACTATTTTAAAAATATTTTAATTTATATAAAAAATAATATTTATTAATTATATATTTAATTTAATCATTTTTAAAATAATTTTAAAAAATTGTATTAAAATAAATATTACTTATAAGTTGGGATGAGACTTATTTCAACCTTAATCAAAGAGAACACATGTTTGCAACAATAAAAAAAGATATGCATTGGAGCCAAATCTCTTAAACCATATTTCTACAATGGTTGTTTACCTGTTTACAACTATAAAAGAAGATTTGCATTGGAGCACAAATCTCCTAAACCATATTTTTGGAATGGTTGTCCAGATTAGCTAAACACTGGATTTGCTCACCAACTTGCCTAATCATCTCATCTTCAATGGCCATATCACTGTGTCACTGAAGTCCTACCTCCTTCTCAGTGCCCATCTTAGCCAGAGTAGACTAGAATCACATCATCTAATATTATCCACAATTTCTTAATTTGAGTGACAAGAATATTCAACCTCCATGTCTTCAAAGTAAAGTTAAATATCCTTTCGTGTGACTATCAATTGAGTCTTTTAAAGAAATTACAAAACCTAAGATAGAAGGATACGAGTGTGAAGGAATACACGGAGGAATTCTATAGGCTTACCATTTGGTTTGGTCACATAGAAAATTATGAAAAGAAAGTATCAGAGTACATCAATGGACTATGGATGCTATACAAGATGAAATTAGTATGATAAGAATAAGAATGGTAGAGGAAGCCTACCAATATGCCCTAAAGTCAAAAGAGAAGTTGTTGCAAAGGCAACAAAATAATCAAAGAGGAAGAGGATGGTTCTCTTATGGATAAGGAAAAATAAGTAGTGGAAGGAAACAACAAAAATAGGAAGGAGAAGCTAGTACTTCTCATAATGATGCCAACTAGAACATCATTGGAGATGGAGACTTCTCATGAGGAAGACGTGGCTTTGATTGAGGAAGGTGTAAAGGATTCTCTAGAAGATGTTATAAGTGTGGAGAAGATGGTCATCAGGTGTTTGAATGTCTAGCCACACAACAAAGCAACAATAAAGAAAAGAAGGTTAGGAACCATATTGCACAACCTTGAAGAAGAAAGTGTTACTTCCCCATGGTATGTGGATCCTGAGCAAGGATAATATTTCATGATGAAGAGAGTGTTTTTGAAGCTAGAGAAGAAGGAATGTGAACCTATCAAAAGGAGATTTTTTTTAGAATTGTGTGCAAATCTGGTGGCAAATATTGTAAGGTTATCATAGATAGTGGAAGCACAAATAATTTAGTATCTACTAAAATAATGAAGAAGTTGGGTTTGAAGAAGGAAGAACACACTAGTCCATACAAGGTCTCTTGGATACAAAAGGGACACCAAATTCTAGTAAGTGAATAGTGTAAGGTAAATTTTTAGATAACATCATACAAGGACGAGGTCATATGTGACATTATGCTCATGGATTCTTACCATATGTTATTGGGAAGACCTTGGAATTTTTATAGGAAGGTAGTACGTGATGGTAGGGAAATCACCTACACCATTATGAAAGATAGTAAGAAATTTTTATTGAGTTCGTTGAAGGATAGATATGAAATAAAGGATGTTGGTTCTAAAATATGTTTGATTTTGTAGACACCAAAACAGCACCAATCCAATTATGTGACTGCAAACACTGATCGCTTTGACAAACACAGCCCCCAGGGCAGCCCTCAGAGGTTAAATAGTGGTCTTAACCACTTTCATAGCAATTTTGTAAGGTCAAGAAGCAATTTGGCACACTTGGACACTTTGCCTAGTATTCATCTCACCCAAGGACAAATTCAAAATAGAATCCGTCCCACCCCAGGACGAATTCTGAATCCGTCCCTTGGTGGGACGAATTCTAAGATTAACGGGCAAAAAGACAAATGGTGCCAAGTGGCAGCCCAAAATAGTCATTTAAGGACTCCTGCCTTGCACGCATGTGTAAGTGGACAGAGGGGCCATTAGGATACTGTTACAAAAAGCATTTATCAAAGCTCAAGTCAATGGAGGACTCCCCTCCCTCATGGGAAGACAAGACTACCACATGGCGCCTATGGCCAACACATGGCATTTGTGCTTCCCTCCCAAAAGAGACCCCTTGGGTCTATAAAAGGTGGGACTTTTCTCACCCAAAAGATACAGGTTGAAGGAGTTTTCAAGCAACGAAGTGCTGCCGAATTGAAGACCCACTTGCATCCCTTTTGGTTCACCTTCCCACATCCACCAATATCTTTTGCAAGGGAGGTTGTTGAGTGGCCTTTGGAAGCTCGAACCGGACCCAAACCCAATGCATGGACACCTGAACCAACCAATTCGTCGACCCCCCAATCCTAAGAGGTTTTGGGCCCATCCCTGGTGGATTGGCTCCAAAATCAAGTGCCAACGGTGGGAGGCCCACTTGGGCACCCCCGCACCTCCCAAGTCCTATTTTTAGTTTTTGAGCATTTTAGATTACTTTTTAGATTGCATTTTGTGTTATTAGGTTTGATTAATCCATAGCTACAATTTTGTAACTTTTGGTCAGATTCTAGTATGTTTTGTGTTGCTTTGTCGTTTCGCTGACTTGCAGGTGTCGAGGTCAAATTCCCGAGGGTGGAGGCCAAATTGGGATAATCCGACCATCTGGGTCATCCCAAAATGGACCCAATTACATAACCCCCTTGTTTGCAGGCATTTTGCAGGTCTCGAGATCCAACATTGGAGCAGCAGCAGGTCGGTTTCTTCAACACAGAAGAATTCATCCCACCCAGGGACGAATTGCACTCAGAATTCATCCTACCCAGGGACGAATTCCAGTTGAAGGTAGATTGGCCAGATGTATCAGTGGCATTGGCCTTCTGGTAACTTTTCTTATCTTCTGTCAAGTTTTGAAGCCATTTGGACTCACTGTAATTATTGTTTCAGGCAAATATTTACATGCATATTTCGTTAGTTTTAGAGAGCAAACGCTTTTCATTTGCAGCAGGTGCTACTAACATCTTGGTTGTTTCTTTGTTCGTAGGAGAAGCAGCAGAGGTGAAGAACTCATCGACATCAGCGACGACATCATCTTGGCCCGCCCATTGCAATCGTGGGCACGTGGAAAGAGGAATCATTCAGTGATTGTAATCAAACTCTATTTGTGCTCCTAGCCCCTGAAAAGGGAGGAGACGTCATTGTAACAGAGACCAAGAGATATCAATGAAAGGGCTGTGTTTTCTCTATTTGATTGTGTCTCTTCCAATGTGTTTCTTTTCCATTTCATGCAATTTACATTTCTAGGACTTAAGCGTACTTGATTTTGAATGCAATCGCACTTAGTGTTTCCTTTTCCCGGAATCTCGTGCTTTCAGTGGCGATCACGGTGGGACCCTGTTCCCTGGTTTTTGAAATCACAGAAAACTAATCAAAGTTTTGTGTTTGTGCTTGACAGGTACATCTTTTTTTTGTTGCAGACTGCTATTCGTCTCTGACAAGGACGAATTATTTTCTGCAATTCGTCTGACCCTGAGACGAATTCAAATTCGTCTCTGGGAGGGATGAATTCTGTTCTGCAATTCATCTCCCAGAGGGACGAATTCCTGTCTATGGATTTTCAGAGCAAAAATTTAGAGACAACAGGAGCAGGCAGAGAAGAGGTAGGGATTTTCATGATCTTTGTTATATATTTTCTATTTCTGTTTCTATTTCTTTAATTGTTTTCATTTAATCCTGCATTGCATTAGGAAAAGTCATGTATGCTAGTTTCATTTTTGTTGAATAAAATGAATCCCACACACATCACAAAACAATTTTAAACCAAGGAGCTGGTCGTAAGACCCCAGCCCTTGATCAAGACCATTGGTGGATTTCATCACCACCTTGGCTTGATTTGCATCCATTTCTTGATTGTCAACTGTTGTTAGGCGTAAATCCTGATGAAGACAGACCGAGTGTAGCTGGGGTGATTCCCATGCACGCGAGGATAAGTTTTATATGGTAGGTGCCATTAATAGGACAATCCCCCTTTCGTACCGCCTACATACCATGTACCTTCTACTCTCACATACCTATAGTCTCCCTCTCGTAAGTGCGGGTATATAGAGAGGTTGGTATATCGGCCTGGCTGGTATATTGAAGGGGTGACCTCTTGGGAGTTATAAGAGCCTACATAATGCATTTAAACATTCTACAAAACCTACAAAAACAAAAACAAAACATCAAAATGCACTAAACCAGTCTAGGGCACACCAAGAATCCTTAAAAGAGATAATAATGGTTTTGTGAATGTGTGTGTTTAATTCTGTTTAGTGTAGACAAAAAAAATCATTAAAAACAAAGATAAAAAAATCTACGCATTTTGTCATTTTCTCCAAAAAGCTCCAAGGATTTCCGTAATCGCTTGGTCACTCCAAAATGCCCCAAAGGTGTCCATGAACCCTTTGGTCAACCCAAAAGCACCCCAAATGTGCCCATAAGTGATGCAAGACCATCCAACAAAATATCAAAAATCTTACATTTTTCCCTAAATTTTAGTGCATCTTGCCGGGGCCATAACTTCTCAACCCTAGAATCCTATTTTCCCAGAAAAGTCAGTTTTCGGGGCCAAATTCCATCATCTAGTGCCCCAAAATTAGGTTTTAAAATTGGGCATGCAATTCTATGCACTTTTTGAGCTATTCGGATGTCAATATCTCCTAATGTATTTAGATATAGGACTTGAAACTTCATTTTTGTCTTATCTACTATAATAGGGATGCACACGCCAATTTTGGGCCCCATCTGACTCATTTCAAATTTTAGGGCTTTTTAGAGAGACATCGTCATGGTGCTCACCCGTAGCCAGGCCCAATCACGGGTGGATGCTGTGGGGAATATCCAAGGAGGCACGAGTCACCTCCGTTACAATCCCAAGGATTTGGTCATACCACCTTGGCGACCTAACACACAAGGTAGTCCCCTCCACATCTTAAAGGAAAGAGACTACAGGGACACCTCTTCGAGGAGCACTCATGTTCAACATAGCACTCATCACACACCCTTACATGAGGGGTACAGTCATAGGAGAGCTCCCTTAGATGATCGCTATGAGCGGTCACCGTGCGATGAAGCGCTAGGTCAACATAGGGTTCGACGGGAGGAACCACATCATTACACTACCCGTCCTTCACCCCCTCTAGTTGTCAGGACTACAAAGACAAATCCAGAGCACAAGGCTCCTCAGGCGGGGTGGGCCAACTCCACCCATTCCTTTTTCATTTATGAAAGAGAGCACGAGGAAGACCTCTACCTTCCTCGAGAGCAATATACAGTGTGAGAGCAATATGCCTTCGCACCTGCTATCTATCAGGAACACTCTTTGAGGCCAAAGCCTCGAGGGAATGCTATTACCCCCAATAGAGGGAGGTCGCCTATAGAGATCTTGGATCACTACGACCGAGATAGATATCTAGAAGAGGCATCTAGGCCTTCTAGACATGAAGCAATGAGAGCTCCCTTAGATGCTCGCTATGAGCGGTCATCGCGTGATGAAGTGCTAAGTCAACATAGGGTTCGATGGGAGGAACCACATGATTACATTACCCCTCCACCCCCACTAGTTGTCAGGACTACAAAGACAAATCCAGAGCACAAGGCTCTTCATGCAGGGCAAGATAGCTCCATCCACCCCTTTTTCACTTATGAAAGAGAGCACGAGGAAGACATCTACCTTCCTCGAGAGCAATATACCGTGCGGGAGCAATACGCCTTCGCACCTGCTATCTATCAGGACCACTCACTAAGGCCAAAGCCCCGAGAGAATGTTGCTACCCCTAACAGAGGGATGTGTCCTATAGAGATCTTGGATCACTACGACCAAGATTTTTATCTAAGAGAGGCGTCTAGGCCTTCTAGACATGAGGCGGTGGGACTAACTATCGTAGAATCTATTGAATATATCACACATCTCAAGAAACTCATGCAACTTGAGCTCGAACGACTACCGTTAGAGGAACCGTACCATATTAACGAAGAGCACCTTCAGTGCCAGAAGGATGAGCTATTCCAACACACTATGCAAGAGAAGACTCCAACCCCTCACATGCATAAGACAAAATATTTTGAGTGGCACAACCCATGGGGGGAAGATAGGTCATCCCGACCTCATCAAAAGCTACCCCCAACACCTCCTAGATAGGAGCGGGAAGCTACTCTCTCGATTCCTGAAGCACCACCCCCGACGCCTCCTAGACATGAATGGGAGGCCGCTCCTATAACCAATGACGGGTGCCTTCCTCAGACATCCACCCAGGCTTATGAGCCACCCTTAGAAATTCATCAAGAAGCCTCTAAGGAATCAGAGCACGAAGAAGAGCGGGATGAAATGCCCTACCAAGGCATGGGGGGTGCCATCTGGCCACCCCTCCATAAGTCCCAAGTTCCTCAACAAGAACCAACCAAAGAGGAGGAGTTCAAATATCCCGATACATGCAAAGCACTAGAGAACTTAGAGTTGGTAGAGACCAAGATTTTGGAGCTCCCAAGGCCCAACTTACATAAGGCTCCTTTCGAAGAGGATCAACCTTTAACCGTAGGGCTACCCGATGATGCAGTCCTCCATGTCTCAGAATCTCCAGATTTTGATGAGCTATACACATTGTCCGAAGGTGAGGATGAAATAGACATAGCCCACAGCAATCACATAAGACAACATCGGCATCCCATAAAATTTGAGGAAGCATGTCAACAGATAAACATAATACTAGGGCATGAGTGGCACGTTAACTCACCGCAGTGGGACCAAGCATTACATCCGCCACGTTGGGCACACAAAGAGCAACTTCCACCAAGAGACATCATAGCAACATCAGTGCCACGGGCGGACCCTGTCCTCATCTCCGTGCATAGGGCCGATCCATTCATGCCCATACCTCTAGAGCCAGATCCAGAGTGCAAAGATCATCAAGCTGGGGGTACCTCTATCCCTTGAAGTACCATAATCCAAACCAAAAAAGCTCCAAGGATTATCGCAATCACTTGGTCACCCCAAAAAGCTCCAAGGATTATCGCAATCACTTGGTCACACCAAAAAGCTCCAAGGATTATCACAATCACTTGGTCATCCCAAAAGCTCCAAGGATTATCGCAATCACTTGGTCACCCCAAAAAGCTCCAAGGATTATCGCAATCACTTGGTCACACAAAAAAGCTCCAAGGATTATCACAATCACTTGGTCATCCCAAAAGCTCCAAGGATTATCGCAATCACTTGGTCACCCAAAAAGCTCCAAGGATTATCGCAATCCCTTGGTCACCCAAAAAGCTCCAAGGATTATCACAATCTCTTGGTCACCCCAAAAAGCTCCAAGGATTATCGCAATCTCTTGGTCACTCCAAAAGCTCCAAGGATTATCGCAATCCCTTGGTCACCCAAAAAGCTCCAAGGATTATCGTAATCACTTGGTCAAACCAAAAAGCTCCAAGGATTATCGCAATCTCTTGGTCACCCAAAAAAAGCTCCAAGGATTATCGCAATCTCTTGGTCAAACCAAAAATCTCCAAGGATTATCGCAATCTCTTGGTCACCCAAAAAGCTCCAAGTATTATCGCAATCACTTGGTCAAAACCAAAAAGCTCCAAGGATTATCGCAATCTCTTGGTCACACCCAAAAGCTCCAAGGATTATCGCAATCTCTTGGTCACACCCAAAAGCTCCAAGGATTATCGCAATCACTTGGTCAAAAAACAAAAAGCTCCAAGGATTATCGTAATGTCTTGGTCACCAAAAAATCCCCAAGGATTATCGAATCACTTGTAAAAAAAAACAAAACAACAAAAATCATCAAAAACAACAAATATTTGCATCTCAATTCTAGGCATACTCAAATTCATCATAAAATTCATATTCTCGCACCTCATCTTCAACTTCACCAAAAACTATCCATCAAAATTACAAAATATGTAGTTGCATTAGCATTGCGTCCATACATTGCATATTTGTGGTCGTATAGGTCAAAGGCACCATAGGCTGTAATTGCTCTGATAGACCATCTTGTTCCACACTGTTCCATTTTACAAAAACAACAAAAACACCATGCATAACTTTTACCACACTACAGTCAGTGGTTTGTAGAATGTACCAAGAGTTTCGATGATTCGATCATCATTTTCCTCTTTAGCCATGTAGTGTATCAAGTCGAACAGATTTTATGAAGGTAGAGTCATACTTGAAATACACCTTGTTACGTAACATCCCAACACAAATTAAAACACATAAAAAAAATTCCCAAATTGTGTGAACGAAAGACGAAACCTGCAAAATAATCTAGGTCACCACAAGCGAAACGGTTATCTTGCTCATCCCCCTGTGCGAATGAACCCTAGAATGCTGAGAGTTGGCAAAAGGACAAGCATCCTCCCTACCCAATTCCCTAAGAATCCCTAAAGTTCTCAATAGTTGCAAAACACAAAAAAGTTGCAAAATGTCAAAACTCCAAATTTGACAAACTACAGTGCAAACATCAAAAGGCACAAACAACAGTGATTTTCGTCACTCCATATCCCCAATCCCTTGCTCGAAAGAAAAACAAATCAAAATAAACAGTGATCTCATCACTACAATGAGCAAGTATCCCAATACAATTGAAGAAAAGAAGGGAGTTGACCTTGAATCCTTGGAACTCTCAGCATTCTATAGGTCATAAGGCAAGCCTCAGTACCGATTTGGTTGATAGCCTATCGATAACAGAAGTAAACCTCCCGCATGATGATATATCTGTCACATTAACTTGCATAAATATCAATGTTTGCATATGGATGAGCTAGCTTATGGCATCCTAGATTACATCACAGATTAATCTTAGTACATACAACAAAGGAATTCATGGAGCTAATTAGGTGATCCTCAGTACAGGTTCGGTTGAAAGCCCATCTGGCACTGGCGGTATCCTGATAAATACCACAATAATGAACTCAATTGCACACACAGGGATGTGAAATAGCTTGGTCAAAAACAAGTCCGATTCATACCTTGGTCAAAAGTCTTGTAAGATAAAGTACAATCGTGGCTAGTGAGCTAAAACCGTCTGAGTCTCAGAAAACCTTAGCTACATTTCTAAACCAACTGCGCTACCTTTCATCCTTACAATACCATCAAAAAATACAAAAAATAAAAACCACATGTAAACATACAAGAGCCATACATTACAACAATCGCCTAAAAACAAAATAACAGAGTTCTAAATAGTCCTTGGTGCCATAGCCAAACATCACAAACCCCATTCATCCATTTCATATCTGCATATCACATATAAATCAAAACCATTTGCATTCATCATAGCATATGCATCCATCAAAATAAATCAACATGCATACATCCATATTCATCAACCATCATGCACAAGATCAAATAAAATCAAAACAACAAAAACAACAAATAAATGCAACACAAAAACAAAAAGCAATAAACATTGCCAGAAACAAGTGCTCTTGCACTTAACCTTTTGGCATAACAAAACTGATGTCGGGGTCTAAATTGTCACTATCCTACTCCCTAAGAAGGCTACCATAGCCGGACCGCTCCACGGGAGGTCGGATTTTTGCCAATTTTAACCCCAAATGGCATCACAAAAACAACAAAACAACAAAAACAACAAATAAATGCAACACAAAAACAAAAAGCAATAAACATTGCCAGACACAAGTGCTCTTGCACTTAACCTCTTGGCATAACAAAATTGATGTCGGGGTCTACATTGTCACTATCCTACTCCCTAAGAAGGCTACCATAGCCGGACCGCTCCACGGGAAGATGGATTTTTGACAATTTCATCCCCAAACGATGTCACAAAAGGGTCAAAGCCCACTCAAAAACAATAAGAAAATCAAAACAACAAACAACAATAAACATTGCCAGACACAAGTGCTCTTGCACTTAACCTCTTGGCATAGCAAAATTGATGTCGGGGTTTACATTGTCACTATCCTACTCCCGAAGAAGGCTACCATAGCCGGACCGCTCCACGGGAGGACGGATTGCCGACAATTTAATCACCAAATGGTGTCACAAAAAAAAAAAAAAAAACAAGAAAAAATGCAACAAAAACAAACAGCAATAACATTTCCGGACAAAAGTGCTCTTGCACTTAACCTCTAGGCAAAGAAAATCGATGTCGAGGTCCAAATTATCGCTCTCCTACTTCCCCAAGAAGGCTACAATAGCCGGACCACTCCACGGGAAGTTAGATTTTTGATGATTTCACCTCATTATGGCATCACCAAAAGGGTTAACACCCACCAAAAACAAGTCCAAATGTTGGAAAAATTGCACACGCTTAACGGTAAACCCTTTAAGGCACACCTTGCACAAGTCATCTTGGGTCAAGCGACTCGTCGCTTCTCTCACGAAGGTCATTCCCTCATCGATTCGTCGCTTGAGGGGGTAGTCACACTTAGTCACCAACCAACAATCACACACCCAATTAAGGAAAACGACATGCATTCAAAGAATCATTGACAAAGACAATCATGCTCCTGCTTGGGGCAGTAAACAAGCAACAATCAAATCAATCAAACACTTGGCATTTCATGAATCATGAACACAAGGTTCCCCCTGAGGATAAAAACGCCCTTCACTTGTTCATGACTGATCAATGTCTAAGTTCAAGTCACACCTCACCAAAATAGGTTAATACTTGAAATCAAATTCCTTAGCTTGTCAGAAGCAAGGATTCAAGAATGCATGCCCTTTCCATACTTGGGGCATCAAAATTTGGTTAGGTTACCAAGAAACCCTAATCATTAGTGCTTTGGTTATCTATTTTTGCTCAGCACTGCGTCACCCGCAGCGCTTCCCAAAAAGGGGCATCTGTAGACACCAAAACAACACCAATCCAATTATGTGACTGCAAACACTGATCGCCTTGACAAACACAGCCCCCAGGGCAGCCCTCAGAGGTTAAACAGTGGTCTTAACCACTTTCATAGCAATTTTGTAAGGTCAAGAAGCAATTTGGCACACTTGGACACTTTGCCTAGTATTCGTCTCACCCAGGGACGAATTCAAAATAGAATCCGTCCCACCCCAGGACGAATTCTGAATCCGTCCCTGGGTGGGACGAATTCTAAGCTTAACGGGAAAAAAGACAAATGGTGCCAAGTGGCAGCCCAGAATAGTCAGTTAAGGACTCCTGCCTTGCACGCGTGTGTAAGTGGACAGAGGGGCCGTTAGGAGACTGTTACAAAAAGCATTTATCAAAGCTCAAGTCAATGGAGGACTCCCCTCCCTCATGGGAAGACAAGACTGCCACATGGCGCCTATGGCCAACACATGGCATTTGTGCTTCCCTCCCAAAAGAGACCCCTTGGGTCTATAAAAGGTGGGACTTTTCTCACCCAAAACATACAGGTTGAAGGAGTTTTCAAGCAACGAAGTGCTACCGAATTGAAGACCCACTTGCATCCCTTTTGGTTCACCTTCCCACATCCACCAATCTCTTTTGCAAGGGAGGTTGTTGGGTGGCCTTTGGAAGCTCAAACCGGACCCAAACCCAATGCATGGACACCTGAACCAACCAATTCGCCGACCCCCCAATCCTAAGAGGTTTTGGGCCCATCCCTAGTGGATTGGCTCCAAAATCAAGTGCCAACGATGGGAGGCCCACTTGGGCACCCCCGCACCTCCCAAGTCCTATTTTTAGTTTTTGAGAATTTTAGATTACTTTTCAGATTGCATTTTGTGTTATTAGGTTTGATTAATCCATAGCTGCAATTTTGTAACTTTTGGTCAGATTCTAGTATGTTTTGTGTTGCTTTGTCATTTCGCTGACTTGCAGGTGTCGAGGTCAAATTCCCGAGGGTGGAGGCCAAATTGGGAGAATCCGACCATCTGGGTCGTCCCAAAATGGCCCCAATTACATAACCCCCATGTTTGTAGGCATTTTGCAGGTCTCGGGATCCGACATTGGAGCAGCAACAGGTCGGTTTCTTCAACACGAAGAATTCGTCCCACCCGGGGACGAATTGCACTCGAGATTCGTCCCGCCCGGGGACGAATTCCGATTGAAGGTAGATTGGCTAGTTGTCTCGGTGGCGGTGGCCTTCGGTAACTTTTCTTATCTTCTGTCAAGTTTTGAAGCCATTTGGACTCGCTGTAATTATTGTTTAGGCAAATATTTACATGCATATTTTGTTAGTTTTAGAGAGCAAACGCTTTTCATTTGCAGCAGGTGCTACTGACATCTTGGTTGTTTCTTTGTTCATAGGAGAAGCAGCAGAGGTGAAGAACTCATCGACATCAACGGCGGCATCATCTTGGCCCGCCCATTGCAATCGTGGGCACGCGGAAAGAGGAATCATTCAGTGATTGTAATCAAACTCTATTTGCGCTCCTAGCCCCTGAAAAGGGAGGAGACGTCATTGTAAGAGAGATCAAGGGATATTAATGAAAGGGCTGTGTTTTCTCTATTTGATTGTGTCTCTTCCAATGTGTTTCTTTTCCATTTCATGCAATTTACATTTCTAGGACTTAAGCGTACTTGATTTTGAATGCAATTGCACTTAGTGTTTCCTTTGCCCGGAATCTCGTGCTTTCAGATTTCAACAAAACAATTGTTGAAAGAGATGACAAATAAGAAGCTATGTTTTGCCTTGATTGTTAAAGCCACAATGGGTGACATTATAGGCAAGAAGGAGGAGATTCCAAGTGAGGTGAAGGATTTATTAGATGAGTATACAATTTTTTTGTTGGAAGCATTACCATATGGTTTGCTTCTAACAAGAAGTATTAGCCATCACATCGATTTTATTCCTAGATTAATTTTATCCAATAAGGTAACATAAAAGTTGATATCGATGAAGAATGAGGAAATAAATAGATAGGTTCATGACCTATTGAATAAAGGATTTATTTGGAAGAGCTTAAGCTCATGTGTAGTACTAGTAGTGCTTACACCAAATAAGGGTAGAGAATGACGCATGTGTCCAGATTTTAGTAGGCCATCTTGTAGTACTAGTAGTGCTTACACCAAAGAAGGCTTTGGATGGTGTCTTTCATAATCGAGAAAGGTATTATTTGCTGCAATAAATCACTCTTTTTATGGACAAGGAGGAATTTTTATTGCATGTTCAGAATGGTTTCAGTGTTGCGGCCCTTTCTCCTCCCTGGAACAGAGTTGTGAGGGTTATTATGGATTATTTTACCCTTGACCCTTCCTACGAAATATTGAGTTTTCATGCAATTTTTTTAAATCACCTTAGACGTAAATCTTGTATGAACATTCCTTTATTTCTCTTTCATTCTATGTAAAATTCCTTACTTAATATCCAAGTTGGTTGCGGTCAAGCCCCTATCCACCAAGGCATGGCTCTGTTGGTTTTTGAATAGGCTAATTTGGAGCACGGTCTTAATGCTAATAATTTTTTGAAGTCTTTTGTAGATCCTTTTGTTCCTCTAGGGATGCGGTCCCAAGATGAATGTGGATTCCCCATTTGTTGGTGGTGGCTCTCATTTAGCCTCTAGTTCTGATACTAATGAAAGTGTGGACACTCTCTCTTTCACCTTTGGTGTTGGCCCGAAGTAAATTTCCAAAAATGTTTTGGTCTCTTCTAAAGGAGTTTGGGATCGAGACCCGAAGGTGAATGAGGCCCACTCGTCGGGTCACACTATTAATTTTGATTTGGCCCCTAAGGTTTGTGTGGAAGATCTTGGTGTTTCAAATTTGAATTCGGTTGGTGTCACTGCGGAGCATCGTAAGTCTAAATGGCTTCATAGCAAATTGGAGGATGGTGACTCCCCCATTACTATGACACACTTGGATATTGATGTTCTGCCAAGGGATATTTCCCAGAAGAAGTTTGGTGCTTTTGAGAATTTTAAAGATATGGTTCTCCGTGATTTAAATCTCATTGATATTAACCAACATAAAATTTGGAGTGCGTTGAAATGTACTCTTGACTTAACTGAAAATAATTCTAGCTTGGAAACAAATGTAACTTAAGGTGTTCATAAGCTAGTGTAGAACTATCTCAGTTCTCCCTTCTTTGAGGCCTTGTGGTTGGGTTTTCGTCTTCTATCTTGTTTACCTCTAGCTTTTTCTGAGGTTGTTTCATTTTTTTTTGCCCTTGTGGCTTTCTTTGTAGTGGTTGTGGGATCCTGTTAAAACCCTCTTCTTTTAATAGTACCAAAAAAAATGTAATAGAATGAAATATTACTTGGTAGGTTAAAAATGTAATTTTTTACCCATGTCTGGAAGACTACAACTCACGAAGACTACATTGCAAGATATCTCTGTATATGTGATATCACTTCGGTAGCAAGTATAAAATTTGGATTTGGAAAAGTTCAAAGTTTTTTAGGTTTCCTATTCCTAGATTGGATAGGGCTTACAAAGGAAAGAATATTAAAGGGGAAGGCTTGTAAATTTGATGACTTGTAAGTTTGGTATTAGACACAAAACTTGTTTTGATATAATACAAAGATCAAGGAAAGAGTTTAACTAATATGTCACTTCAATAATATCCAAGAACTAAACCTTACCCAAGGGAAATACAACATGGAATTTTATATAAGAGAGTTTGCAATTTTTTCAAGAGACATATTAGTTGGCTTGTCAAATAGAGGGATTCTAAAAAAAATTATTGTGTACTTGGTTGAAGCATCATCTTCTTATTTGTAATAAAAAATGGAAATAAGTGACTTAGGTATATTTAGTTTGTAGAGTTTCAAATATTGAAAATTATATTAATAAAAGCAAGAATTCTAAATTGCAGATTTATGTTAGTAACTTAGTTAAGGCAAATTACCTCAATAAATATAAAATGATCCTCAAATTAAGTTTTGAGAGTTTCATTTTTTCCACTATTTATATGTAAGGATCAATTTATAATCTAGAAAAATGTGATAGGTATTTACTCAAATTGGGGCACAAGGTCTAAGTGCAATCCAAAGTTCTTACTTCCAAGTATTTCCTTTAGAATAATATATGTTCATTTGAGATCCTCCTTGAGGTTTCATGGCTTCCTTTATTAGTATTCCAAAGCAAAAATATTACAAGTAATACTTTGTAAAGATAATAATATCATGGAACTTTTAATTGTACCTTGTGTAATAAGGATCTAGAAACAATATATCATTTACTTATCCATTGTCCCTTTGCTAGTACCATTTGTGGAACTTTTTCAAATAATAATAATATATTAAGAATATATTAGGTACCTCTATAAACATTAAAATTGTTGATCATTTTTTTAGTTTAATTGTTTCAAATATAAATTATTATGTATTCTTTTTAGGGCTACACCTCATATTATTTATTAGAATCTATAGTTCAAAAATAATAGTAGAATTTTTAAAAATAAATCTCAAAATCATTCCCATGTTTAGAATTTTATTACTACCTCTCTTTTAGAATGTTAGTAGTTATGATGTGTTGGAACTCATCCCATTTTCTAGAAACATATAGAACCAATCCATCTACTCAAATCCTATAGTTTAAAAAATTATAAAAGAGATAAATACATAGTAGGCACCCTTAGGTTACAATAAATAATAATTATATTATCTACAGGTAATAATCATAACACTCTGATAATAAATAATGGAGTGGTGAGGGGTATTTATACCAATACTAAAACCTCAATTACTTACATTCATTTAACTTAATCAAATATAACAAGAGGGCTTTAAGGTTAATTATAAGTTTATAATGTCATTTTAACCATAACAAGATTAATTGTAGCCCATAACACTTACATAATAAAATAATTAATAAATTACATTGTATAATAAATGTTCTTAGACCTCTATCCAAGATTACACTATATAATATTGACCTTGGCCATTAATTATATTACACTTTTAACACCACATCATAATTTGAACTAAAGAATTAAAGGAAGAATACTTGAGTGATAATAATAGTTTTCCCCCTCATAATTTATGATCTAGTGGAGCTCTACATTTTAGGTAGATCCTTCTAAAATTTGAACTAAATATGAAAAGGAAGAATACATGAGTGATAATAATAGTTTTTCCCACCATCATATGAAAGACATCCACCCATCTTGGGAAATTTAGTTTTAATCCTTTGTAACTTTAGGAAGTAATTCTTCATTGGATGTTCTTCCTTCTTATAGTATCTAAAACTTTTCTTCAACTTTTTTTAAGACTTAGGCTACCCTTAGGCCCATGGGTCTTAGCCTTCTCAAGTATGAATTCCTTTTCATGAGCTTGTATTTGTAAAATACCACCATAACTTCTCATTACCACCTAAAAATAATCTAGGATAGAAAAAAATATCAAGAGTAAGAGTTTTTTAGATTTGAATAACATAAGAATCATACGAACCATGAGTTTAACCATATAAAATGAAGGTTAAGTATTAGTAAGAACAATCTTTATACATTTTGCAGCATCTTTATTTTTACCTTCAAGAGATGCAATTTCTACTCTCCATGCTTTAAATATCACAATATAGTCATAAATGTTATCAAAGTCATCCAATTTGAGAGAAGAGAGGTATAACCATGAGTTTTTTAAGTTGCATTTACTTTTTCAAATAATTTATTCAATTTTAACCATACCTTAATAAGATCACTTTCTTCTTTGATATGAAAACGTAATTCTAGTTTAATCAACAAGGAGAACATACCAAGAGCTTCTTCTTGCTTATGTTGGTGATTTTATTCATCAAGGGTTATCACTTTTATCTTCTTGGAAGATGCACCATAGGTTCTTATTGGATAATGTTTCAATAATTTAGGTTAACCAAATACTATAATTTCATCGATTAGGACAAGTAACTAGGGATTAATAATCCATATTACACTATGCAATCAATAATACCATATAAAGCCCTTGAACTGATGTTATCGATTGTAAAGCTCAAAAAAATGTACAATTTTAAAAAAAATGTCTCAAAATATTTTTGTATGCAAAATATATAGCCTCTTGAAGTTTTACCCAAGTGAACCTCAAAATAAAAATTAAAGTCCCAAACCTTAGAAAAATGAATCGAATTTCTTGTTTTGATTTGGTATTGTATTATTTTTAAGTGTCCTCCACTTATGTATCACCTCTCCATCAACTCTAAATCTATGTGACTATGATAATTACTTATTTATAATTGGTTTATTAGGTATAAATATAAAAAAAGTTGGATTATATGGTGCATTAGAGTGTCATGTTGCCCAAATATCCATTGCATTCATTAGACTTTAGATTGCCAAAAATAAGAATTGAACCTAGATATTGTGAATATTGGATGCTTTAAAATAATCAATATGCCCAATGCACCTTTATGAGGGATATTTCCTTCCCTTGTGAATAATATTTTGAATATGACATTGAGACAAAATGGACTTGTAAAACAATGGCTTCCCATGATTCAACCCTAGATCTTTAGAGGCACAAATGATCAAGGTGGAATGACCAATCAAGCTATGCATCCCCTTGAATTGTCTTCCATAATATCTTTGTAAAGTATGTCATTTGTGTCAAATGTTTACCAAAAGTATGATTTAAGCCTTAACCACACACCTTTATAAGATAAAATTTTGTTTAGCTATCTAATCAACCACATTTTTTATTCACATCATGCCTATAAAGCCATTATTTTTTTTAAGAGTACCCTATCTCTAAATGAAATGTAGTGAGACTTGGAATTAAACCCACAACCTTCTTTACTCTATGCCTTAATTTTCCATTCAATGGTCATTCTAGCATCATTATGATATTGTTCAATAAATACTTATTCCCTTTGAAAATTAGTGTAGAAGACATATTTTGTGCTAGTGATTATTGCAGGCAAAGGATAATACCAATAATCAATGTGCACCAAAATCATAGTGCCAAATACAATTTTAAAATTCAAATAATATCATCCACCTTCTTTTTTCTTGTTGTGGTGATCCTATGGAGATATCAAAGGAAATTTAATATGCAAAATTGAATTATCTATATAGAGGATTAGAAATACCTTAAACATGAAAGGAGAGGTGTAAAAAGAAAAATATTCCTCTCCACTTCTTACATTGGAAATGCTCATGAAGCTTCAAAGAGTAATTCATCCAAAGAATTAAAATAAGGATTAAAGACTCCAAATGTTCTATCTAACCAAGCAATGCTACTACATACCTACTCTAATACCATGTTAGAAGTCACACCAATTTATATAAATAAATTAAAGCAATACATCCATTCAAATATTATAAAGAAAGCATAAATATGGATGAAAGAGATAAATATATAGTGGAATCCTATCAACACCATAAATAATCACTATATTATCCATATGTGAGAATCACAATACTAATAATAAATGAAGTGGTGGGGGCGATTTATACCAATACCAAAAATCCCAATTACATAAATGAAATTAACCTAAGTAAGCATTAATAAGAGGGATTTAATATTAATTACAAATCTTATAATATGTGTTTAGCCATAACAAGGCTAATTATAGCCCATAGATATTACAAAATAAATAATAAATTAAATACATTGTACAATGACTGTCTATCCAATATTACATCATGCAATATAAACCTTGGCATAGCATTGAATTACACTACATGGTGGTCAACTTAGGTAGTATTAAGTATGCAAAATAGGTGCTTACCTCTTGGTTGTATGACTTGAATGTATATACAATGTCATCTACAACAATGGATTTAACACAAAAGATTTAATCAAATTTTAAAAGGCTATTGACTAAGGGATATTTTATCTTTTAATGAAAATAATGTCAAATAGTTAATTGTGAAAACATAACAAGTTGAGAAAGGTGAAGAATATATTTGATAGAAAAAGAAATGAAGAATATTTTTAATAAAAGGATAAGGTTGAAATGTTTTAAGTGGTTTGATAACAATTAAAATATTTTGGTATTTTTATGGGAGTATACCTAGCATAATCCACATATAGCTTATTAAAAAAAATCAAGCACCTTGGTTGATTCACTTATAATTAATTAATACAAATACTAAGTAGGATAGTTATTAATAAATATTAATAATAAAATTTTAAATCACATTAAATGACAAACTTAATTAGTCAAAATTTTCAACTTTTAAAGAGAGACCTAGGTTCTACTATTGCAAAGAAATATCTATATAATTGCCAAGTAGTTATAATACCAATATGTGATTATAATAGGGCGATTTCAATTCCTAATAATCAATTATTAATAATAAGAAAATAAAGTTAAATACATTTTTTATTTATTTATGTTTAAATTATTATTTTTATATAAATGAATTGATATGTTTATAAATGAGTGAAAACCAAGAGTAAGTGCAGTCGAAAGTGAGTAAGTGAGTGCAACAAAAAGTAAGGGTAAGCACAAATCAGGAGTTATTATAACAGTTAGTGCAAGCACGAGATGGAAGAGAGTGTACAAACCTAGAGCTAATAAGATCAAAGAGGGAATGTGAACCAAGAGGGAATGCAAGTCAAGAATCAATCATGGTAGAAGAGTGATAGGTTCATTCGAAGTCCATCAATGCTTCAAAATCTTACCTTGAATGTGTGGAACATTATTTTAAAAAAATTATTGAAGCCAAGGAACATCAAGAAAAGAAGAGATAAGGGCAATTGTGAGACAAGAGGGAGTGCAAGTTGGGAATGAGTGCAATGTAGGAGAGAGTGTGATACCAGAGAGAGTGTGAATCGAAAGGGAGTGTAAACTAAGAGGGAGTGCAATATGATATTCAATCATGGAAAAAGAGTGACACATTCATCCAAAGTGCATCAATTCTTCAAACTATTTTCATGAATGCATGGAATATTATTTCCAAAAAATTATTGAAGCAAAGTAACACCAATTAAAAGAAGAAATATGGACAATTATGATCTAGGAGAGAGTGAAAACTAGGAGTAAGTGTGAGGCAAGAGAGAGTGTAATCTGGGAGCACGAGTGAGTGCAAGTAGAGAGGGAGTGCAAGCCAAGAACAAGTCCCATTAGCTACTATGGAAGGAAAGTTATTTTTGAAAGTCCTAATGGGAATTCAGGATGCCTTATCTAGAAATAAAGATGCCCTTGTTAGAAGTATGAAGGCCCAATCCAGATATAAGTGAAAGAGTGAATACATGGTAAGTTCGATTCAGGTAGCAGATGATACACCAGAAGTAAGTATCAAGTATGAGATGATATAGCATGATATAATAATTCTTAAAAGTAGAGGGTTAATATGTAAGTTCCATAGATCATGGTCAAGGTTTTTAGATATTAAAATTTAGATCAAGTGAAAGTGGGGATTGAATTCAAATTATTTTGTGACTTTTCTTCTTAAAGGATTTTTCTTCATCATATTTTCTAGTTCAAAAATTATGGATAAAATAATGGTTGGTATCCCATGGTTTATGGGAAGAGATGCACTTTATTTGAGACCATGGAATAAAAAAAAATTAGTTGAGATAGAAACTATTAAGAAGCTTCTAGTGTGGGTTAAGCTTTCTAGACTTCCATATTAGCTTATAAATAAGGATATTTTGAAAAATATTGGAAATACCCTCGGGAATTCATCAAGGAAGGATACAAAACTAAGAAGTGAAAGCATACTATATATACTCGAATATGTGTTCCTAGGGATATTTCAAAACCCTTGACACAATCCATTAAGATTAAATCTGAATCAAGAGAATGGGATCAATAAGTAGATTATAAAAATATTGTATTTTGTTGCCGCGATTGTTTTGATATTGGACACATGGCAAGAGTTTGCAAAGTAAAAACTATGAAAAAAGAGATAAAAAATTTAATCCATGAGATAAACTTCAAGATGAAGCAAGGAAACCTAGGTGTTGTAGGTGAGTTGGAGAGGAGATGGCAATCCTCCAAGGGAGGTCCCAGGTTCAAATATCCACCCTACCAAAAAGTTGAATTGGGTATCCAAAATCCAATTGATAATGTTGGTGCGAGCAGGGTCGGGTGTGACCCCCGGGTGACTTTGATGGTGTAGAACCCCTGTTCATGGTCTCTCAGACCAAGGCAGCTCCGCAAGGGGCTTTTTGCTTTAAAAAAAAAAATGAAGCAAGGAAATCATCCAATAATAGAAGCAAGATCATATAATATATATTCTACTCCAAAAGAAGAGGTAAATAAATCCTATCAATAATATCAATTGGTAATTTTAGAAGGCATTAAAGGTGCAAAAGAATATGTGGAGATAAAATCCAAAACAAAGATAGAAAAAAGGTCAAGTTTATTCCAGGTAAATCATCTTCATTTTCCTCAAGTAGTATAAAATCCGCTTTTGTTAATAAAAGTGAAAGTGGTGAAAATATTATCCCTTGCACTTTAAGGTCTCAAGAGAAGAATAATATAGAAATGAGGTTGGAGGAAACCCATAACAATATAGGGTTTTTAGGGAAAAATAAGAAGGTAATTGCTATAGAAGAGCATCCTTGCACTTTAGGGTATCCAAGGAAATATAAAGAAGATTGTATTTTTAAGGTTATTCCTTGCACTTTATATCCTTCATAACAAGGCAAACCTAAAGATGATAAGTCTTACTATGAGTAGTGTGAGAAGATTGAAGATATTAATTAAGATAAAAGTATTAAAGAGAATTAAAAAAAGGAAGACCCAAGAAGAAAAAACAAATAGAAAAAGAAACACAAAGGGATATTGATATGGAAAAACAAAATAAAATATCAAAGTGTTAACAAGAAGTGGAACTAAACCCACAAATAAAATAAAATAAATAACAATGAAAATAATATCTTTGAATATTATGAGAATGAATAAGAACCATTATAAGGTTGTTATAAACAAGATATTTTTGGATATAGAAGTTGGGTAACAAATATTTTAGCCATTCCCAATGTTGAATTTCATCTTAACAGACTTTAAAATTTTGAAAGCATTTGATATAATAGGAGTTGATTGTGAAAACTTTAGATTTTAAAGAATATGAAGAATACTTTTAATAGAAGAATAAATGAAGAATATCTCTGATAGAAAAATAAAGTTAAATATACTTTAATTATAAAAATGTAACAAGAGTAATATAATGGGAGTGGTTCCTAATAAAAACCAATTTAAAATTTGAATTGAAAACTACTTATAACTTATTTTAAAAATTTAATAAATTTATATAAATTAGTTTAATTTTTTATAATAAAACCCTAATACTCAAATTACACAAGTTTTACATAATTTCACTACTTTGTTAGTTTAGCTAAAATACACACATTCTACATATTTTCAACCACTTTAATACTTTAGACTTCTAGACTCACTCAACACACCTTCTCACGGTTAAAGTATGACAACATTAAAACAAAAAAAACATTATATATAATTTATTTATTTTAATTAATAAATTAAATCAAATTTTAAAAATGTTTAATACTTAAATTATAAATTACTAGAGCTAAATTTAAAAATTTCAAATAAAAACATGGATATCCTAAATGCAGCATTTGAAAGAAAAATCCTGAAAATAATGATTATAATTAAGTAAAAGCATTCAGGGAAATAACAATATTAATTTTGAAAAAATATTTTTAAAGATTATTTTAAAAGTAAAAATAAAAAATAATGATAAATAAATAAATTATTACCTGAAAGTTCGTTCAACCCTAAAGGCACGATTATAAACACTGAAAATAATAATTAATATTAAAAATACATAGAAGACCGATTATACACAAGATATTTCATTGTTAGAAAGTATAGACTAATTACCACACACGACCATTCCACATTATTAACGAAGATGGAGGTATTCCCCGGGCACGGCAAGGATAATCACCGTGGCTCTCATAGTCATAAGTATACAGCATACCCAGTAGACGGTTAAGTCATGGAAGATGCTCTCGAGATGACATCCGTGATAAAATCTTCGATATTCTTATTCGAAAATCCACCCTTCGCCATCGCCTCCCTCGCTAAGGTCTTCCACCGCAAAGCGTTCTCCCTCAGTTCAACGCCCACTTCGCTATCCATAACAGTCCTAATGGATTTGTCCACCTCCTCCCTCCCAATCAGCCCGTCTTCTCTCTTATTCAATCTCAATCCCGTCTTCCACACCTCCTCCACATACTTCGCATTGGTCGTCTGATCACTCCACTGAGGCACGGCAAGCATGGGGACGCCCGAGCTCAGGCTCTCCATTGTAGAATTCCATCCACAATGGGACAAAAACACGCCCACGGCAGGATGAGAAAGGACCTCCATCTGAGGACTCCACGGCACCACAAGTCCCCTGTCGGCAGTTTCCTCCATGAAGCTGACGGGAAGATCTTCCGCACTGTTATTTTCTCCTTTGTTAGAGCCTGGACGGACCACCCATAAGAAGTGATGGCCGCTTGCTTTAAGCCCCATCGCAATTTCCTCCAACTGTTCTTTCGAAACTGGAACTATGCTGCCGAAGGAACTACGCTGGAGGCCCCCTTTGTATCGAGCCACTCTAAGCAGTTTGCAGTTTTCCACAGATGTGGAATGACGTCTGTGTTTTCTGGGGTATTACCCTCGAGAAACCCCCTCGGCACAAGAGGACCCACGGCCCGGATTGGAAATACCGATTTCATGGACTCTATTTCTCGCGCTTCAAGTTACTCGAAGGAGTTCACCAGCACCCACGTTGCCTCCGACATGGTTTCAAATTGAAGCATAAAATGTCGCCCAGTTGGGTAGGGATTGGAAGGTTGCAGAAACGACGGCAGCTCTGCCGGCCGCAGTGGCGGAAGTCCCGGTATTTCTACCACCTACGCCGCTGCCTCCGCCTTCACTGAAAGCAAAATGGATTAAGATTAAATTCGAGAGAATACGTTAAGAAAGTAAAGCGGTTTTTAATCTTTTGAAGAGGTATTAAAGTAGAACACGAATTTTAATTAGGAATATGTTTTTGGAAGAGGTATTTAACAAATTTCGAGAAGAGCTTATGGAAGGCATGAAGATCCGGCGAAAGCTTAGGAAAAGAGAGGCCTGGTTAGGGGTTAAGTAAGCTTTTAAAGCTATCTTGAAGTTACAATTATATTAATTTAATAATTAATAGGTATAAAGTTAAAGTATAGGGGTTGTTTTTATCAAACTTATTTTTTTGTTTTGTTAATATCACTCAAAACATTCAGATCAAACTATTATCTTTGCACCTAGGTGTTGTAGGTGAGTTTGATGAGAGGAGAGGGCAATCCTCCAAAGGAGGTCCCAAGTTCAAATCTCCACCTACCAAAAAGCTGAATTGGGCATCCAAAATCCAATTGATAATATTGATGCAGACAAGGTCGGGTGCAACTCCCTGTACGTGGTCTCTCAAAACGAACAAATGCTTACCAATCTACTAACCCTTAAATCCATAAATCATCATTTAAAACTCTAAAATCTTTAGAATATCACCGTATAGAACTTTCAAAACCTTCAACGTTAAACTGGCAAAATTAGTATACTAAAAATACCTTTGGATCTATGAAGTATATGAATACATGGAAGACACTTACCGAGCCCTTTTGCATAGTGATAATAGATGGAGAAAGCCGCACAAGTCTGGCACCAGAGAAAGGCCGAAGGAATGTTAAATTTCCTTGCAACCTCCGGAACCCATTCGAGCCCGAAGCTGCCGAAAACGATGCATGATACGGAGTCGCCATGATCATTGAAGCTCTCTATGAGGTGTTCAAGGGATGCCCCTCCGACGGTTCGCAACTGATCCAATACCATTTGTCCGTCTTTTAACCGATCGAAACTGGAAGGAAGTCCGTCGGAGATTGTTTCGAATCGAAGATCTGGAACTGTCGATGACACGGCGGCGTTATGCGCCTGGAACATGCGCTTCCCCGTTGTCTCGGTGATGACGAACGTGACGCGGACATCTTTAGAGGCAAGCCTTTTGGCCAACTCCATGAGCGGATTCATATGACCCTGATCAGGAAAGGGGAGCATCATAATGTGAGGCTTATTCCTATTCTCCAGTGGCCCTGTGCGCTCCATCTCAAATAATTATTGTGGTTTCTTCACCTCTCTTTTCTTGCTGTGCTCCCCACTGTGGCTGCTACTCTTATTGACGAGCACCTTATGCCTGCCAAAATCGAGTGGTAACAATCGAAACGTAAGGGCGCCGAATCATAGTGAAGTACGGAGAATTTATGGCAATTTAAAAGCAAACGACAAGGAGAGTAATGTCAAAGGACGAAGGATCGCAGGAAATCACATGCGGAACATGACAAATAATATTATCAAAGCACTGACGCCATATGAGTTTCAGGACCATCATATTGAGGTTAGCTCTACAGTGCCTTTAACCAAAGAGCAAGTGTTTTGGCATGTTACCGACGGTCTCCAGGGATTCCAGCAATGGAGGAGCAGCAATTAGAACTAACGGACAAGCTTTGTGCCTTGTGTGCATGTCAATCTTACCCTCGTTGCGGTGGTGCCGTAAATCAATTGTAGGTTGTGAGGTGACGCAGTGGCTCCACGGCTTCTTGGAAAATGATGTCTCTAAAGCTAAATATTATTTTTTAATGTTAAGCGTATAAATCCAAAAAAAACTTGTGAATCCCAAAGGATTTCAACTCTTATCCTTCTAATCTAAACCAAAAGTTACAAAAATATTTGTTTAAAAAAATTATAATCTATAATATTCGTTTAGGCCGCAATCCACCGGAATTTTCTATCAATGTCAGTGATTGCTTTATCTCTCTCTCAACGTCGCCAGTCCTTTAGGCTACAACCCACCAGAATTTTCTAAACTTTAGTGATCACTAGATCTCTCTATGTGCGTCGCCGGGCCTCATCGATTGTGAATAATCAAAGATAATTTTATTTTACAGTATGGTTGCTATATTTTATTTCAATAAAATTTCGATAGATTACATTTTTTTTTTAACATATGATGCAAAGTATAGTGTATTTTTGTATTGAGTCTCATAACTTTTTAATATAAGAGGAGATGTTTACATGTATAATTTTAGGTGTGAATGTTTAGGTGTATTTTTGTATTGAGTCTCATAACTTTTTAATATAAGAGGAGATGTTTACAGGTATAATTTTAGGTGTGAATGTTTAGGTGTTACAGTGACTTAATATTATAGTGAGTTGGTGATTGATCAGGTGATATTTTAGTGAGTCAGTGATTGTTTAGGTATTGAAATGTTTTGGTGGTGATTGATGAAGTGTCTTAATTTATTGTGAATCTAGATCCATCTTAGTGAGTTGATGATTACCTACGTGTGCCCCGGTGTTTTGGTTGTGATTGCCTGTAAAAAAATTATACATTTTCTTGTGTATGAGGCAATGAGTTAAGCCTTCTAAGTCATGAGCCCTTGGAATAGTATATTCACATTGTGATGTTTTTCTTCCATAGTCTATCTTTTATTTTCTTCCTTTATATGAAAGTGTTGCCAATTTTTTTATGGTATCAAAGCAAAACCCTTATTTGTTGTTTAGATCTACATTGCATTATTTGGATGTAAAGAGAGATATATTTATAGGTGACCTAGGAGTATTCCTTGGGTTGAGTTATCTAATTTGGATTTGTCAAGTAGTATTCCATTTTGCAACATACAACTAGTCTAGTATTGCTAGTGAAGGAGTAAAGATATATCAAAAGTAGTGAGGGTGGCTACTATAACTTTCTTTTGTTACCATCCAATAAAATTTTGTGGTTTATTTACATCTCCAAAGTAAGACGTGGACATAAATTTTTAAACTTCGATTAAATAAAAATAAATAAAATAAAGGGCTTTTATATTTTATTTGTAAGTAAATATTGATTTTTTTTAATACATCAAAGCTTAATCCCTTGGAGGAAATTATGAATCTTGTGATTTGAAATTGCATGAGAATTTTATTTTAAATTCCTTGAAAGGGTGGCTCATTAAGAAGGCCAACATCAAGGCACAATAATAAAAAGATATCATTTTGTGTGTTGGTAATGCGTTTAGTTATTCAAGCCTTTGTATTTGTGTGGACTATTTCTTGTGCTTTTGAGTTGTCTCTTTTTCCAACTATGGCCTCATATTCTAATAATTCAAATTTTATGGTCACTACAAAATTGGATGATTGTAATTATACAAATTGGAAATGTTAAATTGAGTTAATTCTACAAATAAAAGGATTGGTAAAATTAGCAATAGAAAACAAACTTGAAGATGTCTATGAGTCTACAAGTGGGATATGATAGATATGAATGCCGAAGAAACTATATTTTGGTAAATCAATCTAACCATTAGGACCCATGATGAATACTTGAAAATAACAAAATAAGTGTGGGAGAGTTTACAATCAATGTATGAGAAAAAGATCAAATTAAAAGATGATTGACTCATCTAAAAATGAAGAAAGGTGATAGCATGAAGGATCACGTTACGTAATTGAAGAATTTAAGAAATCAACTTGCAATTATGAAGGTGAAATATGAAGATTTAGAGATTATAGATTTTTTGATTGAAAGTCTTCCAAATGTGTATCATAATTTCATATGCAAAATAGAGCTAGCATGGAAAATTGTTAAATATTAAACTATAATATTTTTATAGGTCTTTGTTGAATGAAGAGGATATACTTAAGAATTCTACATATGAGTCTAAGCATTTATGACTAGAGGTAAAAATAAAATAAAAATCAATCAAGAAGACATTCCAAAATAAAGGAAGATAACAGAGGAATAATCAAAGATAATGGAATCAACAAAAGGAAAATAATCAAAGGAACAATTTTTAGAAAAACAAAAGGAATGGAAAAATTAAAGAAATAATACTAGAAGGAAAAAATCCATCACATGTTATATTATAGAGAGGAAGGACATAAGAGTGATCAATACCCTTGTAAATCATATGAAGATAAAAAAAAAATTATCAAAGACAATCAAATTTTGTTCAAGGAGAAGAATATAGTGAAAATATTTTGATAGCATCATTTTTTTCTCAAGGAAGTTCAAACAACACATGGTATATTGATTTAGGGGCTAGCCAACACATGACTTACAACAAGAAATTTTGTGATTCTTTCGAATTCAAATATGCAAGGATAGTACTTAGAGATTATATTTCAAATCAAATTGAAGCAATAGGTTCAATTCCAATGAAAAGACATTATGGCAAGGAATTGAAAATAAAATATGTGAATTTTGTGCTTAAAAAAAATCTTCTCTCAATAAGCTAAATAATGTGACATGGTTATAAGGTTGATTTTATCCAAATAAATATTTGATAATAAATATTAATGATTTATTCAAGGTTGTAGCTATAATATTTGAAAGTGATGGCATCTATAAATTCTTAGCATCTATAGACAAGATAGCTTACATCACTACAAGTAACTCTACACGTAAATTATAGCATCAAAGGTTTAGTCATTTGAATTATCCAAGGTTGGCTATTCTTTCAAAGATGAACATAGTTGAATAAATTCCTCATATGACGGTAAAAAAAGTGTGAGTACAAGACGTAAGGTTGGCAAATAATATATAGTTTTTTTTTTAAACCAAATTGGAGGGCAAGTGAACCCCTATATTTTATCCATAGTGATTTATGTAGGCCTATGAATACTCCATAAAAGGGATGGGCTGAGCACTTTTAACCTTCATGAATGATTTTTCAAAAAATATTTGGTTACACTTCCTTAAGCAAAAGGATGAAGTGTTTGACAAACTTGAAATATTTAAGTTATTTTTTGAAACCCAAAGTGGGAAAAGGATAAATAGGATAAGATCAAATAATGGTGGATAATATATCAATAACAAAATAAAGGATTTTTGTGAGCGTCATGGATTAAGATAGAATGATCAATAGGTATACTCATCAATAAAAAGGTATTGTTGGAAGGAAGAATAGGACCTTGGTGGAGATGGGTTGATGCATGTTATAATCCAAGGATATTCCTTTATTTCTTTAGGGTGAGGTATTATATATAGCAGATCATGTTCTAAAAATATCACCTACAACTTTTTTGAAGAACATCACTCTAGAGGAAAGCATGGAATCAAATATAGCTCATGTTTTTCTCTTCCTTGATAAAAAGAGCAGATTTCATATTTGGTATCAAAGCTATATGGGATGGTCTTGGGCTGGATTAATTATATATTTATTATATTTCTAACCATTGATCATGGCCAACAATAACTTCTTATTCTAAATTTTAGTGAGCAATATTATGACTACAAGAGCATTAATATGAGGATACTGTTGACTAGAAAATATCTTTCAAATATTGTTTAATTATGAGTTAGTATATTGGTCTATTATCCCACATAATGATAGACAAGCAAAGAAGAATACCAATAAGAAGAACTCTTTACCATTATTCACATTTAGTCAACTCTACAAAATAACTTAATTCCAAGGATTGTATATGTAAATTTAGCCAAGGATGCTTGGAAGGTTCTACAAGAGGCTTATCAAGGTACTGACCAAGTGAAAGTGGTCAAGTTACAGATATTGAAGAAAGAATTTAAAAATTTGAGGATACAAAAGGCTAAAAGTGTAAGTGAATATTGTGTTATAGTAAATTATGTGGTTAATACAATGACCATTCTTGGAGAAACAATGGAGATGAAATTTGTGAAGAAAGTACTAAGAACTCTAACACCAAGATAGAACCATATTACCATATTTTTAAAGAAAGTAAAGATTTAACAATATTTATGTTTGATCATCTTGTTGGTTCTCTTATGTCACATGAAAAAATACTAAGAGACACCTTAGGTGAATATGAAGAGAAAGTATTTTCCTCAAAGGTAATATTCTCAAAGAGTGATGGTGCTAGTACAAGCAACTAAGAACAAGGACAAGGTAGAGGGTAGAATAAATATAATTAAGAGGATGGGGAGAACATACTAGTAGAGGAACAGAAAGAGGAACATTTGATGAGAGAAATGTACAATGATACCATTCCAAAAGGTATGGATATTTTTAAAAATAATGTACAATAAAAGATGTAAATAAAAAAAGAGTAAATTATGCAAATGAGAAAAATGATTTCTTCTCTTATCCTATGATAAGACTAAAAGAATCTTCAAGATACTTGGTATCTTTTGGTTGTTTCAACCACATGACAGGTAACAATGAGTTGTTATCTACTATGGATGATAAATTCAAGACCAATATCAAGCTTGGTGATAACAAGGTTTTAGGGGTGGAATAAAAAGGCATAATGTACATAAATACTAAAGAAGGTAAAAATAAAATTTATGATGTTTATTATTCTCTTGAAAATAATTATAGAATAGTTTTTTATGATAAGCAATTTATCATATATGATAAGAAATATGGGAATAAAATTGTCACTATTATTCCCATGTCAACCAATCAAATATTTACTTTAAATTTTGGAGGTAATGGTAGCATATTATCAAATATTATTGTTGAAAATAAGTTTTGGTTGTGGTATTTGACATATGGTCACCTAAAATTTCAAAATTTTAAGAAGTTGAATTCTCAAGAGTTGGCTTTTGGTTTACCCAAAGTTGAAGATCACAAGCAAGTTTGTGATGGATGTGCCAAAGAAAAGCATGCTAGGGAAATATTTCTAAGATGAAATATATGGAGGGACCAACACCCACTCCAATTACTTCATTCTAATATTGGTGGCCCAATGCAGACCGAAGTCTTGGGTAAGTCATCTTAGTTTATTATTTTTATTGATGATTTTACTAGAAAGTGTTGGGTATATTTTTTTAAAAATAAATATGAGACTTTAAATTGTTTCAAGAGCTATAAATCATTTATTGAAAATGAAAGTGGATATAGAATTAATTATTTAAGAACTGATAATGGTGGTGAGTAGTGTTCAAGGTTCATAGTATTTTTTGATAAGAATGTAATTTTTCATTGAGATCAAGCTAGTAAGACTATTAATATTTATAATGGTAGTGTTTGTGGTGAAAAATCTACTAGTGTACCTACTATTCATTTAAGTCCTTCAAAAATTCCTTTAAGTAGTTCTTCAAACAATCCTGAGCAGAGTTCATCAAGTTATTCAAGTAATTCATCATCCATTATTGATATTGTGAAGACTAATAAGGATAAGAAAGCTCCTCAAGATCATCTATCCACCAAATTAAATGCTTAATAGCGATTTTAAAAGGAGAGTTACAATATGTGAAGCTTATGAAGTTGATCAAGTTATTTCAAGACTGGAAATATTGTGCATATAGAGATGATAAAGAAATTCTTAAAGATAAGTCGATTAATAATGCTTTGATGTCTAAATATGAGTTTGAACCTTATTGTTTTGAAGATATTTAACTAATGTTGTGTGGGTGTAATCAATGCAAGAAGATAATTTCCATTCAAAATAATGATACTTGGGAGCTTGTGAAACTTCCCAATGCTAAGAAATGTATGGATTCCAAGTGGGTATATAAGACAAAAAATAAGTTATGGCAGTATTGAAGGACATAAGGATAGACTTATTGTTAACAGATTCACACAAAGATATGAAAATGATTATGAAGAAATGTTTACACCTATAGTAAGGCAATAAATAATCAATTTTTTTATTGCTTTGGTAGCCCAAAGGAGATGGATTTTGCATCACTTGGATGTAAAAAATACCTTCTTGATGGTTACTTAGAAGAAGAAGTGTATGTATAACCACATGATTTTGAGGTTATATGGGAAAAAGACTATATACAAGTCGAAGAAGGCCTTGCATAGCTTCAAGAAATCACCAAGGTCTTGGCATGCCTATATAGATAGATACTTATGACAAAGTGGCTTTACAAGAAGCAATAATAAGACTACCCTCTACTCCAAGAAAGAACATAAATATTATTATTGTATGTTTGTATGTAGATAATTTGATTTAATAAGCAGTATCTCAAAAGTGAAAGGTGAATTTAAAAATGTTATGATGAATGAGATTGAAATGAAGGATTTTGGATTGATGTATTACTTCCTCAGAGTAGATGTTCATCAATATGAAGATGAAGTTTTTATTTTATAGAAAACATATGCTAAAGATATGTTGAAATTTTTTTATATAGACAAATATAAATCAATTCCTACATTTATTTCTCATAGAGTAGTGTTGTGCGAGAACAATAGAGATGAGAAAGTAAATGTGATAAGTTATAAGAACATTGTAGGAAGTTTGATACCTCTCACTAACACTAGACTATACATTACTTATACTCTTGTTTCAAGGTACATGAATGTATGGTTATGCATAAGGGGTTGGACCTAAAATGTACTTGTAAAAAGATAGTGAATCCTAATAAAAATCAAAGGGAATCCTAAGCAAATCAAATCATTCATATTCACACCAAAATTTAGGGGTATTTGAAGCTCTAAAAATTAATTTTATATTTGGGACATATTTTGACCTATTAAATCATATTATAACTTCATAAACACAGCACCATTATATCAGTCTCAAAAAGAGTTTTCCAATGAGTACAAATATGCCTATGTTTGGATATATATTATGGTGAATATACCCTAAGAAAAATTAGATCCTAAAAATTTTAGGCAAATGGGCTGACGTCGAGGGTCCTCATATTCGTCAATTTCCAAAATTGGAAATCTTAATATTCACCCAATTTGCAAATATTCGCCACTATGCATAACCCTGCATGAATGGACAATTTCAAATTCATTTGTGTTAAAATATTAACGTGCACTTTACCTAATTTAAAATGTATTAT
Source organism: Wollemia nobilis (assembly GCA_028583015.1). Classification (NCBI taxonomy): domain Eukaryota; kingdom Viridiplantae; phylum Streptophyta; class Pinopsida; order Araucariales; family Araucariaceae; genus Wollemia; species Wollemia nobilis. The sequence goes on along the minus strand of JAQPPZ010001245.1, from coordinate 4,129,042 downwards.
TACTTTTTAAGGTTAGGGTTTTTCTTTTTAGGGTTAATATTAGGGTTTCCTTTCTAAAAATCTTAATATTTTCTAAACCCTAATTTTTCTCTATATATACTCATATATGAATAATATTGTACTATCACTTTTGGTTCTAATAATTGATATAGAGCGATAAGATCCACTTGTGAGAAAGTGGTAAGATCACCTGTAAAGGAGAATTTTCCTCGAGGAAATACCCCCTCCTCTCTTTACATAGCCTTTGTTTATGATTTCACATGCTTGAATGTTGAAGAAGGTTTGAAAAGTTAAAGAAATATTTGATCAACACCAAGATGTCTCAGCTCCAATGCTCACATGGTCATGTTGATGGAGATTCAAGATTTGAGACCTGAGATCTCTAAAAAAATTGTATCATGGATTGATATTTTCAAAGTGTGGAGGTGTTACATGGGCAAAATTTCTTCTAAATATAAAGAATATTCACACATAGTGGTTGCTTTGTTGCACCATGGCATGCTTGCTTCTATACTGAGAAGAATGTCACTACCATCGTCAAGAGGAGATTCAAGTGTGCAACGATGGTAGTGAAGGTAGATCCATCATAGTACAATGGAGGTCATGGAAAATAGTAGTAGCCATGTGGATTTGTCACTTTTTTGGCTTTAGTATTAGAAATTGAATGTAATTTGTGGTTTGAATATCTTGTTGTTTTTTTGGCTTCAAGAGTAGAAATTGAACATAATTCCTACTTTGAATATCATGGAAAGAAACAAAAATTGATATATGTGCATTCTTTCACTCACCCTCTAGATATCTAGGCAAAAATTCAGCCTTGAGTAAAGTTTTAGCCAAGATAATTGATTGCAGATAAACAATAGTTCACAAGAGGTGAACAAAAAATCAAATTACACATGTCAAGTGGTGTTTTAGTGATTCTTTTCAACAAAGCAAGGTTGTGTTAATGGTATGCAGAAGGTTTGTAGCTGCTAATTAGATTTTTTTTAAATGTGTAAAATAATCCAAAAAATTCAAGGAAATGCCACATTTATGGGTACAATAGGGTTGATAATGATGCAGACCCCTTTGAGTCTAATTTTTTTTATTTTAAAAAAAATTGTCCAGGTTTGAAGGAGGTTAAATTCCCATATTTAGTGAAGGTTTTAGCAATGGTAAATCCTGTATCTAGCATCAATGACCATATTATTGCCTTAAATTATAGATTAGTAGCATGTGATTATCTCAATTCATCAAATTTGTGTTGTGATCCAAAAGAGGCACTTGAAGGATGCTTGGTTCCTGGTGTTGAGGCTACCTCATAGAAAGCTCGATAAAAAATAGTGGTAGCCTAGCTTAAATCAGTGGTGCATATTTGATAGCTTGCATGTCGAGGCTAACTCATAGAAAGTTCAATAAAAATCAATGGAAGCCTAGCATAAATTAGTGATGCATGTTTGATATATTGCCTCTCCATTATTTTGAATGTAAAATGGTGCATTCATAGTGAATATAACATAGAAGCTTGTAATGTTTGTGAGAGAATAAAACCTATTTGTAGGTAGCATATAGGAGAAGAAAAACAAAAATTAAAATCAAATCACGTCATAAGGTTACTCTCAACCAATTAGAATATCGGATAAAAACCCAAAGGACATAGAGCAGCGATGTGGTTATAGTGAAGGCATAGGAGAATAATAATTTAAATGTATTTTACAGACCATTTTCAACCCATCGTATCAGTTTTCTAAGGTGGCTAACATGCAGGAGATAAGCCCTAACATGAATGAGATCCAAGGTACAAATCTCATCAATGTTTTTCTCATATGATTGTGAAAGTGCTATAAATAGGGTGCACTCTAATTTACTATAAATAGGATGCACCCTAATTTATTTTTGGGGTTAAATTTTTTATACCACATATATTGTGTGCAGGTACTTTTGTTGCCTTAAAGGATACCAAGAAAGTCTCGAGGATGTGAAAAGGTGCTCTTGATTTTGGTATTTATTATTATGTAACTATGAAGATAGAGTTTTATGGTTGAGTAATTCTAATTGGGGTGGTATCTTGGATGATTGAAGTCTACTTATAACAATTATTTATGTCTTGGTTCCATACTAATTATATGGATCTCAAAGAATAAATTATCATTTTTTATTTCCTCCATAGAAGTTGAGTATATTATAGTCACTTTAGCTGGTACAAAAACCTTGTGGCATAGGAAGGTATTGGAGGACATCGGTGAGAAGCAATGTCATTTTATAGATATTTTTTGTGATAATATGGGTGAAATTCAATTTGCAAATAAAATAATATAATTGAAGTACTAAAAACTTTTATTTGAAGTACTATTTTATTAAGGATGTGGTACAAAAGAAAATAATAGAATTGAGTTACTATAGTACTCAAGAGCAGCTTGCAAATGTGTACATAGAAGTTTTCAAAAATCAATTCTTAAACTTAGAGATAGTCTTATGAGACCTTTTAGCATTAATAGAGATAATTTTGGAAATGTGATGTTGAAGAAAAATTTCATTGCCACTATTTAAAAAAAATACTTGTAACTATAGTTGTACATATGTCAAACTAAGATATAAGAAGACCTCTCTTCCAATAACTTATTTAGGTATTCCCATAAATATTCAAAGGCAGAAAAATAAATATTGGAATTGGTTGTTGGACAAAGTCAAGAAGAAAATTGGAAAGTGGACCAACAAGTGGCTTTCTTATGGGGGTAGAATCACCTTGGTAAAATCAGTCCTTCAAGCTATTCCTATTTATGTTTCTTTTGTTTTGAATATCCCAAAGGTTGTTCTTCGAGAATTGGATCAAATCAGTCATCATTTCCTTTGGAGTGGTACTAAGGAGAAAAGAAAATGGGCCTTGGTGAAATGGGATACTTTATGCCTTCCTAAGAGTGAAGGGGGTTAGGATTACGGTCTTCAATTAATAACAACAAAGCTTTAGCTGCTAAATTATATTGGAGGATGTTGCATAACCCCAATGCTCTTTGGGCCAATAATCCCCGTGCTAAATATGTTGAGAACAAAATTCTCGAAGACCTTGTTCGCTATCAACTTCCTACCAAAGGTTCTCCCATTTTAGCAGTTCTTAATACTGGTGAGGATTTGATAAAGAAAATATTATTTTGGATCATTCATAATGGTCAACATGCAAATTTTTGGACAGATTCTTAGGATGGTCACAAGCCTTTGATAACTCAGTTTCCCGATTGGAGGCCTTGGATGGAGGAGATTCACCGAGCTAATTGGATAAAGGTGGCTAATTACTATTGGTACCATACTGGTAATTCAAAGGTCGGTAGATATTGGATCCCTATTGAGGACTGGCCTATTCAAATCCTAGAAAGGCAAAGACAAGATATTCAAGGCATCCTTCATATGAGATCCCTCTCTTGGTCCCATGAAAAAGATTGTTTTGGATGGAATGACACTACTAAGGGTGAGTATTCAGTTTCTCAAGGTTATTTGACCTTATGCCATAATAATCCCAACCATTCTTCTAACATATTTTCTCGATTGTGGGCTCAAAAGCTCTGGCCTAAGGTGAGGTTCTTTAATTGGCTTTTATTACATCGTAGGGTGCTACTGGTGAGCAACTTATGAAGCATGGTTTTCATGGCCCTTTTAGATGCGAAATGTGTTAAGAGAATGTAGAAAATATCAACCATATTTTTATTGAGTGTACTTTAGCCTCTGAGATGTGGAGGAGAATGGCCACTTTTCTTGGCTTACAGTGGTCCAATTTTTTTACTTTTGAACATCTTTGGAGGGATTGGCCGAATCAAGAGGGTGTTGATTATTTTATTAGGCAATTAGTTTGGATGGGTTCTACCATTCTTCTTTGGAATATTTGGAATGAAAGGAACAACTGAATTTTTAATCAACACAGGAAGGATATTCACTATATTTGGCAAAATACCATAGCCAACTTAGTTGAATCAGTCCATCATATCCTTAAACACCCCCAAAACTCCCACCAAAGATGGTATCAAGTGATGCAAATATTGAAGATTAAACCTTCTAAGGGCAATCAACTTAAAGGGAATGTTAGTATTAGTTAGATGGATAGGAATAGAAATTGGCAAGCTCCTCCTAAGGATTTTGGGAAAGTCAATATTGATGGAGCCTCTAGAGGGAACCCTGGAAAAGCTAGTGTGGTAGGAATTGGTAGACTTTCATATGGCTCCTTGATTTTTACTTTTTCTAAGAATTTGGGTATTATTTCCAATAACCCTGCTGAGGGGTATGGTATCCTCAGAGGCCTTTAGGAGGATACTAAGGTTGGATGGGAAAAGGTGTTAGTTGAGTATGACTCTCAACTTATGATTAATCTCTTGAAGAATCCTTCTAAGAATCACAAGGTGGATTGGAGAATAAAAATAATTAATGAGAAGATTCAGTTAATCCAGATGGGATTGTTGAAAGTTGATTACAATCTTGTGGTCAGAGATCAAAACAAGAGTGTTGATGCTTTAGCTAACTAGGCTTTGGACAAAGGTGATATTACTTGTTATGGCAACCCTACTATATGGTGGGCTTCTCAAATTAGGGAAGCTCTTCTTTCTATGATTTCTTTGGATGGCTCCAGTTCTGAAGGTACCTAGTTTCTTCTTGTTTTTTTTTTTTGCTTCTCTTTGGTTCATTCAGATTTTTTAGTTCCCTTGCTCATTCTATTCCTTATTTTGTTTCCTCTATTGATTATTGCCTTAATAGTCTTATGGTCTAGATAGGTCATTGTTTTGTTCATTTTTTATTTCTTTTTTCTTTTTTGTTTTTTTTGTTTAGTTTTTTAAGGTGGGTGGATTTTTTTATTTTGTTTTGTTTTTGTGTTCTTTGTGTTGTTTTTTATTTTTTTGTTTTATTTTTTATGTTTTTTGTTATTGTTCTTGTGTTTTTTTCGTTCTTGTTCTTGGGTTTCCCTTTGTTTGTGTTATTTCATGTTTTTATGTGTGAGTGTTTTCTATGTTTTTTTTTTTGTTATTGTTTGTTGTTGGTTTTTTTTTTTTTTTTTTTTTTTTTTTAGGTTTTGGTTGTGTTTATTTTTCATGTTTTTTTTGGGTTATGTCTTTGTAGTGTTCTGTTGTTTTTGTCTTGTTTGTGTTTTGTTATGTTGTTCTTGTGTTTTTCCATGTGGTTTGTGTTGTGGTTTCTTTTATCTTATTGTGCATGTCTGGTTGTGCTTTTGTTTTTGACACACTCAAGGAGCATGTTTTTTATTTTATTTTATTATTTTTGTTATTTACTTATTTTTAAATTGGTTTTGTGTGTTTGTTTGCTCCTTGAGTATTTAAAAGGTGGTAGACCAGGTCCGAGTCCTAGGATTTTTTTGCAGAATGGATACCCCTGCCTCCTTGGGTCTTACCCGAAAGTGGCATCCCTTTTGGGATGTTTTCCACAAAAAAAAAATATAGTTGTACATATGTCTAGTTGTGCTTGCAATTTTAGTTGTGCATATTCTCATTTGTATTTGTATCTATAGTTGTACACATTTCCAATTGCGCTTGCAACTGCATTGTAGAATCAATTTGTTGCAGTGAGTGTGGTTAGATTAGTTTTGGGTTTTTTTATTGCTGAGTAAAGTTAAAGTGTAATGGTTGTACAAAATTTCAATATAATGGTTACTATGTAAAATTATAGTGCATTAATTATTATTGTGTAAAACTACAATGTAATGGTTGTGTAAAATTATAGTATAATGGTTGTTGTGTGATACTTGTTATGTAAAATTACATCTAGTTGTGTGAAAGAGCTATGTAAATTTTTTGTATGTAATTGTGTATGTGTTCTTTACCTTCGTAAAAAGATTAGATTTCACAATTGATATCCTAGAAATAAATTAGAATTGTTATTTCTAATGGAAGTATGATTTTGTACATTAATGAATTATTACTATTATTATTTTATTTTTGGCAGTTGTTTCATTACAAGTGATATCAAAACATTGATCCTCACTTTTTATAGTAGTACAAAAGAGTGGTAGAATGGCATGCACCATTTTAGAACCTCAAATAATTATTTTTGCTTCTTATCATGTAGAATTTTTTTATTAAATTTTTTTGGCCCAATCTATCAATATATTTTTATTCTATAATATTAAGAGTTAGTGTTGTTTTATTTTTTTTATAAATTGGCATGTCATGACCCTTATAGGATATCTATATTCTTATAATCATATATTTAACCCAATCAAAATAAGATGTATTTCTCATAATACTTTTTCAAAACTGCTCCAAAGAATTCTTTTAAGTTTTGTGTTTTATTTTAATATATAAATGAGCCTGCTAATTCTACTATATGATTGAGAATCAATGGAATTTGAAACACATTGGCTATATAGAGAATGTGTGCATGAGTATAAAGAAGTATCAAAACAAAAATATTGGTAAGCTTCATAATACAACACCAAATATCTATATCTTGGATCAACATAGTCTTTATTCTTTAAATGCCATGGATTTATATCCTCCTACCAATTCCCCCAATAGTCCTCCAATTTATAATGCTATTATAATGCAATTGATTACAATCCATGATCTTATCTTGAACACTAAGAAAAATTAGGTAATTCCATCACTCACTCTCAAGCCTAAATAAAGAAAACCTTATATGCCATCTATACCCATATTAGTATTACTCTAATAAAATTTCCCTTGACCAAATTTTTTAACAAGTATCTAAGCAATATCTACAAGGCATGCAACATGCACCAAACTCCAAAGGAACACTAGAATCATGAAATACATCTATAAATAGTTGTCATTTAGTCAAAAATATCTAATTTTCCATGGAAATCATAAGGCTCCCTATGATATCAAGTGCACTCTTTGAGGTACGGGTTCTTAGGAATATTTTATTAAATTATTAGATCATGTGTTTGTAACTAGGAGATTATTTTAAAATTATTTTAATAATTCTTACGTGTAATGATATCCTAGTTAGAAGTATCGATATTCCAATTTGTAATGTTAAGGAATGTACTAAATATGATCTTGCCTCAATGAATGAGATGCTTTTTTCTATAATTGGTATCAAACCTGGTTTTATCTTGCTTGATATTTGAGGGAGTAATTTCCTAATTGGAAATTCTCCCTTTTCCCCTCTCTTTTCATCCTAAGAAGAGACCCAAGAAGTCAACATGAAGAGTTAAATGATAGCCCAAATTATAATGAATAAATGTCAATCAATCACCATGGAAAGCATCATGGTGGGGGAGTTTAACATCGATGAAGGTCAATTTGATGGATCAAGGGCAACAACAAGAGTTTGTCTTTGTTCGAAGATGATGACAAGTGTATCATGAAAAGTTTTTATAGTTTGGCATAGGTTAAAAAAATAATGGAGCTATTAAAATTTATGAATATTATCCATGATTGGAACATTAAAGAAATGACCAGTATGAAGATAAAAAATATTTAGCATATCTAGGAGGTATGCTTCCATTAATGCTTTTTTATTTTTTAAACTTTTGCACACATGCCTTGTGTAGGATATTGAACACCTAGGGAATTCATGCTACGTAATTCCAATAGCTTTTTAACCACCTAAATTGTAGTAGTTATGAACATGATTAATGTAATTTATTTAAGGATATTTTGAAGGAAATTATATGCACTTGAGTAACATCATTCATTTGTCAATCTATTCTCAAATCTAAAGCATGATGTATTCTATGGAGGATTGCTCCTACTATTAATTGTTGGAATTTATGGCTTGAAAGGAATAATATAATGTTTAAAAATAAATATTAAAAGTATAAGGTATGGAAGATGCTCTCAAAGTATAATAGTAATAGTTATTAGTATACAACATACCCAATAGACATTTAAGATATGGAAGATGCTCTCGAGATGACATTTGTGATAAAATATTCAATAATATTTTCTAAAAATCCACCCTTCACCGTCACCTCCCTCGCTAAGGTCTTCCACCGCAAAGCGTTCCCCCTAAATTCAATGCCCACTTAGCTATCCATAATCGTCCTAATGGATTTGTCCATCTCCTCCCTCCCAATCATCCTATCTTCTCTCTTATTTAATCTCAATCCCATCTTCCACACCTCCTCCACATACTTTGCATTGGTCGTCTGATAACTCCACTGAGGTATGGAAAGCATGGGGATGCCTAAGCTCAGGATCTCCATTGTAGAATTTCATTCATAGTGGGACAAAAACATGCCTATGGCAAGACGAGAAAGGACCTCCATCTACGGACTCCATGGCATCACAAGTCCCCTGTCGGTAGTTTCCTCCATGAACCTGACGGGAAGATCTTCCACATTGTTATTTTATTCTTTGTTGGAGCCTAGCCAAAACACCCATAATAAGTGATGCCTGCTTTATTTGAGACCCATCACAATTTCCTCCAACTGTTCTTTTGAAATTGGAACTATGCTATCGAAGGAAGCGTATACTAGGCTATAGTCCACTTTTTATCGAGTCACTCTAAGAATTTTACCACTTTCCATAGATGTGAAATGACGTATGTGCTTTCTAGGCAATTATCCTCAAAAACCCCCTCAACACAAGAGGACCCATGACCCAGATTATAAATATCAATTTCATGGACTCTATTTCTCTCGCTTCAAGTTGCTCAAAGGATTTCATGAGCACCTATTAGAAATATTAATCCTAATTTCATGCCTCTGCCTAATTACGCTCCAAAATTGGGTGAAGTCATATTGCACTCGCAAATTTGGGCATCCTGACAAGATTTTTGACTTGACGTTGCACATGCTTTCTGACAGATGTGATGTCTGACAGATCTGATCACTGCATAAGTTAATGCCAGTTTGGTGATTTTTTAGAAATCCTATTTTAGGGTCTGTCAAAATGTGTCAGAGGATAAACTCTATCTTCCTCTCCCTGTGGATATATAAGGTAGTCTAGTTCTTTAGACAAAGGAGTGGAGAGTGGGAAATTTTGGATAAATAGGCAAGAGAAAAGTAGTCATTCGTAGAGTAGCATACGAGAGTAGTTCAGTGAGAAGAGTAGTTCATCTATTTAATGTCTATGCAGTAGATTCAAAATTTATTTTACCTTTTAGTTTATCCTACAACTTTAGTCTATATAAGTTTGTATATCCTCGTTCGAGGATGTTTGTAACCCTTTATTTGAATAAATAGATTTGGCATAGTTTTTAGCATAGTTTTTCTCTATCAGTATCTGCATTTATTGTTACTTACTTATCTGTTTCTAAACTTCATTTTATTACAATCATTTATTGTGATTCATTGAATGCTAACCATTCCTAGCAGGGCTCATTGTTCCTCTTGTGAAACCTCTTCAATCGCTTCCTCAAACGGAGCAATCTCGAATCCAAAAATGGTCTATCCTTGAAGTGTCGAACGTCACCTCCAAAAGTTTTCTATTTCACCAGGACAACACTTCATGAGCAAATTAAGGGGTGACCACATTTAATTTGAGTTCCTGAATAGCATATTCTATAAGGCAAAATTTTTCTAAGTGTGGAGCTATCCACCCAACTGTGCAGCGCAGTCTGACAGTGCAATAAATCATGAGCACAGTTGGACAAGATAGCCTAAAGAAGAGCAATATTTTTGACTAAGTGTCAGCCAACCTCCTGAATTCACAACGTAGTCAGACTGCACTACCTTTGACTAGCTAAGTAGGGTGTTGACCACATCCTCTTCCTGACTATGCACATTTCTCGTGTGCAACCCAACTGTGCACATTCTTTCATATGTAACCCAACTACGTAAGTTTCCTTACACAACCTAACTGCATATAATTTTAAGAGCACAACCCGAATTTGGGTCCCCTTCACCTTCCACTCCTTGAAAATGGTTGAACCAAGAAAAAACTACAAATTGGTATCAGATCCCTTGATCCCTTGACATGGAGATCAAAGTAGAATGACTTCTAGCAGTAACAAATTGCAATTGCAAATCCTACACTTCAACATGAAGAACTATGATTACTAGAGCATCTAGATGAAGATCCTATTCAGATCTTAGGAGCTATAGGAGTTAGTCAAGAATGGCTACCTAGAGTTGACATATGCATCAACACTAGCTACCCTCTCTCAAGCAGACAAGGACCTGTTTAAGGAGAACACGAAGGACCAAAAGGCCCTCTTCTACATCATGCAATTGGTCAAGGAGTTCATATTCCCATAGATCGCATCATCCACCAAGGTGTAGACACCAAAACAACACCAATCCGATTATGTGACTACAAACACTGATCGCTTTGACACACACAGCCCTAAGGGCAGACCCCAGAGGTTAAACAATGGTCCTAACCACTATCACAATAGTTTTGGAAGGTCAGAGATCAATTTGGCACCTTCAAGCACTTTGCTCAATATCTGTTCCACCCTGGAACGAATTCAAACTGGTATTTGCCCCACCCAGGGACGAATTCTGGATTCGCTCCAAGGTGGGGCGAATTGCATGTTTGATGGGCAAAAAATCAAATCTTGACAAATGGTAGCTCAAATCTGCCACTCAACACTTCCTTCATCGCATGGGAGTATGGGTGAGCATTTTTTAGCGTTAGAGGCATTTGCAAGGTTAGTCATGAAGTCCCAATTCAGGGAAGAATCTCCTTTCCCCTGGGAAGGCATGATTGCCAAGTGGCACCTATGCATGCCCATTTTAAGAGACCTCCAGGTCTATAAATTGGTGAGTTTTCTCACCCTAAAATATAAATAGAAGGAGCATTTTAGAGCAACAAAGTGCTATCATTTTATTTACATACCTCACACCTTTTGGATTTGCACCTTTCACATCCTTGATCTCCTTTAGAGGGGAGGTCATTGGGTGACTATTGGGAGGACAAATCTCAAGCCCAAAACCTGAAATTTGGTCACAATATCCCACCAAATTTGTTGACAATACCACACAAGAGGTTTTGGACCCATCCCAAGTGGATCGGTGCCAAAATTAGGCCTTAAACAGTGCGCGGCCTGCCCCATGGGCGCCCCCTTCCACACTGCTACAACCCTAATCACCCCTTTCAGAGTTATGGGAATTTTGTGGCAAACTTGTTTTCTTTCATTTTTGCATTCAATTCTATGATGCTTAGATAGGTTGCAATTTGAATTTCGTTTTGTTTTGAACAATTTTTACCATATTTCTATCTTTGCTCGCTTCTACTAACCTACAGGTAGCATCATAAAATTTACATTTATGGAGGCTAAATAGGGGAAATATGACCATCTAGGTCTTTCCAAAATGTCCCCAATTAGCTAACCCCAAGTTTACAGGTATTTTGGAGCTTCCTAGGTAGGACATTTGGATAGTACCTTTTCGGCGTTTTGTTGCAAGTGAATTCATCCCACCCTAGAGTGAATTCAAATCGATGAGGAATTTCCTGACTATTATTTTTGCAAAGCCTTCCTGGTGGTGTCTTGATGCCTCTATCAAAATTTTAGAGCATTTGGACCTATTTTAGTCATAGTTTAATTCATTTTTCTCATTCACTTATCGTAGGCTTGGGGATTGCATGCTTTGTTTCATCCGTAGGTGCTACTGACCATTTCTTGTTCCTTTGAACATAGGGTTTGGACATCGAAGGAGAAGCGAGGAGTCTAGACTCATCAATGCAAGCAGCGACGACGTTTGGTCTACCCATTTTACATGTGGGCACACGAAAGAAGGAAAGGCACTCATGGATGTAACAAGAACGCATGCTTAAATGCTCCTAGCACTTGGAAGGGGAGGATGCACATTGTAACTGAGTTTGAAACATATCAATTAAAAGGGATGTCTTATTTATTCACCTATGTTTCATTTTGATTCGCTCATGCCTTTCCCTCTTTTCATGCACTTTCAAATTCCTAGGATTTAGCGCTGAGTTCGGTTCTGTTTGCATCGCATATTCGCTTTTCCTTTTTGCTTTCGTATCCTCATGCTTTCAGTGGTGATCATGGTGGTACCTTGTCCTCTATTTTTAAGATCAGAGATCTGATCCAAACTTGGTTGTTTTTGCTTGCAGTTACCGCATTTTCATATGCTGACTATTGTTCGTTCCATCAGAGGGCGAATACAGAGTTGTAATTCGTCTCACCTAGGGATGAATGGGAATTTGTCCCACCCTAGGATAAATATAGTTTTGTAATTCATTCCACCCTGGGATGAATTCCAGTCTATGAATTTTTTGGGTAGAAGCTCAGAACCGAAAGATTAGGGCAGAGAAGAGGTAAGAATTCTACACTTTTCTTGTCATTTTCTATCTTCAGTTTTTTTGTTTTTCTGGTTTCTTTCTTTTTGCATGCATAGAAAAAGTTTTGCTGCATGTTTATTTTGTTCCATGCAAAATAAAAAGAACCCCACACACCATGTGGAAAATTAAACACCAAGGAGCTGGTCATAAAACCCCATCCCTTGATAAAGACCAATGGTGGATTTCATCACCACCTTGGCTTGAATTTTGCATTCATAAACCCCGATCACTATTGTTGCTAGACGTAGATCCTGACGAAAGCTGACCGAGTGTAGCTAGGGTGATTCCCAGCGCACGAGGATAAGTCTTATATGGTAGGTGTCATAAATAGGGTGATTCCCCTTCTGTACCGCCTATGTTCCATGTACCATCCACTCTCACGTACCTATAGTTTCCCTCACGTAAGGGTGGGTATATAGAGAGGTTGGTATATGGGCCTGGCAATGGTATATCAAAGGGGCAACCAATTTTGGGAGTCATAAGAGCCCTTATTTTGCATTTAAATGTTATTTACAAAAACCTTCAAAAAAAAAAAAAACACACTAAACCAGGTTTAGGACACACTTTTAACCTTCAAACAAGATAATCACCTGTTTGTATATGTGTGTGCTCTTTTTTGTTTAGTGTAGCATAAAAAAAATCATAAAAAGAGATAAAAATATGTTTAGCTTGTAGAAGAGCAATACCATGGTGTACACCCGTAGCCAAGCCCAATCAAGGGTAGAAGCTATGAAAAGTGTACAAGGGGGCACAAGTCACCTCCGCTACAGCCCTAAGGACTTGGTCATACCGCCTTGGTGGCCTAACCCACAAGAGATTTCGCGTCATTCCATGTCAAGGTGGAACTATAGGGACACCCTTTTGGGGGACATGCCCATTCATCATAGCCCCTTTTAGGAAGAATCCTTACACAAGGCACTCAACATAGACAAAAAATCTCCCTTAGAAGCTCGATATGAGTGGCCACCATGCGATGAAGCACTAGAGCGGCATAGTGTCCATGAGAAGAGGCCACATGACTATGGCATCCCTCCTTTGCCCCCCATCACTGTTATAACCAATAGACAAACCCCAGAGCATAGGGCTCTTCAAGCAGGGCGAGCTAACTCTGCCCACCCCTTTCACACATATGAAAGGGAGCATGAGGAAGACCATTACATTCCTCAAGAGCAATGTACAATGTGGGAGCCATGCACTTCCGCACCCGCTATGTACCATGGTCACCCATTGAGGCTAGAGCCTTGGGTAAATGCCGTAAACCTTGATAGAGGAAAGTGACCCATTGATATCTCGGATCATCGTGACCAAGGTAAATGCATAGGAGAGGCATACAGGCCTCCAAGGCTCAAGATGGCAAAATAAATTGACCTGGTAGTCACCAGACATGCTGCCCGCCAAGCATAGATCATGCGACTTGAGTAAGATCAGCAACAGCTAGATCTCCTATAACACCTTAGCAATTAGCGCATTCAGTGCCAAATAGATGAGCTACTTCATAACCCAACTGAGAGGGTTCCAACCCCTCACACCCAAAGAGTGGAACCATATGAGAGGCATAATCCCTTGGTGGGAGATAGGTCTCCGTGACCTTATCATGTTTTGCCTCTGAGACTCCCTAGACCTGAGAGGGAGGCCACTCCCTGAAACAATGATGGGTGCCCTCCACGGGGACCCACCCAGGTTCATAGGTCTCGCCTAGAGACTCCTCAAGAAGTTTACGAGGAGTATGAACAAGAAGTAGAGAAGGTTGAAACGCCCTACCAAGGCAGGGGGGTTGCTATCCGGTTGCCACCCCATAGGCCTCAAGTCTCCCACAACCCACAATGGGATCAAACTAAAGAGGAAGAGATTAAATATTCTGATGCATACAAAGCACTGCTAGAGAATTTGGAGTCTGTGGAAACCAAAGCTTCTGGGCCCCAAAAGCCCACGTTATGCCAACTCTATAGTCATCTTGTGCATCCATCAGTGTGTGCACCCCCTTACCCCAAACACTTCAAGCTGCCTCAGTTGGAAATATTTAAGGGTGAGGAGGATGCCCAAGAGCATGTGACTAGATTCCTGAGCCAATGTTTTGGCATTCAGGACAATGATGCATTGTTGCTAAGGACATTTATAACCATATTCACGGGCCCTACCTTGGATTGGTTCACTCAGTTGTTGAAGCACAACATCAATAACTTGGATCAGTTAGTGGATGCATTCCTCAAATGCTTCGCCTTCAACAACAAGAAGAAGGCGTCACTAAGTGATCTGGCCAACCTCAGGCAGTATGAGGAAGAGACCATGGCAGCCTATGGGAATCGGTGGAGGACTCTACTTTCTAAGCTACCCTACCTCCCTCCTATGTTTGACCTTACACAAATGTTCTCATGAAGTTGTTTGAGATCGATCTCTGTGCTATTGTAGCTGCAACAATATGCCACCTTAGAGGAAGCTCTGGCACAAGCAAAAATTATTGAAGAGATCAAGATACAATATGGCAAGATTTCCAAACCTAAGAAGAAATAATGGAACAAGAACACAAAAATAGGGACTACGCAAAAAAAATCCACTGCGATTAATTAAGTTGCTATAAATGTCCCTAAGCCTGCACAAGAAATATAGCCTCAAAAGGCTAACTATCAGGTAGTGCCTCCTAATAATTATGAAAGAGAAAACTAGAAGCAGGAGCAAAATCAGCAGCATCACCCTAGGTGACAGTACACACCTTATACAGAGTCTAGAGACTCCCTATTTGATCACTTGTCAGCGGTGAACTTGATCAACCTTCCAGAGATCCAAACCATAGATCCCAACACTCCCAAGACTAAAGGATACCAAGAGGATTTGTATTGTAGGTTCCACAGGAAGAGGGGACATGACCTAAACACATGTTGGAAGTTCAAAGGATTGATACAAGACCTGATTGACAATAAGACATTGGCAGTGGACAATCCCATAGCGCCAAACAACCAACAGATGGGAGTTTTCAAAGACCCCTTGCCTGCCCATGAGGCATAGGCAAAACAACTTCAAGTCAATGAGGTGCAATAGAATTTCCCCATGCAAGGGTATGTAGGAATGATAAGCATAGTGACTAGGAACACGAGATACCTAGGATTTGCCCCTGAGACAGCCACAAGAGAGGTTCCATCAACATCACAACCTCAATAGCACCCTATGCAGCTACCTTTTCCTAGACCCACGGTCACGATTCAGACCAAACTCACACAGAGTTTAAGGACCACATCAGCTAGGCTCTCCATATACGAGCTTATACAACAATAAACACCCCATTGGGAGGCTCTAATGGAGATATTGAAATCCATCGAGTTGCAGCCCCATGAAGCGAATTCCTTCAACAATTTTGTGGGACATGTCAAACGATGCATAGAGCCAGTCATCACCTTTCGAGAGGATGAAGTTAAATCAGTATCTGATGACATGGTAGATCCACCCATGCATGTTATCGCATGGGTCAATGGGATCCCGTATAAGAGGGTGTTGATAGTACTCCGGCTTGTCCAATAACATCATTACCACAGCAGCATTGAAACATCTAAAGTTTCTAGCCTCTCACATCATGGCTTCCACCTATACACTACGAGCATTCAATGATGCCATATGCTCGACAGTTGGCACAATTGTCTTACCCATTCAAGTAGGACAAAATATGATACCTACATTGTGCCATATTTTGGAAGGCAAGATGGCTTATAACATATTGCTAGGGCAGCCATGGATCAGGGACATGAAGTGTGTCCCTTTGTTAGCTCATCAGTGTTTGAAGTATACATTTGAAGGGGAAGTACATATAGTCCCGGTGGACTTAGAACCCTTCAAATATTGCAATGTGGTGCAACTGATGTCGCAATCAACCCTTCCATCAATGCACTTGGATTTTCAATTAAATCCATCTAGACAGGGTCCAATGCCGCAAGCACCACTAGTGATAAATCCATCAAAACCCCAGCCAGGTGCATCTTCATCATCTGGTCCTTCACCAAAAATGCCACCTATCATGGCTAAATAGAAGGACAAAGGGAAGCAAACCCTGGAAGAGGCTCAACCCCTAGAAGAGGTGCTACCAACAGTATCAACCATCTCTATCGAAGAGATGCCTAGCACAATGGAAGTTGAGGCTTCTAGTTCACCCAACATGGTGTGTACTCAGGAAGAGCTTTCATTCCCTCCCTCTCAATCGCCAATAATTACTATTGAAATGGCCAGTACGGGCCTAGGGGAGTATCTAGTGTGGAATGTTGTAGCAACGACCATGCTAGAGTCCATGCAAGACATGGGGAGACCTCGCCTCCCCATCGATACAATTGTTCCTTTAGGCTACCCACAAACCCAAACAAATTTTGTGTATGGGGGCCTTGATCATGGTACTGAGCCATGCATGCAAGAGGACGAAGATGAAGAGCCTTTTGCAGAAGATGTCAACTATCTGTCTAACCTGGGATTCGCTCTGAGATATCTTGGCCAATGCAATTGGCATGGGTACGGGCTATGCAGGTATGAGCAAGGAGTGCGTGTCCTTTGCCAGCCAAGATACCAAATGCCTTATGACAAGTCGGGAGTAGGGTTCAACCATCCCCTGCCCTTGGACATCTTGGTGGAAAACATGCAAGGCCTAGGGATAGGCAACAAGGGTGGATTGGCATCAGATCCTTATGCCAACCCAAATGCAACATATACATTGGGAGATTACCTCCCATGGTCAACAACCACCCTTGTTAACCTCAATAACCCTTCTCCTTTGCTAGAGAGAGGCAAAATTTTAGGGACTCACTTTCAAGGAAGGTATAAACAGTGTCAAGAGGGATCTTCAAAAGATGAATTAGAATATGAACCAACATCATATGATCCCTTCAAATCCGATAGTGATCACTCACAAGTGATTCCCATGAACGACTATCAAGAGAGCCTCTTGACAATGTTCCCTCTAGAGGCTCCAAGCGAGCCAGTTCTACATCAATAGAATCAGGTCCCCCCACAGAGAGTGGAACAACCACAATGGAGCCAGATTAATTTTCTCAAGTAGGATGATCTTGTAATGCCTCAAACAGTTTTCAGAGCCAATGAGGGCTTTTGGATCTCCGATAGTGATTACGAAGATGAAACATAAATGACATATCTTAATCACATGTGGCAGAGGCCACAACCATACCCCTTGGATATTAATGACATATTTGAATAGATGGGCATAGCACCAGGGCACGAGTGGTACACAAACCCAAAAGGGTGGGATAAAGTGTTGGATCCACCACTCCAGGTATACAAATAGAACCTTCAACTCTGAGACCCTAGGGTGATATCAGTGCCGAGGGTAGACCCTATCCCCCTATCATCACATAGGGCCGATCCATTCATGTCAATACCTCTAGAGCTAGATCCAGAGAATAGAGAACATCCAGAGTGTTTGAGTCATCACACCCATGGTAATGGAGACCAAAATCATTTCATCAACATGATCTCCATTGACTTAACCACCCCCATATAAAATTTGGCTGATCCAGCATGGTCCTTGCATCTAGACATAGATGCAATTAACTGGGATTGCGTCAATTTGCCTCCATCCCCATCAGAGTACTGGCCTTTCGATAAAATGCTTCATTTTACCCCAAGGATGCACAGTTTGTCATCTACATGGATTATCTGCCATGGCTGTCCAACATGGTGCCCATCAAAAATCTCGATGGGAGGATTTGCATATGCACTAATTTTAGATATCTAAACAAAGTGAGTCCTAAGGATGATTTCCCCTTGCCAAGCATAGACGCATTGGTAGATGCTACAGCATGTCATAAAATGCTATCCCTCATGGATGGTTTCTCGGGATACAATCAGATTCGTATCAATCCCGAGGACCAACTAAAAATGGTGTTCACAATGCCTTGGGGGACATTTTGTTATAAGGTTATGCCTTTTGGCTTTAAAAATGCTGGTGCCACCTACCAACATGCAATGACATACATATTCCATGATTACATGCATAAAACTTTGGAAGATTACATGGATGATTTGTTGGCCAAGTCTCTTTTGCGCCCAGATCATCTCGATGACTTAAGCAAGATCCTTGATCACCTCATGGAACATAAAGTCATACTGAATCCCAAGAAGTGCGTATTTGGTGTCACATCTGGAAAACTCTTGGGTTTCATAGTCTCAAAGTGAGGCATCGAGTTGGACCCAAACAAAGTCAAGGTAATCCTTGAAATGGTTCCCCCAACTACCATTAAGCAGCTCAAAAGTCTATAGGGAAAGTTCACGTCAATTAATCGCTTCATAGCATAGCTATCTGACAAGTGCTGACCCATGAAAAAATTATTGCACAAGGGGGTAGCATTTCACTGGGATGATGAGTGCCAGTCAGCCTTTGACGACATCAAATGATACTTGGATTTGCTACCAGTATTGGCACCACCTAGACCAAGAGTGTCATTCTACTTATACATCTCAGCTACTGAGGTGGCACTGGGTGCCATGCTAGCCCAAAAGAATGAACTTCACAAAGAACAGGCTACTTACTATCTTAGCCGCACCCTAGTCAGTTATGAACTTAACTATGTATACGTCAAGAAACTTTGCTTGGCAGTGGTTTTTGTTACCAAAAAGCTATGCCACTACATGCTGAGCAACACTATGTATGTTGTGTCTAAGGAGAATCCATTGCGATACATGATGATTCGTACTTATCATAGTAGTCGCACGGTAAAATGGATCATGTTGTTGATGGAATTTGACATAGAGTTTATTGGACAAAAATCCATCAAAGTACAGGTCATAGCCGATCAACTAGCAGAGGCTTCTCTCAAAAATGATCAACCTCTAGTCATAGAACTACCCGATGATGGGGTCTTCCATGTCTTAGAATCACCAGATTCTAATGAGCCTGAGTCACAGGCGACATAACCCTATTTTTTGATGGTTCTAAATGTGAGCAAGGTGGTGGCATGGGAATTGTATTCTTCACATCGCAAGGGGCTCTAGTGCCCCTGTCCTTTAAATTAGACTTCCCGTGCACCAACAATAATGTAGAGTATGAATCCTTGCTCATAGGTCTTCAGACAAAAATCACCATGAACATCAAATGACTGAACATCTTTGGTGATTCGCTGTTAATTGTCAACCAAGTCAAACAGGTATTCCAATGTAAATGCCCAGTTTTGTAGGCTTACAAAGCCCTTGTGGACAAATTCTTGGTGAATATTGAGTGGTATGACATCGAGGCACTCCCTCGGTCATCAAATAATTTTGCAGACACTATGGCCTCCCTGGGGTCACTAATATCACAAGACCTTTTTGGTGATATGACAACCATTCAAGTCAAAACACTATCACAATCCATGATGGAGCGTGCAAGCTCTGACTTGACACCAAGAATCCACATGATCCAGATTGAACCATCCTTGAATAAGTTCTCTCGAATCCACGATCACCTGAAACATGCCAACTGGGGGTCCTTGTTCTCCCCTACTCCCATTAATAGCAACACAACGCTATTCTTACAAGTTATCTCTTGCTCAACATTTTCTAGGGATAAACTTCAAGAGGGATTGGTTGTTCATACCATCGAGGCTTCCGATCAGCAATATTGGTATTCACCCGTAAGGGACTACCTCAAGTTAGGTAATGTCCTACTTGGATTGACACATGTCGCAAAACAAGCATTCAAGAAGAAAGCGGCTAAGTATGTCTTGTTAGGAGACATTTTGTACCATCGCAGCTACGAAGGAATCCTCCTTCATTGCTTGGACCAGCAAGAGTCCACTTGGGTGATCGCCCAAGCGCACGATGGTACGTGTGGTGGCCACTTCAGTGGTATGGCCATCACAAAGTGCATTCTTCACATGGGCTATTATTGGCCATATTTAGAGCGAGATTATTGCGCATATGTAAGGAAGTGCATGAAGTGTCAACACCATGCTAATTTGACACATGTACCTTCCCAGGCCTTGCAGTCGATCCTGTATACTTGGCTATTTTCACAGTGGGGCTTAGATCTAATCAGAAAGATCTCCCCTGCATCGTCAGGTCGTCACATGTTTATCATAATGGCCACAGAGTATTTCACCAAGTGGGTGGAAGTAGTTTCGCTTACCTCTATGATAGGACCCCGCATTGTGGAGTTCATTTTGCATAACATCATATGTCATTTTGGTATTCCATCCAAAATAATCTCGGATAATGGGACATCATTCAAGAACAAAAACGTGCGTGCTTTGACCACAAAGTACAAAATTCAGCATAGTTTTTCGACACCCTATTATCCGCAGGCAAATGGGCAAGCAGAGGCATCAAACAAAATGCTAGTTTCCATCCTTAAAAATAAAGTCACAGACAGTCATAAGAATTGGCACATCCAAATCCCACTTGCCCTGTGGGCTTATCGCACTAGCATTCGGACGCCCATTGGGGAAACTCTATTTTCACTCATGTATGGCTCCGAGGCAGTCATGCCTCTTAAGTTGAAAATTCCTTCCCTACGCATATCAATGCAAGAGTTCATCGATGATGACACTGCATGGCAGGCCCGGTTAGATCAGCTTATGTTTCTTGAAGAACGATGCGTTAATGCTCTTGAGCACTTACGTATCTATCAAGAGTGACTTAAGAAAGCTTACAACATGAAAGTTCACCTGAGGGACTTTCGGATTGGTGACTTGGTCTTAAAAGAAAACCAACAGAACTCTAGTTTGTCGTCCCATATAAGGGACAAGTTTGAGGCAAATTGGTTAGGTCCATATGTAATTTATAGCAAAATAGGACCCGAGGCATACCAGCTAGCCTCTCTTGATGGAATCAAGGAACTAGAACCCTTAAACATTAGTCATTTGCGACCGTTCCATATCTAAGAGAGTCGTATCCCAAACAAAATGCTCCAAGGATTCCTACAATATCTTGGTCAATCCCAAAATGCTCCAAGGTACCCATTACCGCTTGGTCAACCAAAAAGCTCCAAGGATTCCCACAATCGCTTGGTCAAAAATAAGAAAATTCAAAAACAGTAAATTCATCAAAAATAACCAAAATTTGCATCTCATTTCCAGGCATACTCCAACTCATCACAACAATAAAGAAGCTCTTTTCACATCTCATCTTCATATTCAAAAAAAAAAATCAATCCATCAAAAACACAAAAATATGTAGTTGCATTAAGCATCATACCCACACATTGCACATTTGTGGTCATACAGGTCAAAGGCACCATAGACTGTAATTACTCCGCCAATCCATCTTGTTCCACATTTCTCCATTTTATAAGTAGTCCATCAAACAGAAATGCCATTTACTTATTTTTACCATACCAGAGTCAGTGGTCTTCTAATGTATCAAGATTTTTTGTCCTTCAGTCGTTATATAGCTTTCTAGCCACGTACTGTACCAAGTTAGACAAATTTTACAAAGGTAGAGTTCTACTTGGATCACACCTTGTTACATAGTGTCCCAACACAAATTAAAACACATAAAAATTCCCAAGTTGTGTGAATGAAAGATGAAACCTACACAACAATCCAGGTCACCATAAGCGAAACAGTTATCTTGCTCATCCCCTTGTGCAAATGACCCCAAGAATGCTGAGAGTTGGCAAAAGGACAAGCATCTTCCCTACCCAATTCCCCAAGAATCCCAAGTTACCAAAAAGTTGCAAACATCATAAAATTTTGCAAAAAGTCAAAAATCCAAAAATTTGACATCACCACTAAAGTGCATACATCAAAAGGCATATACAATAGTGATTCTCATCACTCAAAATTCAAATCCCTTGCTCAATAGAAAAATATAATAAAATAAATAGTGATTTTTATCACTACAAAAGAGCAAGTATCCCTGTACAATTGAAGAAAAGAAGGGAGTCGAACTTGAATCCCTGGAACTCTCAGCATTTCGATAGGTCATGAGGCAAACCTCAGTATTGGTTTGGTGGATAGCCTATCGGTCACTGGTGGTAAACCTCCTGCATGACGATATATCTGTCACATTAACTCGTGTACAGATCAATTTTTGCATATGGATGAGCTAGCTTATGGTATCCTAGATAGCACCACAGATTAATCTGGCTAAATACAACAAAGGAGTTAGTGGAGCTAATTAGGTGATCCTCAGTACCGGTTTGATTGACAGCCTATCTGGCACTGGCGGTATCCTGACCAATACCACATAAATGAACTCAATTGCACACACAAGAATGTGAAATAACTTGGTCAAAGACAAGTCCAATTCATACCTTGTCCAAAATTCTTGGAAGATAAAGTATAGTCATGGCTAGTTAGTTAAAACCGTCTGAGTCCCAAAAAACCTTAGCTACATTCTAAACCAACTGTGCCATCTTTCATCCCCGCATTGCCATCAACAATTGCCAAAACACAAAGGTCTAAAAAGTCTATGGTGCCCTTGCCAAACAACACAAATGCAATTCATCCATTCCATCTTGCATATCACATATAAATCAAAAACATTTGCATTCATCAAAACATATGCATCCATCAAAATAAATTAACATGCATACATCCATACTCATCACTCATCATGCATAAAATCAAATCATCACTAGCATAAATAAAATAAAGTCATCTATATATATATCATCAAAAATGCCTACAGGCTACAATGAATTGGTCCTGTGACCCCGCAACAAAATCCAATAGCTCAAAAACCCCCAAGCCTAGGGCATCGGCCACCATGATCATGTAGGATCGATGCGACGAGAACTACCCCCCATGGTGTTGGTCATATGAGACCCCTCAAGGTGGCTATTGCTAGCCCTTGCATCATGCTTACTCGCCCCCCCTCATCCAGTTGCCTATGTCAAGAGAATGTTGACTGCTCAGTCTCACTCCCTCTTGAGCGATGCGATGATCTGCCTCTACTGAACATAGGGACCCCCCCACCAAGGTGGCTAATCTCTACCTCTAGCTCCAACCGCTACTACACCGAGTCCATATCTCGCTGGTGATATGTCACCAAGTTCTCCTCGCACCGTGCCAAAGCCCTATCCCTCTCCATCAGCTGCGTCCATAGGAGATCCCTCTCTTGTGTAGCATCAGTACCCCCATCCTACCGATGGTAGGCAACCAATGCATTCTCTCGCTCTTCCAGCTGCATGCACAGGAGATCCCTCTCCTATAGCGCATCCCCCAGCTCCCCATCGCACTGCTACAACAACCACTCCAACTGCCCAATATTAGCACACAACCCAGACTCTATATCCTTTGCTTCCACCTACAGCATAGGCATCTCTAGAATAGTAGCCTGCTCTGGCTCCCACTACTCTGTGTTGTCCTGCATCTCTGACTGATCTAAAACCCCCAAATCCACATCCTCATCCTCCACCTCCACCATATCTACATCCTCTCGAGGAGCTCCCCAATCATCTCCTAGTGCCTCGATACCCTCCCTGCTGGATGTTGTTGCCTCTGTGCCTCCTAGTGGCCCCTCTCCTTGCCATCGCCACAGTACCCACCACTGGTCGTACTCTACAGTAGTCTCGATGTCATCCATGTCTGAGACATCGATCACTACATCTGAATCCTCACCTAGTGTCACGATGACTGGTCGATCCAGAGTCCTCTCGTCCCCCCGATGCCGATAGACCACGGCCTCACTAGGCAACCCCTAGCACACCCTAAACTGTCGTGTCACCTGATTGTAAGGGAAGAACTCATGCTCGGTACCATGCCACCCAATCAGCCACCGCTCCTTGTGTACCCATCGAAGCCACTCTCCAACCTTCGACCAAGCTAGACAGTCTCGATAAGGGTGCCAGAACACCTCCCCTAGATTCAACCGAGTGAGGGCATCGGCATAGTGCCCTACAACACCTACCCATTGCTGACTCTATCCCTACTCCTCAGACCACTGCCACAGAGCTGCATAGCCTATATCCTTATCCTCCATCTCTGTTCGATTCATCCACAATAACCCGGCTGGCCTCTCCATCGCTATGTGTTGCCAAGCCCAGCTCTGCAATAGATAGTTGCAGCTAATCCCCTTCTACTTTCGGTATTGGACCTTGTACAACTCACCATAGAGCTATGCCAACAGTGTCTGTCCCCACATCATGATTAGTGGTGCCTATGTTAGGCACTCTACTAGCCGCCAGACCACATCCAGCAGGTTCCACGGGAACCTCACCCCTGACGAGTTAGGTAGCAGCATGTTGGAAATGATGCCCATGAGTACTATGTGCCTCACTCCCAACACCCCTCTCTCAAGCCACCATCGGACCAAAATCTTGCCAATCTAGCAGTCGCCCTCTACCCTCTCCACTGGGCTCTCCACACCTAGCTCCTCCCCATGCCCAAAGCATCGTATCAGTATAGTTGTCCACTAATCACGTGATGATGTTCTGAGTGGCAATCCATCTATCAAAATCTGCAGAAGTTGATAGACATCCTCTAAGGTCACTGTCATCTCCCCTATTGGGAGATGGAAGGTGTTGGTCCGAGGATCCCACAGGTTGATCAGGGTCATCAGATAGGCCCGATCCCTAATTACAGGCTCCAGTCGAGCCACCTGCTTGAGCCTAATGGTATCAAGCCACTCCCAGTTAGCCACAGTTAGCACTCCCTGTGCTTTAGAAAAAGTAGTAGGTACTGAAAGCACGAGATTCCGGTCAAAGGAAACACCAAGTGCGATTGCATTCAAAATTAAGTACGCTTAAGTCCTAGAAATGTAAATTTCATGAAATGGAAAAGAAACACATTGGAAGAGACACAATCAGATAGAGAAAACACAGCCCTTTCATTAATATCCCTTGATCTATGTTACAATGGCGTCTCCTCCCTTTTCAGGGGCTAGGAGCGCAAATAGAGTTTGATTACAATCACTAAAGGATTCCTCTTTCCACGTGCCCATGATTGCAATGGGCGGGCCAAGATGATGCCACCACTAATGTCGATGAGTTCTTCGCCTCTGCTGCTTCTCCTGCGAACAAAGAAATGACCAAGACATCAGTAGCACCTGCTGCAAATGAAAAGCGTTTACTCTCTAAAACTAATGAAATATGCATGTAAATATTTGCCTGAAACAGTAATTACAATGAATCCAAATTGCTTCAAAACTTGACAGAAGGTAAGAAAAGTTACCAGAAGGCCACTGCCTTGTGAGGCAGCTGGCCAATCCACCTTCAACTGGAATTCGTCCCTAGGCAGGATGAATTTTGACTGTAATTCATCCCTGGGTGGGACGAATTCTTCTATGTTGAAGAAACCGACCTGCTGCTGCTCCAATGTCGGATCCCGAGACCTGCAAAACGCCTAAAAACAAGGGGGTTATGTAATTGGGGCCATTTTGGGACGACCCAGATGGTCGGATTTTCCCAATTTGGCCTCCACCCTCGGGAATTTGACCTTGACACCTGCAAGTTAGCGAAACGACAAAGCAATACAAAACATCCTAGAATCTGACCAACAGTTACAAAATTGCAGCTATGGACTAATCAGACCTAGTAACACAAAATGCAATCTAAAAAATAATCTAAAATGCTCAAAAACTAAAAATAGGACTTGGGAGGTGCGGGGGTGACCAAGTGGGCCTCCCACCGTTGGCCCTCGATTTTGGAGCCAATCCACCAGGGATGGGCCCAAAACCTTTTAGGATTGGGGGGTCGGCGAATTGGTAGGTTCAGGTGTCCATGCGTTGGATTTGGGTAAGGTTAGAGCTTCCAAAGGCCACCCAACAACCTCCCTTGCAAAAGAGATTGGTGGATGTGGGAAGGTGAACCAAGAGGGATGCAAGTGGGTCTTCAATTCGGCAGCACTTCGTTGCTTGAAAACTCCTTCAACCTGTCTGTTTTGGGTGAGAAAAGTTCCACATTTTATAGACCCAAGGGGTCTCTTTTGGGAGGGAAGCACAAATTCCATGTGTTGGCCATAGGCACCATGTGGCAGTCTTGTCTTCCCATGAGGGAGGGGAGTCTTCCATTGACTTGAGCTTTGATAAATTCTTTTTGTAACAGTCTCCTAATGGCCCCTCTGTCCACTTACACACGTGTGCAAGGCAGGAGTCCTTAACTGCTGTTTTGGGCTGCCACTTGGCACCATTTTTCTTTTTGCCCATTAAGCTTAGAATTCGTCCCACCCAGGGACGAATTCAGAATTCGTCCTGGGGTGGGATGGATTCTATTTTGAATTCATCCCTAGGTGAGACGAATACTAGGCAAAGTGTCCAAGTGTGCCAAATTGCTTCTTGACCTTACAAAATTGCTATGAAAGTGGTTAAGACCACTGTTTAACCTCTAAGGGCTGCCCTGGGGGCTGTGTTTGCCAAAGCGATCAGTGTTTGCAGTCACATAATCGGATTGGTGTTGTTTTGGTGTCTACAGATGCCCCTTTTTGGGAAGCGACTGCGGGTGACGCGATCTTCGAGCAAAAATAGATAACCAAAGCACTAATGATTAGGTTTTCTTGGTAACCTAACCAAATTTTGATGCCCCAAGTATGGAAAGGGCATGCATTCTTGAATCCTTGCTTCTGATGAGCTAAGGAATTTGATTTCAAGTATTAACCTGTTTTGGTGAGGTGTGACTTGAACTTAGACATTGATCAGTCATGAACAAGTGAAGGGCATTTTTATCCTTAGGGGGAACCTTGTGTTCATGATTCACGAAATGCCAAGTGTTTGATTGATTTGATTATTGCTTGTTTACTGCCCCAAGCAGGAGCATGATTGTCTTTGTCAATGATTCTTTGAATGCATGTCGTTTTCCTTAATTGGGTGTGTGATTTTTGGTTGGTGACTAAGTGTGACTACCCCCTCAAGCGACGAATCGATGAGGGAATGAACTTTGTGAGCAAAGCGACGAGTCGCTTGACCCAAGATGACTTGTGCAGGTGTGCCTTTAGAGGGTTTACCGTTAAGCGTGTGCAATTTTTCCAACATATGGACCTATTTTTGGTGGGTGTTAACCCTTTTGGTGATGTCATAATGATGTGAAATCGTCGAAAACCTATTTCCCGTGGAGCGGTCCGGCTATGATAGCCTTCTTGGGGAATTAGGAGAGCGATAATTTGGACCTCGACATCGATTTTATTTGCCTAGAGGCTAAGTGCGAGAGCACTTGTGTCCGGCATTATTTTTGCTTGTGTTTTTGTTGAATTTTGTACTGTTTTTGTTGTTTTTGTGACACCATTTGGAGATTGAATTGTCGGCAATCCGTCCTCCCGTGGAGCGGTCCGGCTATGGTAGCCTTCTTCGGGAGTAGGATAGTGACAATGCAAACCCCGACATCAATTTTTATATGCCAAGAGGTTAAGTGCAAGAGCACTTGTGTCTGGCAATGTTTATTGTTTGTTTTGTGTTGCATTTTTTGTGACACCATTTTGGGATTAAATTGTCAAAATCTGTCTTCCCGTGGAGCGGTCCGGCTATGGTAGCCTTCTTAGGGAGTAGGATAGTGATAATTTGTGACCCCGATGTTGATTTTGTATGCCCATGTTGTCAGGTGCATTTGCAATCCTGTCAGGCAATTTTATTGTCTGTTTTTAGTGCATTTTTAGTCATTTTTGTTGATTTTTTTTGTGCTGGCCTGAATTCGTCCCTGGGTGGGATGAATTCTAGCTGGAGAATTCGTCCCTAGGTGGGACGAGTGCTGATCAGAGTGCTCATCCCATTCAAGGACGAATTCCAGTGCAAAGGGCCTATTTAAGGGCCAAAACTTGATTTTGGGCTCATTTGTGTCATTTTTTCTTGCGATTTTGGAGCTCTGGGAGGAGGAGGTAATCTCGCGAGCGAAGCGCTCTTGGAATTCTCTCTGCCATCATGAGTGCACAAACTGGTTCGAGCGGCGGAGCCGAGGCGAGACCTGTAAGTGACCCTAGGGTTTATTTTGCTTTAACTTAATGCATGTTTTTGTGTTGACGCTTTTCTAAACTTTAAGATTTTTTGTGATGTTTTGGTTTAACAGTTAAGGTTAGAAACCCTAGAACTGAAAATTTGATCTGTTTTATTTATTTATTTATTTTTATTTTTTTGTTTGCTTGCAGGTTGTTAGGATCCGGTACCGTGTACCCGTTGCCTTTACTGAGGTGTGGTTGGAATTGACTGATGATGACTAGGAATGGCTTGATGCCCTTGGGCTCAAGCAGGTGGCTCGACTGGAGCCTGTGGTTTCGGATCAGGCCTATCTAACGGCCCTGATCAAGCTCTGGGATCCGCGGACCAATACTTTCCATCTCCCGACAGGGGAGATGACTGTGACTCTTGAGGACGTCTATCGGTTGCTTCGGATTCCGATAGATGGTCTGCCTATTAGGACATCTCCGTTTGATCAGTGGACTGCTATACTTACGAGATGTTTTGGGCATGGGGGGGAGCTGGGTGTAGCAGACCCAGTGGAGATAGCCGAAGTCGATTGCCAGGTTGGCGGGATTTTGGTTGGTTGGTGGAAGGAGAGGGGGGTGTTAGGAGTGAGGCACGCATTCCTGATGGGCCTCATTTCTAACATTCTTCTCCCTGATTCGTCAGGCACGAGGTTCCCGTGGAACCTGTTGGATTTGGTGTGGCAGTTGGCAGAGTGCCCGATAGAGGCACCGTTGATTCTAATATGGGGATAGACTTTGTTGGTGCAGCTTTATGGGGAGTTGTACGGGGTCCGCTGTCGACAGCGGAAGGGTGTCAGTTGTAGCTTTTTGTTGCAGTGCTGGGGTTGGCAGCACATAGCTATTGAGAGGCCTATCGGGTTACCGTGGACGACTCGGGCGGTGATGGAGGATGATGAGATTGGTTATGCAGCTTTGTGGCGACGGTCTGCGGAGCAGGAGCAGAGTCGGCGATGGGCAGGTGTCGTTGAGCACTACATTGATGCCTTTTCATGGCTCACTCTAGGGGAGGTATTTTGGCGTCCCTATCGGGACTGTCCAGCCTGGCCTGAGGCTGGAGAGTGGCTCCAACGGGTACGGAGGGAGCG
The DNA here is from genome assembly GCA_028583015.1 of Wollemia nobilis. Taxonomy (NCBI): domain Eukaryota; kingdom Viridiplantae; phylum Streptophyta; class Pinopsida; order Araucariales; family Araucariaceae; genus Wollemia; species Wollemia nobilis. Next base: position 4,099,957 of record JAQPPZ010001245.1, on the reverse strand, counting down.
ATGGTTGACTGGGCGACACGGGACGGAGCATGAGTTCTTTTCATACCGTCGGGTTACACGATAGTTTGGGGTGCGCCAGGGGTTTCCTGGTGAGCCCATAGGCTATCGGCGTCGGGGAGATGAGAGGGATCTGGAGCCACCGGTACTCGTGCCATTGGGCGAGGAATCGGATGCGGTGATTGAGGTGTTGGATGTGGATGACGTTGGTACTACCACTGAGTATGACTCGTGGTGGGTATTGTGGCACTGGAGAGGAGAGGGTCCACTGGGAGGCACGGAGGTGGCAGTGGAGGATGCTGAGGCAGTAGGGGGTGATTGGGGAGGGCCATTGGATGATGTAGACATGGTGGATGTGGGAGATGAGGATGTGGACTTGGGTGTTCCGGAGCAACCGGACATGCAGGATGTGGAGGAGCATTTGGTGCCTGAGCAGGCTACTGTCCCCGTGAGTCCTATGCATCCGGTAGATACGAAGGGGGTGGGGTCGAATGTAGGCGATGAGGTTGCACGACTTACGAAGCTACTGCAGATGCGATATCTGGAGAGGGATCTTCTGTGGGCTTAGTTGGTAGAGCGGGATAGAGTTTTGGCATAGCGTGATGATGCATTGTCTATCTATCATCGACGGGAGGTAGAGTGGTGTCTGTACCGGATAGACTTGGAGAGGGAGGTCATCCGCATTGGTGGGCGGCTCCTTGAGCCTTCGATCAGCAGATCTTCTTGACGGACGAGGGATATTCTAACTGAGCAGTCAGCATCATCTCGCTGTAGGCAGTTAGATGAGGGGGTGGTAGTAGGCATGATGCGAGGGCTAGCATTAGCTGCCCTACAGGGTCCCGTCGGACCCACACCACGGGGGGTAGTTCCCGTCGCACCGATCCTGCGTGATCATGGTTGTCGACGCCTTAGGTTGGGTTTTGGATATGCTTGCGGGGTCTGAGGACCGGTTTTGTAGCCTGCGGGCATCTTTTTGGTGATATATATATATATACCTATTTTATTTTTGAATTTGTACATGTGATGATGTGATTTTTTTTATGCATGTTTATTCATTTTGATGAATGCAGATGTTATGATGAATTGAAATGTTTTAAATGTCTATGTGATATGCGAGGTGAAATGGATGAATGACGTTTGTGATGATTCCACTATAGTCTATTTAAGAAGCTCTTTATTGACCTGGTTTTTTTTTTATGTTTTTGTATTTTCTGATGGTATCATAAAGATGATAAGTAGCGCAGATGGTTTTGGGATGAATGTATGATTTTCTGAGATTCAGGAAGTTTTATCTCACTATCCATGATTGTACTTTATCTCACAAGACTTTTTAACAAGGTATGAATCGGACCTATTTTTGACCGAGCTATTTCACATCCCTGTGTGTGCAATTGAGTTCATTTAGTGGTATTTTTTAGGATACCGCCAGTGCCAGATGGGCTTTCAATCGAACCTGTACTAAGGATCACCTAATTAGCTCCACGAATTCCTTTGTTGTATGTACTAAGATTAATCTGCGTTGTAATCCAGGATGCCATAAGCTAGCTCATCCACATGCAAACATTGATCTGTACGCAAGTTAATGTGATAGATATATCGTCATGCGGGAGGTTTACTTATGTTATCGATAGGCTATCAACCAAATTGGTACTGAAGCTTGCCTTATGACCTATAGAATGCTGAGAGTTCCAGGGATTCAAGGTCAACTCCCTTCTTTTTTTCAATTGTATTGGGATACTTGCTCTTTTGTAGTGATAAGATCACTATTTATTTTGGTTTTTTTTTTTTTTTTTGAGCAAGGGATTGGTGATGTGGAGTGATGAAAATCACTGTTGTTTGTGCTTTTTGATGTGTGCACTATAGTTTGTAAAATTTGGATTTTTGACATTTTGCAAATTTTTGTGTTTTGCAACTATTGAGAACTTTAGGGATTCTTAGGGAATTGGGTAGGGAGGATGCTTGTCCTTTTGCCAACTCTCAGCGTTCTAGGGGTCATTCACATAGGGGGATGAGCAAGATAACCATTTCGCTTGTGGTGACCTAGATTATTTTGCAGGTTTCGTCTTTCGTTCACACAATTTTGGGAATTTTAGTGTTTTGATTTGTGTTGGGATGTTATGTAACAAGGTGTATTTCAAGTATGACTCTACCTTCATAAAATGCATTCGACTTGGTACACTACATGGCTAAAGAGGAAAATGATGACTGAATTATCGAAACTCTTAGTACATTCCCAGACCACTGACTGTAGTGTGGTAAAATTTATGCATGGTGTTTTTGTTGATTTTGATGAATTCGAGTATGCCTAGAATTGAGATGCAAATCTTTGTTGTTTTTGATGATTTTTGTTGTTTTGTTTTTGTTGATTTTTTTTTATTTTTTTTGACCAAACGATTGCGATAATCGTTGGAGCTTTTTGGGTTGACCAAGAGATTGTGATAATCCTTGGAGCTTTTAGGTTGACCAAGAGATTGCGATAATCCTTGGAGTTTTTGGATTGACCAAGAGATTGCGATAATCCTTGGAGCTTTTTGGGTGACCAAGAGATTGCGATAATCCTTGGAGCTTTTTGTTTCTTTGTTTTTGTGTTTTTTTTTTTTTTTTTTGGTACATGGCTTTCTTAGATATGAAATGGTCGCAAATGACTGATATTCAAGGGTTCTATTTCCTTGATACCGTCAAGAGAAGCTAGCCTGTACGTTCCTGGTCCTATTTTGCTATCAATGACATAAGGACCTAGCCAATTTGCCGCGAATTTGTCTCTCATATGGGACGGAAAATTAGAGTTTTGTTGGTTTTCCTTTAGAACCAGATCACCAACCCGAAAGTCTTTTAGGTGAACTTTCATGTTGTAAGCTCTCTTAAGCCGCTCTTGATAGATACGTAAGTGCTCGAGAGCATTAACGCGTCTTTCGTCAAGCAACGTAAGTTGGTCTAACCGGGACTATTGTGTAGTGTCATCATCGATGAATTCCTGCATTGATATGCGGAGGGAAGGAATTTCCAACTCGAGAGGCATTACTGCCTCTGAGCCATACACTAGTGAAAACGGAGTTGCCCCAGTGGGCGTCCGAATGCTAGTGCGATAAGCCCAAAGGGCAAGTGGGATTTGTATGTGCCAATCCTTATGACTATGCTGCGACGGTATTTTTAAGGATGGTGACTAGCGTTTTGTTTGACGCCTCTGCTTGCCCATTTGCTTGCGGATAATAGGGTGTTGAAAAGCTGTGCTGAATTTTGTACTTTGTGGTTAAAGCATGCACGTATTTGTTCTTGAATGATGGCCCATTATCCGAGATTATTTTGGATGGAATACCAAAACGACATATGATGTAATGCAAAATGAACTCCGCAATGCGGGGTCCTGTCGTAGAGGTTAACGGAATTGCTTCCACCCATTTGGTAAAATATTCTATGGCCATTATGATAAACGTGTGATGGCCTGACGATGCAGGGGAGATCTTTTCGATTAGATCGAGGCCCCACTACAAAAATGTCCAAGCATACTGGACTATCTGTAGGGCCTGGGAAGGTGTGTGCATTAAATTGGCATGATGTTGACATTTTACACACCTCTTGACATACGCGCAACAATCTCGCTCTAAAGATGGCCAATAATAGCCCATGCGAAGAATGTGCTTTGCAATGGCCATACCACTGAAGTGGCCGCCACATGTACTGTCATGCGCTTGGGTGACTGCCCAAGTGGACTCTTGCTGGTCCAAGCAACGAAGAAGAATCCCTTCGTAGCTGCGACGATACAAAATGTCTCCTATCAAGACATATTTTGCCGCTTTTTGTTTGAATGTTTGTTTTGCGGCTTGCATCAATCCAAAGGGTAGATTACCTAACTTGAGGTAGTCTCTTATTGGTAAATACCAGTCCTGTTGATCGGATACCTCGACAGTTTGAACAACCAATCCCTTTTGGAGTTCTTCCCTAACAAATGCTGATTGGGATAGAACTTGTAAGAATAGCGTTGTGTTGCTATTAATGGGAGTGGGGGAGAAAAAAGACCCCCATTTGGCATGTTTCAAATAGTCTCGGATTCGAAAGAACTTATCCAAAGATGGTTCGATCTGGATAATGTGGATTTCTGGTGTCAAGTCTGAGCTTGCGCGCTCCATCGCGGGTTGCGATAAGGTTTTGACCTGAATGGTTGTTATATCACCGGAAAGGTCTTGCGGGATTAGTGACCCTAAGGAGGCCATTATGTCCGCAAAATGATTCGATGATCGAGGGAGTGCCTCGATGTCATACCACTCAAGTTTTGCTAGGAATTTATCCATGAGGGCTTTATAGGCCTTCAGGACTGGGCATTTGCATTGATATATTCCCTTGACTTGATTGACGATTAACAGTGAATCACCAAAGATGTTCAGTCTTTTGATGTTCATGGCGATTGTTGTCTGAAGACCTAGGAGCAAGGCTTCATATTCGGCATTGTTGTTGGTGCACTGGAAGTTTAATTTAAATGACAGGGGCATTGGAGCGCCCTGTGGTGTGAAGAATACAATTCCTGTGCCACCACCTTGCTCGCATTTAGAACCATCAAAAAATAAGGTTATGTTGGCCTGAGACTCAGGCTCTTCAGAATCTGGAAATTTTGAGACATGGAAGACCTCATCATCGGGTAGTTCTATAACTAGAGGCTGATCGTCTTCAAGAGGAGCCTCTGCTAGTTGATCGGCTATGACTTGTCCTTTTATAGATTTTTGCCCAATAAACTCAATGTCAAATTCCGTCAACAACATGATCCATTTCGCCGTGCGGCTACTATGATAAGTATGACTCATCATGTATCACAATGGATTCTCCTTAGACACAACATACGTCGTGTTGCTCAGCATGTAGTGGCGTAGCCTTTTGGTAGCAAATACCACTGCCAAGCAGAGTTTTTCAACGTATGCATAGTTAATTTCGTAACTGACCAGGGTGCGGCTAAGATAGTAAGTAGCCTGTTCTTTGTGAAGTTCATTCTTCTAGGCTAGCATTGCGCCCAGTGCCACCTCAGTAGCTGAGATGTATAAGTAGAATGGCACACCTGGTCTAGGCGGTGCCAATACTGGCGGTGAAGCCAAGTATTGTTTGATTTCGTCAAAGGCTGACTGGCACTCGTCATCCCAATGAAATGTGACCCCCTTGTGCAATAGTTTGTTCATTGGTCGGCATTTGTTAGATAATTGCGCTATGAAGCGTTTAATCAACACGACCTTTCCTTGTAGACTTCTGAGCTGCTTGATAGTGGTTGGGGGAGCCATTTCAAGGATTGCCTTGACTTTGTTTGGGTCCACTTTGATGCCTCTCTTGGAGACTATAAAACCCAAGATTTTTCCAGATGTGACACCGAACACGCACTTCTTGGGATTCAGTCTGACCTTATGCTCTATGAGGTGATCGAGAATCTTGCTTAAGTCACCGAGATGATCTGAGCGCAAGAGAGACTTGGCTAACAAATCATCCATGTAATCTTCCAAAGTTTTGTGCATGTAATCGTGGAAGATATAAGTCATAGCACGTTGGTATGTAGAGCCAGCATTTTTAAGGCCAAAAGGCATGACCTTATAACAAAATGTCCCCCAAGGCGTTGTGAATGCCATTTTGAGTTGGTCTTCAGGATTGATATGAATTTGATTGTATCCTGAGAAACCGTCCATTAGGGAGAGCATTTCGTGACCTGTTGTAGCGTCTACCAATGCGTCGATGCTTGGCAAGGGGAAATCATCCTTAGGACTCGCTTTGTTTAGGTCTCGAAATTCGGTGCATATGCGAATCCTCCCGTCGGGCTTCTTGACGGGAACCATGTTGGACAACCATGGCGGATAATCCACGCAGATGAAAAATTGTGCATCCAACAGCTTTTGCAATTCATCTTTGACCATCAAGGCCACTGTTGGGTGCATCTTTCTTAGTTTTTTCTTTACAGGCTTGATTTTAGGATCAAGCGTTAGGTTGTGCATGACTAGCTGCGGGTCTAGTCCTGGCATATCTTTGTATGACCATGCAAAAACTTCCTTCTTCTCTTTGAGAAGGGCAATATATTCAGCTTGCTCTTCGGGGGAAAGGCTTACCCCCAGCTTGAGAATCCGTGGATTCATTGGATCCAGTGCCGATGTCTACGTCGGTCGTCTCTTCGGCTGACATGTGAGATCCGTCCTCCAACTGATGTGGAGTTGGGATTAAATGGATATCATCAGCTGAGTTAAGATCTACGTTTGGGACCTCGGGTCCCTCTTCAGCTTGAAAAATATCTTGAGTTGTCCTTGGGGTAAAATGAAGCATTTCATCGAAAGGCCAGTACTCTGATGGTGACAATGGTGAATTGACGCGATCCCAGTCAATGGCATCCATGTTTAGATGCAATGACCATGATGGATCGGTTGGATTGCGGATGGGTGTGGTCAAATCAATGGAGATCATGTGGATGGAATGAATTTGGTCTCCAGAACCACGGGTGTGATGAATTGATTCTTTTAGATGTTCCCTATACTCGGATCTGGCCCTACGGGAACAGGCACGAATGGATCTTCTCTAGGTGCAAATTCATCTCTATGTGTGAAAAGGAAGGCGGGGTCTTCCCTCGATACTGCTGTCATGATGGGATCTCGAGGTGGACGATGCTCATTTTGAATTTGGAGCCATAGGTCTAACACTTGGTCCCACCTCGCTGGGTCTACATGCCATTCATGTCCTAACCGTATACCCATTTGTCCCATTAGATCTTCATGAGTTAGAGCGCGGTGATGTCGTCGCGCATGTCTGAGATAGTCCATTTTAGTTTCGTCTTCTGAATCACTTTCATAGATCCAAAATTGTTCATCCTCTTCAGCATCCATTGCTTGCGACATTGAGGACTCTTCCTGTTCCAGTGAATTAATCTGGTCCCATTGCGGTTGTTCCACTCTTAGTGGAGGGACCTGATTCTTTTGAGACTGTATTATTTCATCTGGAACCTCTAAGGGGAACAGTTTCAAAAAAATGTCTGGAAGCCGTTGTTGTTCTCTTTGAGGACTGCTCTCTGAACTTTCACCTCTCTCTAGTAAAGGAGAGGGATTATTGCTATTTCCAGGGGTGTTTGTAGACCATGGGAGATAATCCCCTAAGGTGTATTCTATGTTTGGATTGGCGTACGGGTCTTGTGCCAATCCCCCCCTGTTGCCTATTTCTAGGTCTTGCATATTTTCAACCAAGATGTCTAATGGCAGGGGATGGTTGAAACCTACCCCTGACTTGTCATATGGCATCTGATCTCTTGGTTGGCAAAGGATCCGCATCCCTTGCTCATATCTACCTAGCCCATACCCATGCCAATTGCATTGTTTGAGATATTTTAGGGCAAATTCTGGGTTCGACAGATAATTGATGTTTTTGACAAAAGGCTCTTCATCTGTTTCCTTTTGTTCGCATGGTTCAGAACCATGATCAAGGCCCCCATACACAAAATTTGTTTGGTTTGGTGGGTAGCCTAGAGGGACGATTGTTCCAATGGGAAGGCGAGGTCTTCCCATGTCTTGTACTGACTCCAGTGTGGGGGTTGCCACAACATTTTGCACTAAGTACTCCCCCAAGCCCGTACTTGCCATCTCAACAGTGATTGTTGATGATTGGGTAAGAGGAAACGGTAGTCCTTCCTGAGTCCATTCCATGTTTTGTGGTTCAGGAATCTTGGTTTCCGTTGCGTTGGGCACTTCCTTTGTTGATATGGTTGAAATCGTGGGCAACCCCTCTTCTAGAGGCTTAACCTCTTCTATGATTTGCTTTCCCTTGTCCTTATGTTGGGCCACGATAGGTGGCGTTGATGATGAAGGAGCCAATGATGAAGTCTCACCTGGCTGGGATTTTGCCTTGTTGGCCACCAGTGGTGCCTGCGGTATTGGACCCTGTTTAGATGGATTTAATTGAAAATCCAAATGCGTTGATGGGAGGGTCGATTGAGGTATGAATTGTACCACATTGCAATACTTGAAGGGCTCTAAGTCCATTGGGACTACATGTATTTGCCCTTCATAGGCATACTTCAAGCAACTGGTGTGCGATCGAGGGGACACACTTCATGTCCCCCGATCCAAGGCCGCCCTAGCAGTATGTTATAAGCCATTTCACATTCCAGCACATGGCACAGTGTGGGTATTGAATTTTGTCCTACCTGTATAGGCAGAAAAACCGTGCCGACTGTTGAGCAAATTGCATCGTTAAAAGCTCGCAGTGTGTATGTGGAAGCGGTGATGTGAGAGGCTGGCAGTTTTAAATGCTTTAACGCTACAGTGGTTATGATGTTACTGGACGAGCCAGTATCTATCAGCACTCTCTTGTACGAGATCCCGTTGACCCGCGCGATAACGTGCAGGGGTGGATCCGACATGTCATTTGATATCGTTTTGACCTCGTTTTCTTTGAATGTGATGACAGGCTCCGTACATTGTTTCACATGTCCCACGAAGGCGTTGAAAGAATTTGCTTCATGGGGTTGTACTTCAATGGCTTTTAAAATGTCCATAAGAGCTTCTCTATGGGGAGTTGATTGTTGAATAATCTCGTAGATGGACAGCCTAGCCGACGTGGTCCGCAAACTCTGCGTGAGTTTGGTTCGTATTGTGACCTCAGGTCTAGGCGAAGGTAACTGCGTTGGGCATTTTTGAGGCTGCAATGTCGACGAAACTTCCCTTGCAGGTACCTCAGGGGCAATTGCTGGGTATTTTTTGTTCCTTGTTACAATGCTAATCATTCCCACAAATCCTTGTGCGGGAAGATCTTGTCGCACCCCGTTAATTTGGAGCAGTTTTGTCTGTTCCTCGTGGGCAGGCAGGGGGTCCTTGAATACCCCCATTTGTTGGTTGTTTGGTGCGATGGGGTTGTCCACGACCAATGTTCGGTTGTCGATCAAATCCTGGACTAGTTCTTTGAATTTCCAGCACCCATTTAGGTCATGTCCTCTGCGCCTATGGAATCTACAATACAATTCCTCCCTATACCCCCTAGGTTTGGGAACGTTAGGGTCAAAAATTTGGATTTCTGGCAGAGTAACTAAATTTGCCGCTGACAAGCGGTCAAATAAGGAGTCCCTAGACTCTGCATACGGGGTAAATTGTCACCTAGGGCGACAGCTGCGATACTTGCTCTGTCTTCGTTATCTCTTTCGTAAGCAGGAGGCACTGCCTCGTAGTTAGCCTTTTGAGGCTGTGTTTCTTGCACAGGCGCAGGGACATTTATTGCAACTTGGTTGACTGCAGCGTGTTGTGGTTGCGTTGTCCCAGTTTTAGTGGTTTTATTCCACTCTTTCTTCTTAGGCTTGGCAATTGCGTCTTCGCCTATTTTAATCTCTTCTATGACTCTGGCTTGCGCCAAAGCTTCTTCTAAGCTGTCATATTGTTGTAGCAACAATAGACCAGAGATTGACTTTAAGCAACTTTTTGCGAACATTTGCGTGAGGTCCGACATGGGAGGATGGTAGGGTAACTTAGAAAGCAAAGCTCCCCATCAGTTCCTGTACGCTACCATTGTTTCCTCCTCAAATTGTTTAAGGCTAGCAAGATCACTAAGTGATGCCTTCTTCCTTGTGTTGAAGGTGAAACGTTCAAGAAACGCATCTACTAGGCGATCTAAGTCTGCTTATCTTTGTGTTTGGGAAGCTGTGTGAACCAATCCGAGGTAGGGCTTGCGAATGTGGTTATGAATGTTCTAAGCAATAATGCGTCATTATCTTGAATGTCGAAGCATTGGCTTAGAAATCGTGTAACATGTTCCTGTGCGTCCTCTTCACATTTAAAAACTGCCAATTGAGGCAACTTAAAGTGTTCGGGGTAAAGAGGTGTAGGCACTAAGGGATGCACCGGATTATTGTGGAGTAGACGTAATGTGGGTTTTTGATGCCCAGTAGCTTTTGTCTCCATAGACTCCAAACGCTCCAATAGCGCTTGGTATGCATCAGAAGATTTTATTTCTTCCTCTCTTGTTCGCTCTTGTTGCAAGTTACTGATGAGCTGGAGGCCTATGGAGGGGTGGCTGAATGGCATCCTTCCCCGCCTTGATGAGGAGTTTCAATATATTCCTCTTCCGGTTCATACTCCTCGTAAAATTCTTGAGGAGTCTCAGGGCGAAACCTATGACCCTGATCAAGCTCTTGCTGAAGGTACCCATCATTGTTTCGGGGAGTTGCCTCTCTCTCGAATCTATGGGGTCTTAGAGGCAGAGCTCGACGAGGTCGTGGAGACCTGTCTCGCACCAATGGATTACGCCTCTCATACTGTTTAGCTCTTTGGATGTGAGGGGTTGGCCCCCTCTCAGGTATTTCATAGCGTAACTCATCCGCTTCGCGTTGCATGCGTTCTTTATCCAAGCGGTATTGATACTCTATCTCTTGCTAACTTTGTTTAAGCCGCATGATTTGGGCTTGACGGGTGGTATATCTGGCGACAATTGGGTCAATTTGATCTACCCTATTTTGTTCAGAAGGTTAAAATGTTCCTCCTATGGGTTTACCTCGGTTTTGATGCTCTAAAATCTCAAGGGGTCGCTTCCATCTATCGAGGTAGGCAGTATGTGCTCGAGGTTCTGGCCTCAAGGGGTGATCATGATATCCTGCTGGTGTGGAAATGCAAGGTTCCTACATTGTTTTTTGCCCTTGAGGAATGCGATGGCTTTCCTCATACTCTGTTTCACGGGTGTAAATCGGTTGGGCAGAGTTAGGTCGCCCTATGTAAGGAGCCCTGTGCTCCGGATTTGGTCTCTCTATTCTGATGATAGGTAAAGAGGGGACGCCATATCCACGTTGCCCCTCCAAATGGACAGTGTGCCTGTTTAGCGCTTCATCGCGCTGTGGCCACTCATGCCTACCTTCAAGAGGTGATTCTCTATTTATGTCAAGGTCTACATGTAAGGCATCTTCTCGAAAGGAGCTGCTTTGAATAGGCATACCCCACCGAGGATTCTGAATTGGATTCTTTTGTAGGTTAGACCTATAAGGCGGTATAACCAAATCCTCAGGACTGAAGTGAAGGTGACTTGCGCCTACTTTTTGTGTACCTTTCGGAGCTTCTGCCCTTGATTGGGCTTGACTGCGGGTGTACACCATTGCGGTGCTTCTATGCTATCTAAATAATTTTTTATCTTGTTTTATGATTTTTTTTTTTCTACACTAAGCAGAATTAAACACACACATTCACAAAACCGTGATTCTCTTTTAAGGATTCTTGGTGTGTCCTAAACTGGTTTAGTGCATTTTGATGTTTTGTTTTTATTTTTGTAGGTTTTGTAGAACGTTTAAATGCATTATGTAGGCTCTTATAACTCCAAAAAGGTCTCCCCTTCAATATACCAGCCAGGTTGATATACCAACCTCTCTATATACCCGCCCTTACGAGAGGGAGACTATAGGTACGTGAGAGCAAAAGGTACGTGGTACGTAGGTGGTACGGAAGGGGGATTTTCTTGTTAATGGCACCTACCATAGAAAACTTATCCTCGTGCACATGGGAATCACCCCAGCTATTCTCGGTTTGTCTTCGTTAGGATTTACGCCTAACAACAGTTGACAATCGAGAAATGGATGCAAATCAAGCCAAGGTGGTGATTAAATCCACCAATGGTATTGATCAAGGGCTGGGGTCTTACGACCAACTCCTTGGTTTAAGATTGTTTTGTGATGTGTGTGGGATTCGTTTTATTCAACAAAATGAAACTAGCATACATGACTTTTCCTAATGCAATGCAGGATTAAATGAAAACAATTAACGAAACAGAAACAGAAACAAAAAAATTTAACAGAGATAATAAAAATCCCTACCTCTTCTCTTCCTGCTCCTGTTGTCTCTGAATTTATGCTCTAAAAATCCATAGACAGGAATTCGTCCCTCTGGGAGACGAATTACAGAACATAATTCGTCCCTCCCAGAGACGAATTTGAATTCGTCTCAGGATCAGACGAATTGCAAAAAATAATTCGTCCTTGTCAAAGACGAATAGCAGTCTGCAACAAAAAAATGTACCTGTCAAGCACAAACACAAAACTTTGATCAGTTTTCTATGATTTCAAAAACCAGGGAATAGAGTCCCACCGTGATCGCCACTGAAAGCACGAGATTCCGGTCAAAGGAAACACCAAGTGCGATTGCATTCAAAATTAAGTACGCTTAAGTCCTAGAAATGTAAATTGCATGAAATGGAAAAGAAACACATTGGAAGAGACACAATAAGATAGATAAAACACAGCCCTTTCATTAATATCCCTTGATCTCTGTTACAATGGCGTCTCCTCCATTTTCAAGGGCTAGGAGCGCAAATAGAGTTTGATTACAATCACTGAAGGATTACTCTTTCCGCGTGCCCACGATTGCAATGGGTGGGCCAAGATGATGCCGCCGCTGATGTCGATGAGTTCTTCGCCTTTGTTGCTTCTCCTACAAACAAAGAAATGACCAAGACGTCAGTAGCACCTGCTGCAAATGAAAAGCGTTTACTCTCTAAAACTAATGAAATATGCATGTAAATATTTGCCTGAAACAGTAATTACAATGAATCCAAATTACTTCAAAACTTGACAGAAGGTAAGAAAAGTTACCAGAAGGCCACTGCCACTGAGGCAGCTGGCCAATCCACCTTCAATCGGAATTCGTCCCTGGGCAGGACAAATTCTGACTGTAATTCGTCCCTGGGTGGGACGAATTCTTCTGTGTTAAAGAAACCGACCTACTGCTGCTCCAATGTCGGATCTCGAGACCTGCAAAATGCCTACAAACAAGGGGGTTATGTAATTGGGGAAATTTTGGGACGACCCAGATGGTCGGATTTTCCCAATTTGGCCTCCACCCTCGAGAATTTGACCTTGACACCTGCAAGTTAGCGAAATGACAAAGCAATACAAAACATCCTAGAATCTGACCAACAGTTACAAAATTGTAGCTATGGACTAATCAGACCTAGTAACACAAAATGCAATCTAAAAAATAATCTAAAATGCTCAAAAACTAAAAATAGGACTTGGGAGGTGCAAGGGTGCCCAAGTAGGCCTCCCACCGTTGGCCCTCGATTTTGGAGCCAATCCACCAGGGATGGGCCCAAAACCTTTTAGGATTGGGGGGTCGGCGAATTGGTAGGTTCAGGTGTCCATGCGTTGGATTTGGGTAAGGTTCGAGCTTCCAAAGGCCACCCAACAACCTCTCTTGCAAAAGAGATTGGTGGATGTGGGAAGGTGAACCAAGAGGGATGCAAGTGGGTCTTCAATTCGGCAACACTTCGTTGCTTGAAAACTCCTTCAACCTGTCTGTTTTGGGTGAGAAAAGTCCCACCTTTTATAGACCCAAGGGGTCTCTTTTGGGAGGGAAGCACAAATGCCATGTGTTGGCCATAGGCGCCATGTGGCAATCTTGTCTTCCCATGAGGGAGGGGAGTCCTCCATTGACTTGAGCTTTGATAAATGCTTTTTGTAACAGTATCCTAACGGCCCCTCTGTCCACTTACACACACGTGCAAGGCAGGAGTCCTTAACTGACTGTTATGGGCTGCAACTTGGCACCATTTGTATTTTTTCCTGTTAAGCTTAGAATTCGTCCCACCCAGGGACAGATTCAGAATTCATCCTGGGGTGGGACAGATTCTATTTTGAATTCGTCCCTGGGTGAGACAAATACTAGGCAAAGTGTCCAAGTGTGCCAAATTGCTTCTTGACCTTACAAAATTGCTATGAAAGTTTTTAAGACCACTGTTTAACCTCTGAGGGCTGCCCTGGGGGCTGTGTTTGCCAAAGCGATCAGTGTTTGCAGTCACATAATCGGATTGGTGTTGTTTTGGTGTCTACAGGTACACGATACCGGATCTTCACAACCTGCAAAAGAAAACAACACAAAAACATTAAAATCATAAAAAAAAAATTGTACAACATAATAACATGAATATACAACACTGCCTACCAACGTACAACTCAAAAACAACAAAATTCACAAAAAATCAAAATAGATACAAAAACAATTCAACAAATACAGTTTGTCAGTCTTAGGGTTTATACTTTAAGTTTAAAACTGACAGCATCATAAAAACACAAAAACATTTTATTTTCAACACATACAGTTTGTCAGTCTTAGGGTTTATACTTTAAGTTTAAAACTGACAACAGCATAAAAACACAAAAACATTTTCTTTTCACCAAATACAGTTGTCAGTCTTAGGGTTTATGTACTTTAAGTTTAAAACTGACAACATCATTAAAACACAAAAATTTTTTTTTACCTAAAGTTGTCAGTCTTAGGGTTTCTGTACTCTAAGTTTAAAACTGACAACAGCATAAAAACACAAAAAAACTTTTTTACCTATAGTTGTCAGTCTTAGGGTTTCTGTACTTTAAGTTTAAAACTAACAACAGCATAAAAACATAAAAAAACTTTTTTATCTACAGTTGTCAGTCTTAGGGTTTATGTATTCTAAGTTTCAAATTGATAAAGTTTGCACAAACAAAACTAAACTAAAATAATAGTTTTTAACCTAGGGTTTTCACCTACATTTTAAAAATGACAAGATCAACCTAAAAAACTAGGGTTTTACGTTCTGTTTATCCTAGGGTTTTAGTTAAAAGCAAAAAAAAAAATTCACGTCGATTTTAGCTATGTTTTCCTTTCAATTTTAATCCAAGTCTTGGTTTGTGTTTAGCTCAGTTTTAGGGTTTCCATTTTAATTTTGGGAAAACAACATCACAAAGAAAAATTAAACAAATCACTTGCAGTTTTAAAACATATAACAAGAGCAATAATGCTAAGGAGCACTTACTGGTCTTGCATCCGCTTCGCCACTCAATCCAGTTTGTGCACTCATGATGTCGAGAGAAATTCGGCAGTGCCTCGCTTCGTAGAATTAACCTCCTCCTCCCCAGAGCTCCAAATCGTAAGAAAATTCGACTACAAATGAGCCCAAACCCTACTTTTGGCCTTTAAATAGGATTTTGAGCTTATATTCATTCCCCCCTGGGATGAGAACTCTGTTTAGCACTCGTTCCACCCTAGGACGAATACTAAACTGCTATTCGTCCCACCTCAGAACGAATTCAGGGCAAAAAATTCAAAAAACAACAAAAATTGAACAAAAATGCACCAAAATAGCTAATAAACTTGCCCGATGGGAGTGCTTTGGCATTTGACATTCTGGGAATGCAAAATAGATGTCGGGGTCACAAATCCTCGCTATCCTATTCCCTAAGAAGGCTACCATAGCCGGACCGCTCCACGGGAAGACGGATCTTCAAGAATTTCATCCCCAAATGACGTCGCCAAAAAGGGTCAAAACCCACCCAAAAATAGTAATAACATTGCCGAACGAATGCACCTTCACACCTGACATTCTTGGCATCCAAAATAGACATTGGGGTTGCAAATTGTCCCTATCCTACTCCCTAAGAAGGCTACCATAGCCGGACCGCTCCACGGGAAGACGAATTTTTGACAATTTTAGCTCCAAAAAGCGTCATCAAAAGGGTTAACACCCACAAAAAATAGGTCTAAATGTAGGAAATCTGCACACACGCTTAACGCTAAAAAATCTAAGGGAACCCTCACACAACTCATCTTGGTTCAAGCGACTCGTCACTTTTCTCATGAAGGTCATTCCCTCATAGATTCATCGCTTGAGGGGGTAGTCACACTTAGTCACCAATCAACAAATACACACCCAATTAAGGAAAATGACATGCATTCAAAGAATCATTGACAAAGACAATTACGCTAGTAAACAAGAAATAATCACAACCTAATCAAATCACTTGGCATTTCGTGAATCATGAACTCAAGGTTCTCATAGACAAAAGGTTGTGCCCTTTGCCTATTCATGACCGATCAATGTCCAAGATCAAGTAACACCTCACCAAAAAAGGTTAACACTTGAATTGAGTTCCTTCGCTCATCAGAAGCAAGGATTCAAGAATGCATGCCCCTTTCGTACTTGGGGCATCAAAAGTTGGTTAGGTTACTGAGAAACCCTAATAATTAGTGCTTTGGTTATCCATTTTTGCTTGGTGTTGCGCCAAGCACAACACATCCTAAAAAGGGGCATCTGTAGACACCAAAAAAACACCAATCTGATTATGTGACTACAAACATTGATCGCTTTGACACACACAGCCCCAAGGGCAGCCCCCAGAGGTTAAACAGTGGTCCTAACCACTCTCACGATAGTTTTGGAAGGTCAGAGATCAATTTGGCACCTTCAGGCACTTTGCTCAATATCTGTTCCACCCTAGAACAAATTCAAACTGGGATTTGCCCCACCCAAGGATGAATTCTAGATTCACTCCAGGGTGGTGGTTTAAATTGCAGGTTTGACGGGCAAAAAGTCAAATATTGACAAATGGTAGCTCAGATCTGCCACTCAATGCTTCCTTCATCGCATGGGAGTATGGGTGAGCGTTTTCGAGCGTTAGAGGCATTTGCAAGGTCAGTCATGAAGTCCCAATTCAGGGAGGAATCTCCTTCCCCATGGGAAGGCATGATTGCCAAGTGGTGCCTCTGCATGCCCATTTCAAGAGACCTCCAGGTCTATAAATTTGTGAGTTTTCTCACCCCAAAAGATAGAGAGAAGGACAATTTTAGAGCAACGAAGTGTTGTCATTTTATTTACATACCTCACACCTTTTGGATTTGCGCCTTTCACATCCTTGATCTCCTTTAGAGGGGAGGTCATTGGGTGAATATTTGTAGGATGAATCTCGAGCCCAAAACTTGACATTTGGCCGTAGTATCCCACCAAATTTGCTGACAATACCACACAAGAGGTTTTGGACCCATCCCAGTTGGATCGGTGCCAAAATTAGGCCTCAAACAGCGGATGGCTTGCCCCATGGGCACCCCCTACTACACTGCTACAACCCTAATCACCCCCTTTAAAAGCAATGGGAATTCCATGGCAGACTTGTTTTCTTTCATTTTTGCATTCAATTCTATGGTGCTTAGATAGGTTTCTATTTGAATTTCGTCTTGTTTTGAACAATTTTGACCATATTTCTATCTTTGCTCGCTTCTACTAACCTACAAGTAGCATCATCAAATTCCCATTGATGGAGGCTAAATCAGGGAAATATGACCATCTGAGTCTTCCCAAAATGCACCCAATTAGCTAACCCCAAGTTTGCAGATATTTTGGAGCTTCCTAGGCAGGACATTTGGGCAGTACCTTTTTGGTGTTTTGTTGTAGGTGAATTCGTCCCACCCTAGAGCGAATTCAAATTGGTGAGGAATTTCCTAACTGTTCTTTTTGCAGAGCCTTCCTGGTGGTGTCTTTATGCCTCTGTAAAATTTTTAGATCATTTGGACCTATTTTAATCATAGTTTAATTCATTTTTCTCATTCACTTATTGTAGGCTTGGGGATTGCATGCTTTGTTTCATCCGTAGGTGCTACTGACCATTTCTTGTTCCTTTGAATGCAGGGTTTGGACATCGGAGGAGTAGCGAGGAGTCCAGACTCATAAACGTAAGCGACGACGATGTTTGGTCTTCCCATTTTACATGTGGGCATGCGAAAGAAGGAAAAGCACTCATGGATGTAACAAGAACACATGCTTAAACGCTCCTAGCCCTTGTAAGGGGAGGATGCGCATTGTAACCGAGTTTGAAACATATCAATAAAAAGGGTTGTCTTATTTATTCACCTGTGTTTTGTTTTGATTCACTCATGCATTTCTCTCTTTTCATGCACTTTCAAATTCCTAGGATTTAGCACTGAGTTCGGTTCTATTTGCATCGCATATTTACTTTTCCTTTTTGCTTTCGTATCCTCGTGCTTTTACAAGGAAAATCAGGCCTAGGAGATTCTGACTAGCTCATACCAAGGCACCAACAAGCTGAAGTTGGTGAAGCTGTAGATTCTCAAGAGGGGGTTTGAAAATCTATAGATGAGTGATTTCGAGTCCATGAGTGATTTCTTCTTCCAAACAATGGATATTATCAACCAGATGCGATTGAACAAAGAAACTATGTAGAGCCAGAGAATCATGGAGAATATTATTAGAAGTCTACCCACCAAGTTTGAATTGGTTGTGATAACAATCAAATAATTGATGGATCTATCAACCCTCTCGAGAGATGAGCTCATGGGTTCTCTATAGACACATGAGCAAAGACTGAGCCATTCATCTCAGACCTTTTTGGAGTAAGCATTCAAGGCTCAGGTCTCATTTTGAGATAGCGGTAGACAAGAATCCCACTATGGTGCTTCTAATTCTCATGGAGGAAGAGGCAGAGGTAGACATATGAAAGGCAACAAGTTAGGAGGATGGTCAAACCCTAGTGAGGGAGAGACCAATTACAACTTCCATCAACAAGGAGGGAGAGGCGGTTCAAAAAATTAGCAAGATGGATCTGATCAGAAGAAGGACATGCCAAAGGTCTAGTGATATTACTACAATAAGTTTGGCCATTACATCTTACAGTGCATAAAATGGATGGCCAACAAGAACCAACAACAGGCCCATTACATGAATGAAACTAGAAATATGGCAGGAGGAAACGTGCTACTAACTTGCAACATTGAGGAGGAGTTCCAAAAGAATGTCTAGTATTTATACATCGGGTGCAACAATCACATGACGGGGAACAAAGAAATATTCTCATAACTAGATGAAACAGTCCAGTATAAGGTGAATATGGAGAACAACATCAAGGTTCCTATGATGGGGAAAGGAAAGATCCTCAGCTGCACCAAGAACGGTGAATGAAAGCATATTTGTGACGTCTACTATGTGCATATCCGAAAGCACAACCTGTTGAGCATTGGATAGCTTGTGTAGAAGGGACATACGATCTAATTCAAAGATGGAGTATGCACCATCGAGACAAGTCACATGGGAAGATTGCAACTATATCCATGATGAAGAATAAAATATTTTCATTGTATATTCAGAATGAATTATTGATGTCTCTAAGTGCAGTTGTGAAAAATGCTACCTGGTTGTGGCATCTCAGATTTGGTCACCTGAGCTTCAGTGTCCTGAATCAACTACACAAGAAGTAGATGGTGAAGGTTTTACCCTTGATAGAGTAGTAAAATCAAGTTTGTGAGGGTTGCTTAGTCAAAAAACAACATAGGGACTCGTTCCATTTTGAATAGTATTGGAGAGCATCATAGCCACTAAGCTGGTGCACTCAGATATTTGTTGTCCAATGTAGACTAGCATGTTTGTCGATAACAAATACTTCTTGATGTTCATAGATGACTTCAACTGTAAGACTTGGATCTATGCCATCAAGATAAATTTAGAAGCATTTTCCAGATTCAAGGATTTCAAGACTCTTGTGGAGAAACATAGTGGATATCAGATCAAGACTCTCAAGACAGATGGCAGAGGTGAATACATATCCAACAAATTCCACAACTACTGCAAGCATCATGGAATTCGGAGGTAGCTCACTGCTAGATACACACCGCAATAAAATGACATAGTTGAGATGAAGAACTAGACCATCATGGAGATGGCACACAACATGATGAAGGCAAAGGGATTGTTACATGAGTTCTAGGCAGAGGTTATAACATGTGCAGTCTACCTGCTGAATAGATGTCCCACCAAAAGCATGAAGGAAAAAAATCCCTTAGGAGGCCTGGAGCAATGTGAAGCCAAGTGTGGCTCACTTGCATGTTTTTGGATGCATTGCATATGCACATGTTACAGAAGAGAAGCGGTAGAAGCTGGATGATAGAGTGGAGAAGTGCATCTTCATAGGGTATAGTGAGCAAACGAAGGCGTACAGGCTATACAACCCTGTGACAAAGAAGCTCATCATCAACCATGATGTTAAGTTCCTGGAAGATGAAGCCTGGAACTGGAAATCGAAGGTTGGCCAACTTGAGACAAAAGTAGTGGAGTCTATTGACTTGGAGGAGGGTAGCGTGCAACCACCTACAACCTCAAGAAGCAGTAGTAGTGCTAGCAGCAGCACAACCTCACATATATGATGCCTCCAATTGCAATTAGGACCCTGAACTTGAGGACTCTGGAAAAGATGAAAAGCTTGCAAGATATTTATGAGGCAACCCAAACCCATGAAGATGAAGAATAATATGACTTTGCATTCTTTACTGGAGTTGATCCGGTGGATTTCGAAGATGCAATTCAGAATCAAAAGTGGGTGTAGGTGATGGAAGATGATATTGAAGCCATTGAAAAGAATGATACATGGCAACTGACAGATCTTCCAGCAAGTAAGAAGACCATTGGCGTAAAGTGGGTGTATAAGACAAAGTTCAATGCCCAAGGAGAATTTGACAAGCATAAGGCCAGACTGGTAGTGAAGTTCTACAAGAAAAAGTCAAACATTGATTACCATGAGGTATATGCACGTGTAGCCCAACTTGACACAGTTAGGATGATCCTGGTATTGGCATCCCAACAGGGTTGGAAGATGCACTAGATGGATGTCAAGTCAGCCTTCCTCAACAGAGTGTTGGAGGAAGAGGTCTACTTAGACCAGCCAATAGGTTACAAAATTGAAATCCAAGAGGGCAAAGTCCTGAAGCTGAAGAAGGCCATGCATGGTTTGAAGTAGGTGCCCCAGGCTTGGTATAGTTGGATTGACAATTATTTTTAGGAGTATGGATTTGTAAAATGCCCATATGAGTACACTCTGTACATGAAGGCAAATTAAGCAAGTGAGCTCATTATCATTTGCCTATATGTGGATGATTTGATTTACACTGGCAATATCATATCATTGTTTGCCTAGTTCAGAACAACCATGTAGAAGGAGTTCAAGATGATAGACTTAGGGCTAATGAAGTATTTTCTCGACATTGAATTTGACCAATCAACAGATGGCATCTTTATTTCTCAAGGCAAGTATGCGAATGATGTCCTGAAGTGGTTTAAGATGGAGGATAGCAAACCTGCCATCACACCTGTTGCCATAGGATTGAAGCTGAGCAGGTTGGACTCTGGCATAAATGTCGATCCAAATCTTTTCAAGAGGCTAGTTGGTAGTCTGATGTATTTGACTGCAACTCATCCATATCTAATGTTCGAAGTCAGTCTGATCAGCCATTTTATGGATACTTCAAAGAACACACACTGGTAAGCAGGCAATAGGATCTTACGCTATGTCAATGGGATGTGAAACCATGGCCTATTTTATGCTAGACATGACAATTTGGAATTATTGGGCTTCACAAATAGTGATTGGATTGGCAGCATCGATGATCGAAAGAGCACCTCTAGGTATGCTTTTTATTTCGAATCAGGGGTAGTCTCATGGGCGTCCAAGAAGCAACCCATCATTGCATTTTCCATAGCCAAAGTACAATATGTCACCACCACGTCAGCCGCATTCCAAGCAATTTTGCTGCAAAGAGTTTTGAGTGAACTGAACTATCCTCCAGAAGGAACGATAATAATTTTTTATGATAATAATTCTACCATTGCATTGTTAAAGGATCTCGTGTTCCATGGATGGATGAAGCAAATCGATATTCGTTATCACTTCATCAAAGAGTTGGTGAAGTCCGAAGAAATTTAGTTGTAGTTTTGTAGATCCAAGGAGCAGTTGGCAGATATTTTCATGAATCCTTTAAATGAGGAAGACTTTAGTAGATTGCGAGAGTAGCTTGGAGTCAAAGCACTCATGAAATCAGGCATAAAGGAGGGTGTTAAAAATATTAATCTTGATTTCACACCTGCACCCAACTGTGCTCCAGACTTGGGTGAAGTCGGACTGCACTTGTGAAGTTGGGCATCCCGACAAGATTTTTGACTTGACGTCGCACATGCCTTCTAACAGATGTGACATCTGATAGATCTGATCACCGCATAAGTTAATGCTAGTTCGATGATTGGTCAAAAACCCTAGTTCAGGGTCTATCAGAACCTGTCAAAGGATAACCTCTATCTTCCTCTCCCTACGGATATATAAGGCAATTTAGGTCTTCAGACAAAGGAGTGGAGAGTGGGGAGTTTTGGAGAAACAGGAAAGAGCAAAGCAGTCATTCGCAGAGCAGTAGATGACAAAAATTTAGTGAGCAGAGTAGCTCATTTGTTTAATTTCTAAGAAGCAGACTCGACATTTGTTTTTCCTCTCATTTTATCCTATAGATTTAGTCTACAGAAGTTTGTATATCCTCATTCGAGGATGTTTGTAACCCTTTATTTGAATAAATAGATTTGCCATAGTTTTTGGTAGGGTTTCGATTTATCATTATCTATGTTTATTGTGACTTACTTATCTATTTCTAAATGCCATTTTATTTCAATCATTTATTGTGACTTGTTGACTGCTAATCATTCCTAGTAGGGCTTGTTGTTCCTTTTATGAAACCTCTTCAATTGTTTCCTCAAACAGAGCAATCTCGAATCCAAAAAGGGTCTATCCTTGAAGTGTCGAACGTCACCTCTAGAAGTTTTCTCTCCCACCAAGATAACACTTCATGAGCAAATTAAGGGGTCATCATATTTCATTCGAGTGCATGAATAGCATATTCTATAAGGAAAAATTTGCCTAAGTGTGAAGTTGTCCACCTGACTGCACAGTGCAGTCTGACGGTGTAATAAGTCATGAGCACAGTTGGACAAGATAGCCTAAAGAAGAGTATCATTTTTTACTATGTCAACCAACCTCCCAACTTCACAGTGCAGTCAGACTATGCTACCTTTGACTAGCGCAGTCAGGCATTGACCACATCCTCCTCCCGACTTCGCATTTTATCTCGTGCACAGCTCAAAATTTCTCATGCACAACTTGAATGCACATATTATTTTGTGCATAGCCTGATTGTGCAAGTTTCCTTACACATCCCAACTACATAGAAGTTTAAGAGTGCAACCCAACTTCAAAAGCACCACTCGACTTCGAGAGTGTAGCCCGACTTCGGGCCCCCTTTGCCCTATGCTCCCCAATGGTGACTGAACCAAAAAAAAAAAAAACTACAACATCCACATTGCTTCTGATATGGTTTCGAATTGAAGTATAAAGTATCACCCATGTGGGTAGGGGTTGGAAGATTGCAAAAATTATTGTAGCTCTGTTAGCCACAGCAGTGGAAGTCCCAGTATTTCTACCACCTTCGCCGCTGCCTCTGCCTTGACTAAAATCAAAATGGATTAAGTATATGAATACATGGAAGATACTTACCAAACCCTTTTGCATAGTGATAATAGATGGAGAAAGTAGCACAAGTCTAGCACCAAAGAAAGTCCGAAGGAATGTTAAATTTCCTTGCAATCTCCAAAACCCATTCGAGCCCAAAGCTGCCAAAAACAATGCATGATACAGAGTCACCATGATCATTGAAGCTCTCTATGAGGTACTCAAGGGATGCCCCTCCAACAGTGTGCAACTGATCCAATAACATTTGTTCATATTTTAACATATTGAAACTGGAAGGCAGTCCATCGGAGATTGTCTCGAATCGAATATCTAGAACTGTCGATGACATGACAATGTTATGCACCTGGAACATGCACTTGCCTATTTTATCAGTGATGACAGATGTGACACGAACTTCTTTAGAGGTTAGCCTTTTGGAAAACTCCATGACCAGATTCATATGAACCTACTGACGAAAAGGGAACATCATAATGTGAGGCTTAATCCTATTCTCTAATGGCCCTATGCACTCCATCTCAAATAATTATTGTGGTTTCTACAACTCTTTTTTCTTGCTATGCTCACCATTGGCTTCTACTCTTATTTATGATCCCCTTATGACTTCCAAAATCAAGTGGTAACAATAAAAATGTAAGGACAACGAATCATGTTGAAGTACGAAGAATTTATGGCAATTTAAAGGTAAACAACAAGGAGAGTAATGTCAAAGGATAAATTATCATAGGAAACCACTTGTGTAACATGAAAAATAATATTATCAAAGCACTAACGCCATATGAGTTTCAGGACCATCATATTGAGGTTAGCTCTTGTAGACACCAAAACAACACCAATCTGATTATGTGATGACAAGCACTGATCGAATTGACATACATAGCCCCTAGGGCAGCCCCTAGAGGTTAAACAATGGTCCTAACCACTCCCACAATAGTTTTGGAAGGTCAAAGGTCAATTTGGAACCTTTCAAGCACTCTGCTCCATATTTGTTCCACCCTAGGATGATTACAAACTAGTATTCATCCCACCCTAGGATGATTAGCAGTATTCACTCTAGGGTGGGGCGAATAGTAGGTTTGACAGGAAAAAGGTCAAACCTTGACAAATGGCAACTCAGATCTGCCACTCAACTCCACCTTCAATGCATGGGAGTGTGAGTGAGCATTTTTGATCTCAAAGAGGCAGTCATGGAGCCCTTGATCAAGGAGGAATCTTCTCTCCCCTGACAAGGCATGATGGCCAAGTGGCGCCTCTACATGCTCATTCACAAGAGACCCTCAGGTCTATAAAATGGTGAGTCTTCTCACCCCAAAAAAATAATAGATCAAGAGAATTTGGAGCAATGGAGTGCTTCCAAATTACATCCTCACCCCTCACTTGTGCTTCTTACATCCTTGATCTCTCTTTTGGAAGGGAGGTTATTGGGTGAACATTGGAAGCGCAATCCGGACCTAAAACCTGAATATTTGGCCACAATATCCCACCAAATTTGTTGACACAACCCCCTAGGAGGTTTTGGGTCCATCCCAAGTGGATTGGTGCCAAAACCAAGCCCCAAAGGGTGGGCGTCCTACCCTCGGGTGCCCCCTGCACTGCTGTAGTCCTAATCGCCCCACCCCAGAGTGATTAGAAATTTGTAGTATATTTCCTTACTATTTATTTTGCATTTTATTTTATGTCTTTCATATATGCTTCCATTCAAATTTCATGCCATTCTGATGAGTTTTGAAAATGTTTTCATCGCTTTTTGCTTTCACTAACATACAGGGAGCATCTTCAGATATAGGGTTATCGGGGATGAATCTACAAAATCTGACCTTCTGGGTCATCTCAAAATTCCCAATTTTTCCTAACTCCAACTTTTCAAATATTTTGGAGGCCTATAGATGGTACATTTAAGAGGTTGGTTTTTGACATTTTATGACAGTCCTAATCGTCCCACCCCGGAGCGATTAGAAATTTGTAGTAGATTTCTTGACTGTTCCTTTTGCAGTGTGTTCCTGATAATGTTTGCATGCTTATGTCCAAATTTCATATTATTCTGACATGTTTTTATTACCGTTTTAATTATTTCATGCATGCATTAACCGGAGGCCTTGGGGATTGCATATTTCCCTCCATCCGTAGGTGCTACTAATAATTTTCTATTTCTTTGAATGCAGGATCTCCACACCAGAGGGGAAGCAAGGAACTACAGGTGCATTCATGCAAGCGACGGTGACTTTTGGCCCACCCATTTCAAATGTGGGCATGCGAAAGATCTCGAAGGGGAGCATACCATCCGTGGTGCAACAAAACTATATCTAACGCTCCTAGTCCCTAAAAAGGAAGGAGACGTATTGTAACCTGATATCAAAGTAAAATTAATAAAAAAAAAGGCTGCACTTTACATTTGCTTTATATCTCATTTCAGTTCGTTTGTTTTCCCATTTCATGCACTTTAGTCCTTTGTTCGTTTGTAGGACTTAGCATTTCACATGCTTTTGTTTGCACCGCACCCGATACGCCCATGGGCTTCCGTATCCTCGTGCTTTTAGTGGGGATCATGGTGGGACCCTATCCCCTTATTTTGGGATAAAAATTCTGATCAAAACTTTGTGTTTTTGCTTGTAGGTGTGAATCCTTCAAGAACTGGACTACTGCTCGTGCCACCCTGTGATGAATATAGACTGGAATTCATGCCACCCTGGGATGAATAAGGCATTCATCCCACCCTGTGATGAATACAAATTTGCTATTCATCCCACCCCGGGACGATTAGCTCTCTGTGTAGTTTTTGAGCAGAAACTCAGAGGCATCCGGATTGGGCAGAGAAGAGGTAGGTTTTCTGAACACTCTATAATTTTTTGTCTCTGTTTCTATGATTTTTCTGTTTTCTTTGCTTGCATAGAAAATTTTACTGCATGTTTTTCTTTCTTTGTGCAAGTAAAAAGAACACCACACACCACGAGATAATCTAAACATCAAGGCATTGGTCGTAAAACCCCAACACTTGATCAAGACCAACGGTGGATTTCATCACCACCTTGGCTTGAATTTTGCATACATAACCCTAATCACTACTATTGCTAGACATAAATCCTGACGAAAGCTAACCAAGTGTAGCTAGGGTGATTCCCAGTGCATGAGGATAAGTCTTCTATGGTAGGTGTCAAAAATAGGGTGATTCCCCTTTCGTACCGCCTATGTTCCACATACTGTTCTTTTCTCGCATACCAATAGTTTCCCTCACGTAAGGGTGGGTATATTGAGAGGTTTGGTATAACGGCTTGGCAGTGGTATATTGAAGGGGCAACCATTTTGGGAGATATAAGAGCCCTCATATTGCATGTACACAAAAATTTCTTTACAAGGTTTTTGAAACAAAAATCAAAACACACTAAACCAGATTTAGGGCACACCTTTAATCTATAAACGAGATAATCATTGCTTTGATTGTGTGGTCCCATTTTGTTTAGTGTAGCATAAAAAATTGTAAAGAAGATAAAAACGTACACATCTTGTAGAGAGACACCACCATGGTGTACACCCGTAGCCAAGCCCAATCATGGGCAGAAGATACAAAAAGTGTACAAGGGGGCACAAGTCGCCTCCGCTATAGCCCCGAAGACTTGGTCATACCACCTTGGCGGCTCGACCCACAAAATAGTCCACATCATACCATGATAGAATGGGACTATAGAGGCACCCCTTCGAGGGGCACTCCCATTCAACATAGACCCTTTCAGGAGGAGTCCTTACACGTGGCACTCAACATAGATGGGAAGGCTCCCTTAGACACTTGCTATGAGTGGCCACCATGCGATGAAGCGCTAGAACAACATAGGGTCCATAAGGAGGGGCCACATGATTACATCATCCCTCATCTACCCCTTATTACTATAAAAAACAATAGGCCAAATCCAAAGTGCAAGGCTCTTTAGACAGGGCGAGCCAACTCTTCCCACCCCTTTCACATATACGAAAGGGAGCATGAGGAAGACCACTACATTCCTCAAGAGCAATACATAGTGCGGGAGCAATGCGCCTCCACACCTGCTATTTATTAGGATCACCCACTGAGGCTAGAGCCTCGGGTGAATGTCGCTAACCTCGACAGAGGGAAGCGACCTATAGAGATCTCGGATCACCATGATCAAGATAGATGTGTAGGGGAGGCATCTAGGCCTCCTAGACTCAAGACGACAAAACAAATTGACTTGGCATTCACCAAACATGCCACCCATCGAGCACAAATCATGCAGCTTGAGCAAGATCAACAATAGTTAGAGCACCTGTATCACCTTAGCAAAGAGCGCATTCGGCGTTAGATAGATGAGTTACTCCAGAACACTATGCCTGAGAGGGTCCCAACCCCTCACATGCATAGGACAAAGTTGTATGAGAGGCACAACCCATTGGTGCGAGACAGGTCTCCATGACCTTACCAAATATTGCCTCCAAGACCTCCTAGACCTGAGTGGGAGACCACCCCTAGAGCCAATGATGGGCACCCTCTACGGGCACCCACCCATGTTTATAGGTCACGTCCAAGAAATCCTCAAGAATCCTATGAGGAATTCGAGCAAGAAGAAGAGTGGGCCAAAATGCCCTACCAAGACAGGGGGGTGCTATCCGACTACCCCTCCATAGGCCTCAAGTTCCCCGTAATTCACAATGGGAACAAACCAAGGAGGAAGAGATCAAATCTTCCGATGCATACAAAGCACTGCTAGAGCGCTTAGAGTTTGTGGAGACCAAAAATTTTGGGCCCCAAAAGCCCACTTTACACCAGCTTTGTGGTCACCCTATGCATCCTTCAGTGTCTGCACCCCCATACCCTGAACACTTTAAAATGCCTCAATTGGAAATATTTAGAGGGGAGGAGGATGCCCAAGAGCACATGACAATATTCCTAAGCCAATGCTTTGGAATTTAGGACAACGATGCTTTGCTTCTAAGAATATTTATAACCACGTTCATAGGCCCTACCTCAGATTGGTTTACCTAGTTGTCGAAGCATAGCATCAGCAACCTGGACCAGCTAGTGGATGCATTCCTTGAGCGTTTTGCCTTCAATACCAAGAAGAAGGCATCGTTAAGTGACCTAGCTAGCCTCAAATAGTATGAGGAGGAGACCATGGTGGCCTATGGAAATCGGTGGAGAACGTTGCTTTCAAATCTTCCTTACCTCCCTCCCATGGCCGATCTGACCCAAATGTTCTCGAAAAGTTGCCTAAGATCGATCTCCATGCTATTACAGCTATAGCAATATGCCACTCTCAAGGAAGCTCTGGCACAAGCCAAAATCATAGAGGAGATCAAGATACAGGATGGTGATATTGCCAAGCCATGCAAGAAAGAGTGGCCCAAGAATGCCAAAATTGGGTCAACGCAACCAAAACCCGCCATGGTCAATCAGGTTGCTATAAACATACCTAAGCCTACACAAGCAACATAGCCCCCAAAGGCTAATTACCAGGCAGTTCCTCTTGACACCTATGAAAAGGAAAATCATAGGCAAGAGCAAAATCAGCAGCATCGCCCTAGGCAATAATTCACACCCTTCACAGAGTCTAAAGACTCCTTGTTTGACCACTTGTCCATAGTAAACTTGATAAACCTGCCAAAAAGTTGACCCATAGACCCCAACATGCCAAAACCTAAGGGCTATAGGGAAGAATTGTACTGTAGATTCCACCGGTAGAAAGGACATGACCTTTATGCATGTTGGAAGTTCAAAAGCTTAGTGCAAGACCTAATAGACAACAAGATGCTAGCAATGGATAATCCTGTAGCACCAAACAACCAACAGATGGAGGTCTTCAAATACCCCCTGCCTACCCATGGTATGCAGG
Organism: Wollemia nobilis; assembly: GCA_028583015.1. Taxonomy (NCBI): domain Eukaryota; kingdom Viridiplantae; phylum Streptophyta; class Pinopsida; order Araucariales; family Araucariaceae; genus Wollemia; species Wollemia nobilis. The sequence continues at coordinate 4,071,064 of JAQPPZ010001245.1, read as the reverse complement.
CAAAGACTCTTCAAGTCAATGAGGTGACATAGAACTACCCCATGCAGGGGTATGTAGGGATGATAAGCATAGTGACTCAAAACAAGAGGTACCCAAGCACAGCTACCCCCGTGACAACTACAAGAGAGGTTCCATCAATGTCACAACCTCAACAACACCCTACACAACTTCCCCCACCTAGACCAGTGGCCACAATTTGAACTAAACTTACCCAAAGTTTAAGGACCATGTCGGCTAGGCTCTCCATCTACGAGCTCATCCAACAATCATCGCCCCATCAGGAGGCTCTAATGGAGATATTAAAAGCCATCAAGCTACAACCCCATGAAGCAAACTCTTTCAACAACTTTGTGGGACATGTAAAATGATGTACAAAACCAGTCATCACCTTTAGAGAAGATAAACTGAAATTGATGACTGGTGATATGGCGGATCCACCCCTACACGTCATTGCGCGGGTCAACGAGATTCCATTTAAGAGGGTGTTGGTGGACACTGGCTCGTCCAACAATATAATCACAACAATGGCATTGAAGCACCTCAAGTTTCTAGCATCTCACATTGTGGCCTCCACCTATACTCTTTGAGCATTCAATGACGCGATATGCTTGATGGTTGGCACAATTTTCCTGCCCATCCAAGTGGGACAAAAGACTATTCCTACATTGTGCCACATCTTGGAAGGTGAGATGGCCTACAAAATCTTGTTGGGCTGGCCTTGGATCAGGGACATGAAGTGTGTCCCTTCAATAGCCCATCAATGCCTAAAGTACACATATGAAGGGCAAGTGCATGTGGTCCCGATAGACTTAGAGCCCTTCAAGTATTGCAATGCGGTGTAGTTGATGCCACAATCGACCCTTCCATCGACATATTTGGACTTTCAATTGAATCCATCCAAATAGGGTCCGATTCCACATACATCCCCATTGTTAAGTCTCGCAAATCCCCAGTCGGGTCCATCTTCATCATCTGGTCCTTCACCAACGATGCCACCTATGGTGGCCACATAAAAGGACAATCGTAAGAAACCCCTAGAAGAGGCACCACCATTGGTCTCAACCATCTCTACAGGAGAGGTGCCTAGCCGAATGGAAGTCGAGGCACCTAGTTCACCCGACATGGAGTGGACTCAGGAAGAACTCCCATTCCCTCCCCCTCAACCGCCAACGATCACCATTGAGATGGCTAATACAGGCCTAGGGGAGTATCTAGTGTGGAACATTATAGCAACACCCATGCTTGAGTCCATGCAGGACATGGGGAGACCTCGCCTCCCCATCGACACTATTGTCCCTTTGGGCTACCCACCAAATTAGAAAAATTTTGTATATGGGGGCCTCGACAACGGCATTGAACCTTACCTGCAAGAGGAAGAGGACGAAGAGCCCTTTGCTAAAAATGTCAATTATCTGTCCAACCCAAATTTCACTTTGAGATATCTTGGCCAATGTAATTGGCATGGATATGGGTTAGGTAGATATGAACAAGGGGTGCACGTTCTTTGTCAACCAAGATATCAGATGTCGTACGACAAATCAGGAGTAGGGTTCAACCACCCTCTGCCCCTTGACATCTTGGTAGAGAACATGCAAGGCCTAGGGCTAGGCAACAAGGATGGGTTGGCACAAGATCCATATGCCAATCCTAACACAATGTACACATTGGGGGATTATCTCCCATTGTTAACAACCAACCTTGTGGGCCTCAACAACCCCCTCCTGTTGATCGAGAAAGGGGAAAGTTCAAGAACTTGCCTCCAAAAGGGATATAGACAGATCCAAGAAGGATCTTTAGAAGATGAGTCAAAGTATGAGGTAGCACCTTGGGACCCTTTCGAGTCTGATAGCAATCACTTGCAAGTGATGCCCATAGATGATTATTAGGAGGACTTCATGGCGATGTTCCCCTTGAATGCTCCAATCGAGCAAATGCCACCTCAAGAGAATCAAGTCCTCCTACAGAGAGTGGAACAACCCCGATGGGACCAAATTAACTTGCTCGAGCAGAACGAGCCTCACATGCCATAAATAGCTATCAAAGCCAACGAAGGCCTATGGATATCTGATAGTGATTATGAATATGAGACTGAGATGGCATATCTCAATCATATGCAACAACAACAATACCCCATGGACATTGATGACATGTTTGAACAGCTAAACATGGGGCCAAGGCATAGGTGGCATTTGAACCAGGCACTGTTTGACCAAGTGTTGCATCCACCACTTTAGGCATATAGAGAGCACCCTCCGCCTAGAGACCCTATAGAGCCATCAGTGCCAAGGGTAGACCCTATCCTTTTATTCGCACATAGGGCCGATCCATTTGTGCCAATACCCACAGAGCCAGATCCGGAGCAAAAATATCACCAAGGATGTCCAAGTCACCACCCACATGGTAATGGAGACCAAATTCACTTCATCAACATGATCTCCATTGACTTAATCACCCACATCCACAATCCATCCAATCTAGCATGACCATTACATCTAAACCTAGATGCCATAGACTGGGATCACGCTAACTCACCACCATCTCCATAAGAGTATTTGCCTTGTGATGAGATGCTTCATTTCACCCCAAGACCAACTCAGGATATCTTCCATGCTGAAGAGGAACCCGACATTCCAAACGTAGATCTAAATTTAGCAATGGATATCCACCTGATCCCAACTCCACACTAGTTGGAGGATGGGTCCCACATGTCAGTCGAAGAGATGACTAACGTAGACATCGGCTCTGATCCAATGAATCCACAAATCATCAAGTTGGAGGTAAGTCTATCCCCCAAAGAGCAAGCCGATTACATTGCCCTTCTCAAAGAGAAGAAGGAGGTTTTTGCATGGTCCTACAAAGACATGTCAGGGCTAGACCCACAGCTAGTCATGCATAATCTAATGCTTGATCCGAAAGTCAAGCCAGTCAAGCAAAAACTACGTAAGATGCACCCAAAAGTAGCCTTAATGGTCAAATATGAGCTAAAAAATTTGTTGGATGCATAGTTTGTCATCTACATGGATTACCCACCATGGTTGTCCAACATGGTACCCATCAAGAAGCCTAATGGGAGGATTTGCATATGCACCAATTTTTGAGATCTAAACAAAGCGAGTCCCAAGGATGATTTCCCCTTGCCTAGCATCGATGCATTGGTAGATGCTACAGTAGGCCATGAAATGCTTTCCCTCATGGATGGTTTCTTGGGATACAATTAGATTCGTATCAATCTCGACGATCAACTCAAAATGGCATTCACAATGTCGTGGGGAACATTTTGTTATAAGGTCATGCCCTTTGGCCTTAAAAATGTTGGTGCCACCTACCAACGTGCTATGACATACATCTTCCATGATCACATGCATAAAAATTTGGAAGATTATATGGATGATTTGTTGGCCAAATCTCTTTTGCGCCCAGATCATCTCGATGACTTAAGCAAGATCCTCGATCGCCTCATCGAACACAAAGTCAGACTAAACCCCAAGAAGTGTGTATTTGGCATCACATCTGGAAAACTCTTGGGTTTCATAGTCTCAAAAATAGGCATCGAGGTAGATCCACATAAAGTCAAGGCAATCCTTGAAATGCTTCCCCCAACCACCATCAAGCAGCTCAAAAGCTTGCAGGGAAAGGTCACATCAATCAAGCGCTTCATAGCACAATTATCTGACAAGTGCCGACCCATGAATAAATTATTGCACAAAGGGGTAGCATTTCATTGGGATGACGAGTGCCAGTCAGCCTTTGATGAAATTAAATAATACTTGGCTTCGCCACCAGTATTGGCACCACCTAGACCAAGAGTGCCATTCTATTTATACATCTCAACTACTAAGGTGGCACTGGGCACCATGCTAGCCCAAAAAAATGAACTACACAAAGAACAGGCTACTTACTATCTCAGCTGCACCTTGGTTAGTTATGAACTTAACTATGCATACATCGAGAAGCTATGTTTAGTAGTGGTATTTGCTACCAAAAATCTATGCCACTACATGCTGAGCAATACGACGTATGTTGTGTCTAAGGAGAATCCATTGCGGTACATGATGAGTCATACTTATCACAGTAGCCACACGATGAAATGGATCATGTTGTTGACAGAGTTTGACATCGAATTCATTGGACAAAAGTCCATCAAAGGTCAAGTCATCACCGATCAACTAGCAGAGGCTCCTCTTGAAGATGATCAGCCTCTGACCATAGAGCTACCTGATGATGGGGTCTTCCATGTCTCAGAATCGCCAGATTTTGATGAGCCTGAGTCATAGGCCGACATAACCTTATTCTTCGATGGTTCTAAATGTGAGCAAGGGGGTGGCATGTAGAAATTGTATTCTTCACACCGCAAGGGGCTCCAATGCCTCTATCATTTAAACTATATTTCTCGTGCACCAAAAATAATGTCGAATACGAAGCCTTGCTCATAGGTCTTCAGACAACAATCACCATGAACATCAAATGCTTGAACATATTTGGTGATTCATTGTTAATTGTCAACCAAGTAAAAGGGGTATTCCAATGCAAATGCCCAGTCCTATAGGCCTACAAAGCCCTTGTGGACAAATTCTTGGAAAATCTTGAATGGTACGACATCGAGGCACTCCCTCGATCATAGAATCATTTTGCAGACACTATGGCCTCCTTGGGGTCACTAATCCTGCAAGACCCTTCTGGTGAGATGACAACCATTCAAGTCAAAACATTATCACAATCCATGATGGAGCGTGCAAGATCTGATCTTATGCCAGGAATCCACCTGATCCAGATTGAACCATCTCAGGATAAGTTCTATCAAATTTATGATAGTTTGAATCATGCCAACTAGGGGTCCTTATTCTCCCCAACCCCTCTTAATAGCAACACAACGCTATTTTTACAAGTTTATTCCCACTCAGCTTTTTCTAGGGACGAAATTCAAGAGGGATTGGCAGTTCATACCATCAAGGTTTCTGATCAGCAAGATTGGTACACACCCATAAGAGACTACCTCAAGCTAGGTAACCTCCCACTTGGATTGATGCACGCCACAAAAATATCATTCAAATAGAAAGTGGCAAAACATGTCTTGCTAGGAGACATTTTGTACCATCGAAGCTATGAGGGAATCCTCCTCCATTGCTTGGACCAGTAGGAGTCCACTTGGGCGATCACCCAAGTGCACGATGGTACATGCGGTGGCCACTTCAACGGTATAGCCATCACAAAGCGTATTCTTTGCATGGGCTATTATTGGCCATATTTAGAGCAAGATTGTTGTGCATATGTAAGGAAGTGCATGAAATGTCAACACCATGCTAATTTGACACACGTACCTTCTCAGGCCTTATAGTCGATCCAATCGGCTTGGCCATTTTCGTAGTGGGGCTTAGATCTAATTGGAAAGATCTCCCCTGCATCGTCAGGCCATCACACATTTATCATAACGGCCACAGAGTACTTCACCAAGTGGGTGGAAGCAATTCCACTTACCTCTACGATTGGGACCCGCATCATGAAGTTTATTTTACATAACATCATATGTCATTTTGGTATTCCATCCAAGATCATCTCGGATAATGGGACATCATTTAAGAACAAATATGTGCGTGCTTTGACAACAAAGTACAAAATTCAGCACAGTTTTTTGACACCTTATTATCCGTAGGCAAATGGGCAAGCAAAGGCGTCAAACAAAATGCTAGTTGCCATCCTTAAAAATATGGTCATAGATAGTCATAAGGATTGGCACATTCAAATACCGCTTGCCCTGTGGGCTTATCGCACTAGCATTCGGACGCCCACTAGGGCAACTCCATTTTTGTTGGTGTATGGCTTCGAGGCAATCATGCCTCTCGAGTTGGAAATACCTTCCCTACGCATATCAATGCAAGAGTTCATCGATGATGACACTGCATGACAGGCCCAGTTAGACTAGCTTACGTTGCTCGATGAACGATGCATCAATGCTCTCGAGCATTTACGTATCTACCAAGAGCGACTTAAGAAAGCATACAACATGAAAGTTCACCTAAGGGACTTTCAGGTTGGTGACTTGGTCTTAAAAGAGAACCAACAAAATTCTAACTTGCCGCCCCATCTAAGGGACAAGTTCATGGTAAACTAGTTAGGTCCCTATGTAATTGATAGTAAAATAGGACCTGGAACATACCGGCTCGCCTCTCTTGAAGGAATCAAGGAACTAGAACCCTTGAACATCAGTCATTTGAGGCCATTCCACATTTAGAGAGCCATAGCCCACCCCAAAAGCTCCAAGGATTCTAGCAATCGCTTGGTCAACCTAAAAATCTCCAAGGATTCCAGAAATCGCTTGGTCAACCTCAAAAGCTCCAAGGGTTCTCGCCACCTCTTGGTCACCCAAAAAAGCTCCAAGGATTCCCACATCGCTTGGTCAACCCAAAATGCCCCAAAGGTGCCCATAATCCCTTTGGTCAATCCAAAAGCTCCAAGGATTCCCACATCGCTTGGTCAACCCAAAAATGCTCCAAGGATTCCCACAATCACTTGGTCAACCCCAAAATGCCCCAAAGGTGCCCATAATCCCTTTGGTCAAACCAAAAGCACCAAGGATTCCCACAATCACTTGGTCAACCTAAAATGCCCCAAAGGTATCCGTAAACTCTTTGGTCAAACCAAAATCTCCAAGGGTTCCCACAATCGCTTGGTCAAAAACAAATATTCAAAAAAAAAAAAACAACAAAACAAAAGATAATCAAAAATTGCATCTCATTTTCATGCACATTCTTAAAAATCAAAACACAAAAAAGAAAAGAAATCAACTGCATTAGGCATCGCAAACATACATTGCATATTTGTTGGTCATACAGGTCAAATGCACCATAGACTGTAATTACTCGGCAATTCCATCATTTCCCACATTCATCCATTTTGCAAATAATCCATCAAAGAATAGCACCATGCGCACTTTCACCATATCATAGTCAGTTGTCTCCTAATGTAGTTAGGGTTTTCAGCATTCAGTTGTCTTTAGATTTCTAGTCAAATGTTGTATGAAATCAGACAGATTTTACAAAGGTAACGTTTCGCTTGGATCACACCTTGTTACGTAGCATCCCCACACAAGTTAAAACACATAAAAATTCCCAAGTTGTGTAAACGAAATATGAAACCTACAAAGAAATTTAGGGTATCATAGGTGAAAGGTTAGCCTACTCATCCCCCTATGCAAATGGTTTGAGAATGCTGAGAATTGACAAAAGGACACGCTCTTCCCCATCCAATTCCCTAAACACCTTTGATCCCCAAGGTCGTAAGGATTCATACTACACGTCCCTGAACAGGATGGGTAGTCATCCCCAAGGCCAAAAGGATCAATTCCATTACATAATAATATCCCCAATCACCTTTGGTCCCCAAAGTCATAAGGATTCGTACTACATGCCCCTGACACGGATGGGTAGTCATCCCCAAGGCCTAAAAGATCAATGCCATTACATAATAAAATCCCAAACCACCTTTGGTCCCCAAAGTCATAAGGATTCGTACTACATGTCCCTAAATAGGATGGGTAGTCATCCCCAAAGCCAAACGGGATCAATGCCATTCACAAGCCAACAACCTACGAACTCAACTTTGAAACCTAAAATACAAAATCAAATAATAGTGGTTATCACCACTATTCAAACACCTTGCTCAAAAAGAAAAATAAAAGAGAAAAACAAACAGTGATTTTCATCACTATGTAAGAGAGCAAGTATCCCAACAAGTTGAGCAACCAAAATATGCTTGAGCTTGAATCCCTAGAATTCTCAGCATTCAAAAACCATCTAGGTGATCCTCATTACGGGTTTGGTGGACAGCCTACCTGGCAATGGCGGTATCCTAAATGCATGACGATATGTCTATCACATTAGCTTTGCGTGTGAGTAGACCAATGTTTGCATGTGGATGAGCTAGCTTATGGTACCTTAGATTGTCCCATGGATTAATCTTACTAAATACAACAAAGGAGTTAGTGGAGCTAATTAGGTGATCCTTAGTACAGGTTTGGTGGATAGCCTACCTAGCACTAGCGGTATCCTGACAAATACCACATAAACAAATTCAATCGCACACACAGGGATGTGAAATAACTTGGTCAAACTCAAGTCTGATTCGTACCTTGGTCAAAAGTCTTGTGAGATAAATGTACAGTCTTGGCTAGTTAATAAAACATCTGAATCTCAGAAAAACCTTAACTACATTCTAAAACAAATGTTGTACATATCCATTCTTGCATCACCATCAAAAAATACAAAACAAAAAATTTTTCACACATACAAAGTCATTCCACAAAGCAATCACATAAGTACAAAAATCTAGTAAATCCTATACAGTCTATGGTGCCACCGACAAGTTATCAACAAATCATTCCATCCATTCCATATGCATACATCATATAATTAGAAACATCACATTCATAATAACCATTGCATACATCAACGTAAATAAATGTGCATAAAAGTAACGATAAATCATGACAAGTGCATAATAAAAAATAAATTCATGTATATATATATCACCAAAATACCCACAGGCTACAATAAGTTGGTCCTCTGACCTCACAAAAATGTCAAAAACTCAAAAACCCCAAGCCTAGGGAGTCGACCACCATGATCACGTAGGATCGGTGCAACTGGAACTACCCCTAGTGGTATGGGTCCTATGGGACCTCTCAAGGTAGCTACTGCCAGCCCTCGCATCATGCCCACTAGCACTACCCTCACCCACCCACCTGCAATGAGAGGAAGTAGACTACTCAGTCTCACTATCTCTCATTCGATGCGAAGATCCACCTCTAGTGAGCTCAGGTAACTGCCCACCAAGGCGGATAATATCTGCCTCCAACTCCACCCGGTGTAGGACCAAATCCACCTCCCATCGATGGTACATAGCCAATGTATCATCGTGCTATACCAACTGAGTCCGCAGGAGATCCCTCTCTCATGAAGCATCTGTGTCCCCATCCCGTCGGTGGTACGTAGCCAATGCATTCTCCCACTCTACCAACTAAGTCCATAGGAGATCCCTCTCCTATATAACCTCCCCATGCTCCTCATCTCGTCTCCATAGTAGATCCTCCAATCATGCTATCTCAGCATGATACCTAGCCTCCATGTCCCCTAGGACTGCCTGAGGCATGGGCATCTCTGGGATGGTGGGCTACTCTGGCACCCACTGCTTCGAAACGTCCTACATATCTGACTACTCTGGAGAACCCCTAGGTCATCCCTAGTCAAGTTGTCAACCTCCACCATATCCGCATCATCATGCAAAGTGCCCCAACCCTCCCCTGATGCCTCTGCATCCTCACCACCCACTACTACTACATTTGGACCTCCTAGAGGCCCCTCACCCCACCATCACCGCATCGTCCACCATTGGTCGTACTCTACAGTCGCCCTGACATTGTCCACGTCAGGGACATCGATCATTGCATCCGACTCCTCACCCAATGGCTCAATGATCGGCCAAGCCAAAGTCCTCTCGTCGCCCCGATGTCGATAGATCAAAGGCTCACCAGGAAATCCCTGGCGCACCCCAAACTGTTGAGTCACTCGAACATATGAGAAGTACTCCTACTCGGTCCCATGCCGCCCGATCAGCCACCTCCCCCTACGTGCCCACCAGAGCCACTCCCTAGCCTCAGGCTAGGCTAGACAGTCCTGGTATGGATGCCAAAACACCTCCCCTAGAGCAAGACATGAGAAGGCATCGACATAGTGCCCCACGTCACCTGCCCACCGCCGACTCTGCCCCTGCTCCTCTGACCTCCACCATAGAGCAGCATAACCAATCTCCCTATCCACCATATCTACTCGAGTGGTCCAAGGCAATCCCTACGGCCGCTCCACAGCTATGTGTTGCCACCCCAACACTACAATAGGTAGTTGCACCCAATCCCCTTCCGCCTCTGGTAGTGGACCTCGTACAACTCATCATAAAGTTATGCCAGTAAGGTCTGACCCCACCTCATAATCAGTTGCATTGAGGTCAGACACTCCACAAGTCTAAACACCACCTCAAGCAGGTTCCAAGGGAACCTCGCACCTGAGGAGTCGAGAAGCAGCATGTTGGAGATGAGAGTCATGAGCAGTGCATGCCTCACCCCCAACACGCCCTTCTCCAGCCACCACCACACCAAAATCCTACCAATCAGGCAGTCCCCCTCTACCCTCTCCATCGCCTCATCCACCCCCATCTCTACCGCATGCCCAAAGCACCGTGTCAGCACCGCCATCCACTGATCATGAGGAGTAGTCCGAATGGGCAGCCCATCTATCAGAATTTGTAGAATCTGATAAATGTCCTCCAGAGTCACCATCATCTCCCCTATTGGGAGATGAAAGGTGTTGGTGTGGGGATCCCACAAATTGATCAGGTCAGTCAGATATGCCCGATCCCCCACCAAAAGTTCTAACCGAGTCACCTTCTTGAGCCCAAGGGCATCAAGCCACTCCCAGTCCGCCATAGTCAACGCCTCCCGTGCCTCAGAGAACACCATCGGCTGACGGTACCGACTCTTCACCACCTGCAAAACAAAAAAACCACAAAAACATTAAAACATGACAACAAAAATAAACTGTACAAGCAACATTAACAAAATGTATAGCAAAAACATTCTAAAATTCAAATAAAACTATACAGAACTAAAACACATATACAACAATGTATACAAACTGTACAACAAAAACATCTAATAAACTGTACAACAACATTGACCAAATGTACAGTACAAACATTCAAAACACAAAAATCGATGAACAACACAAAATAAAACAAAATTTTAAATCTAGGGTTGTTAACCCTAGTTAAAAAAAAAAAATAGAATTTACATCTAGGGTTTTTAACCCTAGTTAAACAAAAAATAGAATTTACATCTAGGGTTTTTAACTCTAGTTAAACAAAAAATAAAATTTACATCTAGGGTTTTTAACTCTAGTTAAACAAAAAACAAAATTTACATCTAGGGTTTTTAACTCTAGTTAAACAAAAAACAAAATTTACATCTAGGGTTTTTAACTCTAGTTAAACAAAAACAAAAAACAAAATTTAAATCTAGGGTTTTTAACCCTAGTTAAACAAAAAATAAAATTTACATCTAGGGTTTTTAACTCTAGTTTAAACTACAAAAAAAAAAAAAATCACAACAACATTTTAACCTAGGGTTTTTTAACTCTAGTTTAAACTAAAAAGCAAAAAACAAAATCAAAACAAAATGTTAAACCTAGGGTTTTTAACTCTAGACAAAATTACAACAAAAATTTTAACCTAGGGTTTTTTTTACCTTAGTTTAAACTTAATACAAAAAAAAACAAAATAAAAAAATAATTTTTAAACTAGGGTTTTGATCTTAGTTTAAACACCGCCACACAAAATACAAATACAAAACACTTAAACTAGGGTTTTAATCTTAGTTTAAAACAGAAAAATAGAATGCAAAATCATTTAATTACGGTTTTAAACTGTAAAATAAAAACAAGCAAAATAAAGCGTAGGAGCACCTACCGGTCTTGCTTCGGCTCCGCCACTCGACGATCTGGTCCGTGAACTCATGGTATCTATGAAATCTCGATAGCGCTCCGCTACGCAGACTTGACCTCCTCCTCCTCATAGCTCCAAATCGCTAGAAAAACAAAGTGCAAATGAGCCCAAAACCTAGTTTTGGCCCTTATATAGGATTTTAGGCTTGTAATCGTTCCACCCTGGGATGAGAACTCTAGTTAGTGCTCATCCCACCCTAGGATGATTACAAAACTGGTATTCATCCCACCCTGGGATGATTACAAAGCAAGAAAATCAAAAATAGCAAAAATTGCATCCAAAATGCACCAAAACAACAATAAAACTACCGAACAAAGGCACCTTTGTGCCTATGATTCTTGGCATCCAAAAATAACATTGGGGTCACAAATCCTCACTATCCTACTCCCTAAGAAGGCTACCATAGCTGGACCGCTCCACGGGCGGAAGGATTTTTGAGAATTTTAGCCCCAAAAAGCATCACAAAAAGGGTCAAAACCCACCCAAAAACAACAATAAAATTTTCGAACAAAGGCGCCTTTGTGCCTAACATTCTTGGCATACAAAACTAACGTTGAGGCCACAAATTATCAATATCCTACTCCCTAAGAAGGCTACCATAGCCGGACCGCTCCATGGGAAGACGAATTTTTGACAATTTCAGCCCCAAAAAGCATCACAAAAAGGGTTAAAACCCACCAAAAATAGGTCAGATTGTTGGGAAACTACATAAGCATTCAACGGAAAACAACTGAAGGCACCCTTACAAAAGTCATCTTGGGTCAAGCGACTCATCGCTTTTCTCATGTCGGTCATTCCCTCATCGATTTGTCACTTGAGGGGGTAGTCACACTTAGTCACCAATCAACAAATACACACCCAATCAAGGAAATGGCATGCATTCAAAGAATCATTGACAAAGACAATCATGCTCCTGCTTGGGGTAGTAAGAAAGTGTAGACACCAAAACAGCACCAATCCGATTATGTGACTACAAACACTGATCGCATTGACACACACAGCTTTCAGGGCAGCCCTCAGAGGTCAAACAGTGGTCCTAGCCACTTACACAGTAGTTTAGAAGGTCAAAAAGTAAACAAAGCAAAGTCGGTCATTTTAACAAGCCTTAATCAAAAGCAAGCCTTAATCAAAAGCAAGCCTTAATCAAAAGCAAGCCTTAATCAAAAGCAAGCCTTAAGCAAAAGCAAGCCTTAATCAAAAGCGAGCCTTAATCAAAAGAAGGCCTTGGCCGAAGTGTCGCGATATCGTGATATCGCGACACTTCGGTGCCCAAAGCAAAGCCTTGGCCGAAGTGTCACGATATCGCGACGTCGTGATATCGCGACACTTCAGCGCCCAAGGCAAAGCCTTGGCCGAAGTGTCGCGATATCGCGACGTCGCGATATCGCGACACTTCGGTGCCCAAGGCAAAGCCTTGGCCGAAGTGTCACGATATCGCGACACTTCGGCGCCCAAGGAAAAGCCTTGGCCAAAGTGTCGCGATATCGTGATGTCGCGATATCATGACACTTCGGTGCCCAAGGCAAAGCCTTGGCCGAAGTGTCACGATATCGCGACGTCGCGATATCGCGACACTTCGGCGCCCAAAGAAAGGCCTTGGCCGAAGTGTCACGATATCGCGATGTCATGATATCGTGACACTTCAACAGTTGCACCTGGGTGAAAACTTAACCAATCAAAGGCGAATTTAATCAATCAAAGGCGAAATTCAAACATTTAGAGGCGACATTAAAACCATCAAAGTAGACGTTAAACAAGTGGCAGCCAAGGACAGTCAGTTATTGCCGCCTACTGTGCATGCACGCGTAGGTGGGCAGATTGGCAGTTAGCGGACTGTCACAAGGGCAATCATGTAAGCCCAAGTCAAGGAGGAGTCTCCTCCCTTTTGGGAAGGCATGGCCGCCATGTGGCATCCCTGCGTGCCCCTCCAAAGAGACCCCATGGGTCTATAAAATGGCGGACTTTCCCGCCCAAAAAAGACAAGTTGGTAGACATTTCCAAGCAACGAAGTGCTGCCAAACTCAAACACCCGATTGCATCCTTTTAGATTCATTTCTTCTACACCCGTAATCTCTTTCGCAAGAGAGGTTATTGGTGGTTGTTAGAAGGTGAATCTGGACCTTAGAACCCGACATTGGACCACAGTAATCCATCAATTTGCCGACAACTCATTCTCTGAGATTTTGGGCCCATCCCTAGTGGATTGGCATCAAAGTCAAGTTTTAACGGGGGCGGCCCGCTTGGGCACCCCACACACGTTCTTAGTTTCAATTTAATTTATGTTGTTTAAATAGTTTATGCTTTATGTTCGAATATATATATACTGCATTACGTTTTACGTCTAATTTAGATTTCAGAAGATATTTATCGAAGACATCTTGCATTATGTTCTATGTTCTACGTTGTTGGTTCTTCACTAACTTGCAGGTAACAGTGATCAGTTTCATCGATTGTTTTACTGGTAGCAACGTTTTGGTGATGTTTTTGGGTCTTTGTCAGGGTTGCATGTATTTAATCAATCTTTCGCACATATTTCTTATTAATTTCTAAAGTCAAAAATTTTATCCTTTTGTTGCAGGTGCTACTAACGTCTCTTTGTTTCTTTGATCGTAGGAGAAGCAGCAAGCAAGGATTCATCATCATAAGCGGCGGCAACACTTTGGCCCGCCCGTTTCAAATGTGGGCATGCGAAAGAAGATCACTATGCACTTTTTGTAATGGAAACATGCTAACTCTCCTAGCCCTTAAAAGGGGAGGAGATGTATTGTAACCGAGTTGGAATCACATTAATAAAAAGGGTTGTGCTCCTGCTTTCTCTTTTACGTTTGGTTTTGATTTGATTATATCTGCTTTATTTCATGCATCAAGCTAGTTAGTTTACATTGCATCTTAGTGTTTCTTTTATTTCTTCGGAATCTCATGCTTTCAGTGGCGATCACGGTGGGACCCTGTCCCCTATTTTTTTTTAGATTCAGAAACTGATTGAAATTTATGTTTTTGTGCTTAAAGGTACTGGGCCGAATCAAATACAGTCAATTTGAGCAGAAAAGAGGTAAGGTTCCAAAGCTGTACCTGCATTTTTTTTTATTATTATTTTCTGTTTCTACTTTTTTGTCAACTTTTACTTGCTTAGGGAAAGTTGTTTATGCTTGTTTCATTTTTATTAAATAAAATGAACCCCACACACATCACGTGGTAAAATTAAACCAAGGAGCTGGTCGTAAGACCCCAGCCCTTGAGCAAGACCAACGGTGGGTTCATCACCACCTTGGCTTAGCTTTGCATCCATTTCCCCGATTGTCACTGTTGTTAGGCGTAAATCCTGACGAAAGCTGACCGAGTGTTGCTGGGGTGATTCCCATGCACACGAGGATAAGTCTTCTATGGTAGGTGTCATTAACAGGACAATCCCCCCTTCTGTACCGCCTATGTTCCACGTACCATCTGCTCTCACGTACCTATAGTTTCCCTCTCGTAAGGGCGGGTATATAGAGAGGTTGGTATATCGGTCCGACAATGGTATATTGAAGGGGCGACCATTTATGGGAGTCATATGAGCCAACATTATGCATTTAAACGTTCTTCAAAACTTGCAAAAACAAAACAAAACATCAAAATGCACTAAACCAGTTTAGGACACACTATTAATCCTTAAAAGAGATAATCACTGTTTGTGTATGTGTGTGTTCATTTCTGCTTAGTGTAAACAAAAAGAAAAATCATCATAAATGAGATAAAAATCTGCTTAGCTAGTAGAAGAGCACCACAATGGTGCTCACCCGTAGCCAAGCCCAATCACGGGTGGATGCTATGGGGAATATCCAAAGAGGAGGCACAAGTCACCTCCGAGTATAGCCCCAAGGATTTGGTCATACCACCTTGGCGGCCTGACACACAAGGCAGTCCCCTCCGTGCCCCGACAAAATGGGACTATAGGGGCACCTCTTCGAGGAGCACTCCTGTTCAGCATAGCACTCAGCACACACCCTTCCATGAGGGGTACAGTCATAGGAGAGCTCCCTTAGATGCTCGCTATGAGCGGTCACCGCGCGATGAAGCGCTAGGTCAACATAGGGTTCAACGGGAGGAACCACATCATTACACTATCCCTCCTTCACCCCCTCTAGTTGTCAGGACTACAAAGACAAATCCAGAGCACAAGGCTCCTCAGGCGGGGTGAGCCAACTCCACCCATTCCTTTTTCACTTATGACAAAGAGCAAGAGGAAAACCCTTACCTTCCTCAAGAACAATATACATCACGGGAGCAAGACGCCTCCGCAAATGCTAGCTATCAGGATCACCTACTGAGGCCAGAGCCTCGAATAAATGCCACTACCTCCAACAGAGGGAGGCGGCCTATAGAGATCTTGGATCACTACGACCGAGATAGATATCTAGGAGAGGCATCTAGGCCTTCTAGACATGAGGCGGTAAGACCAACTATCTTAGAATCTGTCAAGCATTTCGCACACCGGATGCAACTCACGCAACTTGAGCTAGAATGACAATAGTTAGAGCAATGGTATCTTCTAAATAAAGAGCACCTTCAGCACCAGAAGGATGAGTTGTTCCAACACACTATGCAAGAGAGGACTCCAACCCCTCACACACATAAGACAAAACATTATGAGAGGCACAACCCCTGGGTGCGAGACAAGTCTCCACGACCTCATCAAGCATCACCCCCGATGCCTCCTAGACATGAGCGGGAGGCTACTCCTATAACCAATGATGGGCACCTTCCTCAGGAACCCACTCAGGTTTATGGGCCACCCTTAGAAATTCATCAAGAAGCCTCTAAGGAATCAGAGCGAGAAGAAGAGCGGGATGAACTGCCCTACCAAGGCATGGGGGTGCTATCTGGCCACCCCTCCATAAGCCCCAAGTTCCTCAACAAGAACCAACCAAAGAGGAGGAGCTCAAATCTCCCGATACATGCAAAGCGCTAGAGCACTTAGAGTCGGTAGAGACCAAGATTTTGGAGCTCCCAAGGCCCAACTTACATGAGGCTCCTTTCGAAGAGGATCAACCTTTAACCGTAGGGCTACCTGATGATGCAGTCCTCCATGTCTCAGAATCTCTAGATTATGATGAGCTGTACTCACTGGTCGAAGGTGAAGATAAAATAGAGATAGCCCACAACAATCACATGCGACAGCATCGACATCCCATAAATATCGATGAAGCATGTCAATAGATAAACATAATACTAGGGCATGAGTGGCACGTTAACCCACCGTAGTGGGACCAAGCGTTACATCCACCACTTTGGGCATACAAAGATCAATTTCCACCCAGAGATCCCATAGCAATATCAATGTCGAGGGTAGACCCTGTCCTCCTATCCATGCATAGGGACGATCCATTCATGCCCATTCCCTCAGAGCCAGATCCGGAGTGCAAAGACCATCAAGCTGGGGGTACCTCTATCCCTTGAAGAGCCATAATCCAAACCAAAAAGCTCCAAGGATTATCACAATCACTTGGTCAAAACCCCAAAAGCTCCAAGGATTATCGCAATCACTTGGTCAATCCCAAAAAGCTCCAAGGATTATCGCAATCACTTGGTCATCCCAAAATGCTCCAAGGATTATCGCAATCACTTGGTCACCCCAAAAATGCTCCAAGGATTATCGCAATCGCTTGGTCAAATCCCAAAAATGCTCCAAGGATTATCGCAATCGCTTGGTCAATCCCAAAATGCCAAGGATATAATCGCTTGGTAATCAAAATGCTCCAAGGATTTATCAATCGCTTGGTCAATATCCAAAAATGCTCCAAGGATTCTATAATCGCTTGGTCAAATCCCAAAAATGCTCCAAGGATTCTATAATCGCTTGGTCAATCCCAAAAATGCTCCAAGGATTCTATAATCGCTTGGTCAAATCCCAAAAATGCTCCAAGGATTCTATAATCGCTTGGTATCAAAGTAGGTAAAAAGTAATGCTTATGGTAATCCAAAAATTAAGGATTTAAATCGCTTGGTCAATCCCAAAATGCTCCAAGGATTTCCACAATCGCTTGGTCAAAAATCAAGAAAATTTAAAAACAACAAAAATCATCAAAAAACAACAAAAATTTTTGCATCTCATTTCTAGGCATACTCAAATTCATCAATAGAGAGCTCTTCTCGCACCTCATCTTCATATTCACAAAAATCAATCCATCAAAAATACAAAAATACATAGCTGCATTAAAGCATTGCATCCATACATTGCATATTTGTGGTCGTACGGGTCAAAGGCACCATAGGTCTGTAATTGCTCTGCTAGTCCATCTTGTTCCACTCTGTTCCATTTTACAAAAACAACAAAAACACCATGCATTGCTTTTTACCACACTAGAGTCAGTGGTCTTTTAATGTATCAAGAGTTTTCGTGATTCAGTCATCATTTTGCTCTTTAGCTACGTAATGTACCGAGTCAGACAGATTTTACGAAGGTAGAGTTACACTTGAAATACACCTTGTTACGTAACATCCCAACACAAATTAAAACACATAAAAATTCCCAAGTTGTGTGAACGAAAGATGAAACCTGCACAGTAATCCAGGTCACCATAAGTGAAACGGTTATCTTGCTCATCCCCCTGTGCGAATGGTTCTAGAATGCTGAGAATTGACAAAAGGACGAGCTCTTTCCTATCCATTCACCTCCATAAAACAGTGGTTTTCACCACTACCAAATCCCAATCATAGTTGGTTCCCAAAGTTGTAAGGATTTGTACTACACGTCCCTGCCAAGGATGGGTAGTCATCCCCAAGACCTAAAAGGGATCAACACCATTCACAAACAAAATTCCAACAAATCATCATCCTAACACTTTCCATTCACCTTTGGTCTCCAAGTTGTAAGGATTCGTACTATCCGCCCCTAACCAGGATGGGTAGTCATCCCCAAGGCCTAAAAGATCAATGCCCTTACTCCATAATCTCCATCACCCCCTTGGTTCCCAACGTCGTAAGGATTCGTACTACACGTCCCTGCAAAGGATGCGTAGTCGTCCCCAAGGCCACAAGGATCAAGGCCACTCACCAGCCCAAACTCACAATACTCAAAATACAAAATCAAATAATAGTGGTTATCACTACTATTCAAAATCCTTGCTCAAAAAGAATTAATAGAAAATAAACAGTGATTTTCATCACTATATAGACGAGCAACTTTCTAAATCATTCAGCCAACAAATATCCTGAACTTGAATCCTTGGAATTCTCAGCATTCGAAAACCATCTAGGTGATCCTCATTACAGGTTTGGTTGATAGCCTATCTGGCAATGGTGGTATCCTACCCGCATGACGATATGTCTGTCACATTCGCTTTGCGTGTGTGCAGACCAATGTTTGCATAAGGATGAGCTAGCTTATGGTATCCTGGATAACACCGCAGATTAATCTAACTAAATACAACAAAGGAGTTAGTGGAGCTAATTAGGTGATCCTCGAGTACGAGTTCGATTGAAAGCCCATCTGGCACCGGCGGTATCCTGACAAATACCACATAAATGAACTCAATTGCACACACAGGGATGTGAAATAGCTTGGTCAAAAACAAGTCCGATTCATACCTTGTTCAAAAGTCTTGTAAGATAAAGTACAGTCATGGCTAGTAAGTTAAAACCGTCTGAGTCTCAGAAAACCTTAGCTACATTTCTAAACCAACTGCGCTACTTTTCATCCTTACAATACCATCAAAAAATACAAAAAAAGAAAAACCACATGTATACATACAAAGTCATCCATCACAGCAATCGCCTAAAGACAAAATAACAGAGTTCTAAACAGTCTATGGTGCCATAGCCAAACATCACAAATTCTATCCATCCATTTCATTTCTGCATATCACATATAAATCAAAAACATTTGCATTCATCACAACATATGCATCCATCAAAATAAATCAACATACAACAATCGCATTTATCATACCATATGCATACATCAATATAAAGTAGCATGCATCCATCAACATCAATCATTATGCATAACATAAAATCATGACATATACACAAAGCAAGAAAATCAAAACAACAAAAACATCACAAAAATGCAACACAAAAACATAGCAATAAGCATTGCCGGACACAAGTGCTCTTGCACTTAACCTCTTGGCATAGAAAATCGATGTCGGGGCTCAAATTGTCATTCTCCTACTTCCCCAAGAAGGCTACCATAGCCGGACCGCTCCACGGGAAGACGGGTTTTTGACGATTTCACCCCATTATGGCATCACCAAAAGGGTTAACACCCACCAAAAATAGGTCCAAATGTCGGGAAATTGCACATGCTTAATGGTAAAACATCTAAAGGCACCCTTGCACAAGTCATCTTGGGTCAAGCGACTCGTCGCTTTTCTCATGAAGGTCATTCCCTCATCGATTCGTCGCTTGAGGGGGTAGTCACACTTAGTCACCAATCAACAAGCACACACCCAATCAAAGCAATGACATGCATTCAAAGAATCATTGACAAAGACAATCACGCTCCTGCTTGGGGCAGTAAACAAGCAGCAATCAAATTGATCAAACACTTGGCATTCCCGAAGCATGAACACAAGGTTCCCCTATGGACAAAAGGTTACGCCCTTTGCCTAATCATGACTGATCAATGTCCAAGCTCAAGTCACACCTCACCAAAATAGGTTAACACTTGAAATCAAATTCCTTAGCTCGTCAGAAGCAAGGATTCAAGAATGCATGCCCTTTCCATACTTGGGGCATCAAAAGTTGGTTAGGTTACCAAGAAACCCTAATCATTAGTGCTTTGGTTATCTATTTTTGCTTAGCACTGCATCACCCATAGCGCTTCCCAAAAAGGGGCATCTATAGACACCAAAACAACACCAATCCGATTATGTGACTACAAACACTGATCGCATTGACACACACAGCTTTCAGGGCAGCCCTCAGAGGTCAAACAGTGGTCCTAGCCACTTACACAACAGTTTAGAAGGTCAAAAAGTAAACAAAGCAAAGTCGGTCATTTTAACAAGCCTTAATCAAAAGCAAGCCTTAAGCAAAAGCAAGCCTTAATCAAAAGCAAGCCTTAATTAAAAGCAAGCCTTAATCAAAAGCAAGCCTTAATCAAAAGAAGGCCTTGGCCGAAGTGTCACGATATCGTGACACGATATGCGAGTCGCGATATCGCGACACTTCGAGCCCAAAGCAAAGCCTTGGCCGAAGTGTCACGATATCGCGACACTTCGGTGCCCAAGGCAAAGCCTTGGCCGAAGTGTCACGATATCGCGACGTCGCGATATCGCGACACTTCGGTGCCCAAGGCAAAGCCTTGGTCGAAGTGTCGCGATATCGCGACGGCGATATCGTGACACGGCCAAGGCAAAGCCTTGGCGAAGTGTCACGATATCGTGACGTGCGATATCGCGACACTTCGATGCCCAAGGGAAAGCCTTGGCTGAAGTGTCATGATATCGTGATGTCGCGATATCGCGACACTTTGACGCCCAAAGAAAGCCTTGGCCGAAGTGTCGCGATATCGCGATGTCGTGATATCGTGACAAACTTCGGCATTTGCGCCTAGGCAAAAATTTAACCAATCAAAGGCAGAATTTAATCAATCAAAGGCAGAATTCAAACATTTAAAGGTGACATTAAAACCATTAAAGCAGACGTTAGACAAGTGGCAGCCGAGGACAGTCAGTTATTGCCGCCTGTTGTGCATGCGCGCGTAGGTGGGCAGATTGGCAGTTAGCGGACTGTCACAAGGGCAGTCATGTAAGCCCAAGTCAAGGAGGAGTCTCCTCCCTTTTGGGAAGGCATGGCCGCCACGTGGCATCCCTGCGTGCCCCTCCAAAGAGACCCCATGGGTCTATAAAATGGCGGACTTTCCCACCCAGAAAAAGACAAGTTGGTAGACATTTCCAAGCAACGAAGTGCTGCCAAACCAAACACCCGATTGCATCCTTTTCGATTCATTTCTTCTACACCCGTAATCTCTTTCGCAAGAGAGGTTATTGGTGGCTGTTAGAAGGTGAATCTGGACCTTAGAACCCGACATTGGACCATAGTAATCCATCAATTTGACGACAACTCATTCTCTGAGATTTTGGGCCCATCCTTAGTGGATTGGCGTCGAAGTCAAGTTTTAACGGGGGCGGCCCGCTTGGGCACCCCACACACGTTCTTAGTTTCAATTTAATTTATGCTGTTTAAATAGATTATGCTTTCTGTTCGAATATATATATACTGCATTACGCTTTACGTCTAGTTTAGATTTCAGAAGATATTTATCGAAGACATCTTGCATTACGTTCTACGTTCTACGCTGTTGGTTCTTCACTAACTTGCAGGTAATAGAGATCGGTTTCACCGATTGTTTTACTGCAGCAATGTTTTGGTGATGTTTTCGGGTCTTTGTCAGGGTTGCACATATTTAATCAATCTTTCGCACGTATTTCTTATTAATTTCTAAAGTTCAAACGTTCTATCCTTGTGTTGCAGGTGCTACTAACGTCTCTGTGTTTCTTTGATCACAGGAGAAGCAGCAAGCAAGGATTCATCATCATAAGCGACGGCAACACTTTGGCCCGCCCGTTTCAAATGTGGGCATGCGAAAGAAGATCACTATTCACTTTTTGTAATGGAAACATGCTAACTCTCCTAGCCCTTAAAAAGGGAGGAGATGTATTGTAACCGAGTTGGAATCACATTAATAAAAAGGGTTGTGCTCCTGCTTTCTCTTTTACATTTGGTTTTGATTTGATTATATCTGTGTTATTTCATGCATCAAGCTAGTTAGTTTACATTGCAGCAATACTATTTTTATTTCTTTCGAAATATCATGCTTTCAGAAAGCAATAATCACAAGCTGATCAAACACTTGGCATTCTAGAATCATGAACTCAAGGTTCCCATAGACAAAAGGTTGCGCCCTTTGCCTATTCATGACTGAACAATGTCCAACATCAAGTAACACCTCACCAAAAAATGTTAACACTTGATTTAAGCTCCTTAGCTCATCGAAAACAAGGATTCAAGAATGCATGCCTTTTCCATACTTAGGGCATCAAAATTTGGCTAGGTTACTGAGAAACCCTAATCATTAGTACTTTGGTTATCTATTTTTTCTCAGCACAGTGCCATGCACAACACATCCCAAAAAGGGGCATCTATAGACACCAAAATAGCACCAATCTGATTATGTGATGACAAGCACTGATCGAATTGACATACATAGCCCCTAGGATAGCCCCTAGAGGTTAAACAATGGTCCTAACCACTCCCACAATAGTTTTGGAAGGCCAGAGGTCAATTTGGCACCTTTCAAGAACTCTGCTCCATATTCATTCCACCCTAGGATGATTACAAACTTGTATTCATCCCACACCAAGATGATTAGCAGTATTCGCTCTAGGGTGGGGCGAATAGCAGGTTTGACGAGCAAAAGGTCAAACATTGATAAATGGCAGCTCAGATCCACCACTCAACTCTACCTTCAATGCATGGGAGTGCGAGTGAGCATTTTTGAGCTCAAATAGGTAGTCATAGAGGCAGTCATGGAGCCCTTGATCAAGGAGGAATCTTCTCTCCCCTAACAAAGCATGATGGCCAAGTGGTGCCTCTACATGCTCATTCACAAGATACCCTCAGGTCTATAAAATGGTGAGTCTTCTCACCCCAAAAAAAGGATAGAGCAAGAGCATTTGGAGCAATGGAGTGCTATCAAATTACATCCTCATCCCTCACTTGTTCTTCTTACATCCTTAATCTCTCTTTTGGAAGGGAGGTTGTTGGGTGAACATTGGAAGTGCAATCCGAACCTAAAACCCAAACATTTGGCCATAATATCCCACCAAAATTTTCAAAAAAATCCCCTAGGAGGTTTTGGGCCCATCCCAAGTGGATTGGTGCCAAAAAAAACCCCAAACAGTGGGTGTCTTGCCCCTAGGTGCCCCCTGCACTACTGCAGTCCTAATCGTCCCACCCCAGAACTATTAGAAATATGTAGTATATTTCCTTACTGTTTCTTTTGCATTTTATTTTATGTCTTTCATATATGTTGCCATTCAAATTTCATGCCATTCTGATGAGTTTTGACGGTGTTTTCATCGCTTTTGGCTTTCACTAACATACAGGAAGCATCTTCGTATACAGGGCAATTGGGGTCGAATCTGCAAAATCTGACCTTCTAGGTCATCTCAAAATTCCCCATTTTTCCTAACCCTAACTATGCAGGTCTTTTGGAGGCCTCTGTATGGGACATTTAGGTGGTTTTTGATATTTTATAACAGTCCTAATCGTCCCACCCTGGAGAGATTAGAAATCTGTAGCAGATTTCTCGACTGTTCCTTTTGCAGTGTGTTTTTGATAATGTTTGCATGCTTCTATCCAAATTTCATTTATTCTAACATGTTTTGATTACCATTTTAATTATTTCATGCATGCATTACTGGAGGCCTTGGGGATTGCATATTTCCCTCCATCCGTAGGTGCTACTAATCATTTGTTATTTCTTTGAATGCAGGATCTAGACACTGGAGGGGCAGCAAGGAACTACAGGTGCATTCACACAAGCGGTGGTGACTTTTGGCCCACCCAATGCAAATGTGGGCACACAGAAGATCCCGAAGGGGAACATACCATCCGTGGTGCAACAAAACTATATCTAATGCTCCTAGTCCCTAAAAAGGAAGGAGACATATTGTAACCTGATCTCAAAGAAAAATTAATAAAAAAATGCTGAACTTTACATTTGCTTTATATCTCGTTTCATTTCATTTGTTTTCCCTTCTTCATTCACTTTAGTCCTTTGTTTGTTTTAAGGACTTAGTGTTTCGCATGATTTTGTTTGCACCGCACCTGGTATGCCCATGGGCTTCTATATCCTCATGCTTTCAGCTCTACAACCAAAGAGCAAGTGTTTTGGAATGTTACCAATGGTCTCTAAATATTAAGTGTTTTGGAATGTTACCAATGGTCTCCAAGGATTCCAACAATGGAGGAGCAGGTTCGCACCATTCGTACCCAGAGGTATTTTATGAAATAGTAGCAACAAAAACTAAATTTCATGTGTGCATGTCAATCATACCCTTGATTGTGGTGGTGGTGGTGCCATAAATCAATTGTAGGTTGTGAGGTTAGGCATATAAATCCAAAAAACTTTTTTGAATCCCAAAAATTCCAACTCTTAACCTCCTAGTCTAAACCACACATTACAGATATATTTGTTTAAAAAAAAAATTATAATGTACAACTGATTATATGAGATATTTGTGTAGGCCACAATCTTCTCTAATTTTCTATCAATGTTAGTGATTACTTGATATCTCTTGCTCAGCGTCACTAGGCCTTAGGCTACAACCCACTAAAATTTTCTATCAATGTTAGTGATCACTAGATCTCTCTTTGCATCGCCAGGCCTTATCGATTGTGAAAATCAAAGATAATTTTATTTTACACTATGGTTGCTATATTTTATTTCAATTAAATCTCTCGATATACTATTTTTTTTAATATGATGTAAAGTATAATGTGTGGTAAATTTTTAACCTTTATTTTAGTACTAAGGCTTATAACTTTTAATATTAAGAGGAGATGTTGACAGGTGTAATGATAGGTGTAAATGTTTAGGTGTCATAGTGGCTTGATATTATAGTGAATTGGTGATTTCTTAGGTGATATCTTAGTGAGTTAGTGATTGCTTAGGTATAACAATGTTTTGGTGGTGATTGATAAAGCAACTTAATTTATTGTCAATCTAGATCCATCTTAGTGAGTTGATGATTTCTTAAGTGTGTTTTGGTGTTTTGGTGGGGATTGATAAGTTGTCCTAATTTATTGTCACTATAGATCCATTTTCATAGGTGATAAGTTATCTGAAAATTTTTATACATTTTCTTGTGTATGAGGCAATAAGTTAATCCTTCTAGGTCATGAGCCCTTGCAATAGTATATTCAGATTGTGATGCTTTTCTTCCATAGTCTATATTTTGTTTTCTTCCTTTATATGAAAGTGTTTCCTATTTAGCATTCATTGGGTTCACGAATCTAATTTGGACATGTGGAGTGGCATACCATTTTGCAACATACAACTAGTCTAGCATTGTTAGTGAAGGAGTAAAGGTGTATCAAAATTAACTTTCTTTTGTTACCATAACTTTCTTTTGTTACCATACAATAAAATTTTGGGACCTATGTACATCTCCAAAGCAATATGTGGGCATAAATTTTTAAACTTTGGTTAAATAAAAATAAATAAAGTAATGAGTTTTAGAATTTTGTTTTAAATTCCTTGTGACAGTGGCTCATTAAGAATGCCAATGCACAATAATAAAATGACCTCATTTTGTATGTTGGTCATGGGTTTAATTCTTCAAACCTTCATATTTGTGTGTACTATTACTTGTGCTTTTTGAGTTGTGTCTTCTTCTAAATATGGCCTCATCATCTATCAACTCAAATTTCATGGTCACCGCAAAATTGGATGGTTCTAATTATACAAATTGGAAATGTGAAATTGAGTTAACTCTACAAATGAAAGGATAGGGAAAATTGGAAATAGAAAATAAACATGAAGATGTCTATGAGTCTACAAAATGGGATAAAATAGATATGAATTCCCAAGCAACTATTTTATGAAAAATTAGGCTAACCATTATGATCAATATCTAAATATAACAAATGAAGTGTGGGGGTGTTTACAATCAATGTATGAAAACAAGAGCAATTTAAAAGATAATTGACTCATCTAAAAATGAAGAAAGTTGATAATATGAATGATACATTACACAATTTGACTCATCTAAAAATAGAGCTAGCATAGAAATTTGATAAATAGAAAATTGGAAGATTTGTATGGATCTTTGTTGAATGAAGAGGATAGACTTTAGAAGTTTGCATTTGATTCTAGCAAGAGTCACAAGCATTTATGACTAGAGGTAAAAATAAAAAATTCAATTAAGGAGATATTCCAAAATAAAGGATGTTGGCAAAGGAATAATGAAAGGCAATGGAATCAACAAAATAAAAATAATCAAAGGAACCATTTTTAGAAAGAACAAAAGGAATGGAAAAATCAAAGGAATAATACTGGAAGGAAAAAATCCATAACATATTAAAATTGTAGAGAGGAAGTGCATAAGAGTGACCAATCCCCTTATAAATCATATGAATAAAAATAAACTTTTATCAAAGACAATCAAGTTTTGTTCAAGGAGAAGAACATAGTGAAAATATTTTGATAGCATAATTCTTTGCTCAAGGAAGTTCAAACAACACATGGTATATTGATTTAGGGGCTAGCCAAAACATGACTTACAATAAAAACTTCTATGATTCTTTATAAGTTAAAGGTGCAAGGACATTACTTAGTGATGATATTTCACATCAAATTGAATCAATAGTTTCAATTCAAATGAAAATACATAATGGCAAAAATTTGAAAATAAAATATGTGAATCTTGTGCTTAAATGAAAATTCTTCTCTCAATAATCTAAATAACGTGACAAGGTTATAATATTGAGTTCTATTCAAAAAAATATTTGATAAGGAACATTAATGATGGATTAAAGGTTGTAGCTATAAGATTTGAAAGTGATGGCATCTATAAATTCTTAGCATCTATAGACAAGATGGTCTACCTCACTACAGGAACTCTACAAATGAATTATGGCATCAAAGGTTTGGTCATTTGAATTATCAAAGTTTGGCTATTATTTTAAATATGAATATAGTTGAATAAATTCGTTGGATCAGGGTAAACAAAAGTGTGAGTACAAGATGTAATATTGGCAAATAACATAGATAAATTGTTTTAAAAATAAAATTTAAAGGCAAGTGAATCCCTTGATTTTGTCCATTGTGATTTATGTAGGTCTACAACTCCTCCATTAAAAGGATGGACTAAGCACTTATAACCTTCATTAATGAGTTTTCAAGAAATGTTTGGTTACACTTCCTCAAGCACAAGGATGAAGTGTTTGGAAAACTTGTAATGTTTAAGGTATTTTTCAAAATCCAAAGTGGTAAAAGGATAAAGAGTATAAGAACAAATAATGGTGGATAATATGTCAATGATAAAATCAAAGATTTTTGTGAGCATCATGGATTAAAATAAAATCACCAATAGGTATTATCCCCAACAAAAAAAAAAAATTGGAAGAAAGAATAGGACCTTGGTGGATATGGGTCGATACATACCACAATCCAAGGATCTTCCTTTGTTCCTTTTGGGTGAGGCGTTCTATATAGTAGCTCATATTTTGAAAATATTGCCTATAACTTCTTTGAATAACATCACTCTATAAGAGGCATAGAATCGAACGTAGCTCATGTTTTTATTTTCCTTGGTGAAAACATCAAATTTCATATTTGGTAACAAAGATAGATGGGATGGTCTTAGGTTGGATTAATTTTATATTGATGATATTTCTAACCATTGATCATTACCAACAATAACTCCTTATTCTAAATTTCAATGAGCAATATTATCACTACAAGAGCATTAAGATGAGGACATTGTTGACTAGAAAAGATCTTTTGGATATTGTTCAGGTTAGTTATGATGAGTTAATATATTGATCTATTATCCCACATAGTGATAGATAAGCAAAAGAAGGATACCAAGAATAAGAACTCCTTACCATTATCCACATTCAGTTAGCTCTATAAAAGATCTTATTTCCAAGGATTGTATATGCAAAGTCAACCAAGGATACTTAGAAGGTTCTACGAGAGGCTTATCAACATAGTGACCAAGTGAAAGTGGTCAAGTTATAGATCTTGAAGAGAGAATTTGAGAATTTAAGAATGCAAAAGGCTAAAAGTGTAAGTGAATATCATGTTGTAGGAAATGATGTGGTTAATACAATGTCCACTCTTGGAGAAACAATAAAGATAAAATTTGTAAAGATAGTACTAAGAAATCTAACACCAAGATAGAACCCTGATTCCATCATTATTAAAAAGAGTAAAGATTTAACAACATTTAAGTTTGATCATCTTATTGGTTTTATTATATCACATGATAAAATACCAACACACCTTTGATAATGTAAAAAAAAAAAAAATTCCTCAAAATTATGGATATTTTGAAAAAGAACGATGATGCTAGTACAAGCAACTAAAAACAAGGACAAGTAAGAGTAAAATAAAAATTCTTTACTGCTTTTGTTATTTTATCCAAATTATTTTAAGAAATAAATAGTACACATCCTCAATCTTTTAGATTTAAATATTAAAAAACAATTTAAAACTTATATTTAAATTAAAAATATATATTATTATTGTTATTTTATTTGACATATAATATATACTACTTATCCATTCAAATTTGAACCAGGAATCATCGTTTAAAATTAAATTAAATTATATATATATATATATATATATATATATATATATATATATATATATAATTTTAAGGAGAGTTGGTCACAACCACATTACTTTTAGTAATTGACAACAACCCACTACAGGCTTAAAACCAAGGTTGCTCCCACCAAACCTATTCCGCTTAGTTATTGTTGACCCTTGATGCGATGTGAAGGGGACCAATGGTCACTTGGAATTCATACCATCATTTTTGTCTAGCCTACACTCAGAAGATTGACGTGAGGGGAACCAATGACCACTTGAAATTCATACCACCGTCTCTATCTAGCCTACACTCAAAAGATCGACATGAGGGGGACCAATGGTCACTTGGAATTCATACCATCATCTCCGTCTAGCCTACAATCAGAAGATCGGATCAGACAACCACCTTTGCAAAGAGAGGACTACTACCTTTGCAAACATGTTGCCCTGAGATTTAAACCTATGATAAATATCTAAACAGACAAACACTTATCAATCTACCTAACCTAAAACTAAAATCTTTAAAATATCACCGTATCAATAACGAACTTTCAAAACCGTATCGATAACGAACTTTCAAAACCTTCAACGTTAAACTGCTAAAACTCGTATACTAAAAATACCTTTGGATCTATGAAGTGTATGAATACATGGAATACACTTACCGAGCCCTTTTGCATAGTGATAATAGATGGAGAAAGCCGCACAAGTCTGGCACCAGAGAAAGACCGAAGGAATGTTAAATTTCCTTGCAACCTCCGGAACCCATTCGAGCCCGAAGCTGCCGAAAACGATGCATGATACGGAGTCGCCATGATCATTGAAGCTCTCGATGAGGTGCTCAAGGTTTGTCCTTCCGACGGTGCGCAACTGATCCAATAACATTTGTCCGTCTTTTAACCGATCGAAACTGGAAGGAAGTCCGTCGGAGATTGTTTCGAATCGAAGATCTGGAACTGTCGATGACACGGCGGCGTTATGCGCCTCGAACATGCGCTTGCCCGTTGTGTCGGTGATGACGAACGTGATGCGGACGTCTTTAAAGGCAAGCCTTTTGCTCAGCTCCATGAGCGGATTCATATGACCCCGCTCAGGAAAGGGAGCATCATAATGTGAGCCTTATTCTTAGCCTTATTCTTATGCTCCAATAGTCCTGTGCTCTCCATCTTAAATAATTATTGTGGTTTCTACAGCTCTTTTTTCTTGCTGTACTCGCCACCAGTATTAGAATTTTCAAAAAAAAAAATTACTTGTAAATAAGAATTTTTATGACATCCAAAAGTTTTTATTGACTTTCATATTTTAGTTTAAAATTTTATTTGCCTTCCAATTTTTTTAAAAATAATAATCAATTTATTTTTTAATGGTTATCTATTCATAAAATTAACAGTCATAGTAATAATCATGGAATCACAATCTTGGCAAAAACACAACTAAACAGCTACTACATTTTTCCATTCACAGACGGCCATCAACACACAACAAAATAAAAAAAAATATCAATTAACTGTAAATTTAAGAAAAAACTCACTTTATAAAGTTGTCCTGATTGTAAAAACTGAAACACTTATACAAATACGTGCCATCAAAACAAAATCAAAGAAAATATCAATTAACTGTAAATTTAAGAAAAAACTTATCTTGTGAAAATTGAAACACTTATACAGAAGCAGAGGGGCAGATCTAATTTTTTTCTATGTTTATAACTATCAAACTAGATAAAAGTTATATTAGAACTAATCTTTTTTTCGAACCAATTTTTCTATGTTTATAACTATCAAACTAGATAAAAGTTATATTAGAACTAATCTTTTTTTCGAACCAAATAAAACTGTAGATAAATAAAAAGTAAGGAATGTCATAAATAAATGGTGAACCAATATTTACAATTACACATTATAAAATAAATTGATGCAATTATTATTTCAAGCATCACTAATATCCCACTGAGCCCACTTGTTTTTTGTTTTAGTTTTTCTGCTTTTCGTTTGTCGTTTTTTGTTTTAGTTTATCTTCTTTTCTTTTATCGTTTTTTTTGTTTTAGTTTTTCTCCTTTGTCGTTTTTTTTTTGAGTTTTTCCTCTTTTCTCTAGTCGTGGACTTATTCAACTCGAAAAGACGGACGATTTTAAGCTCTAAAAGAGACGACGATTTTCACACTCTTAAACAACACGCAAAATTTAATCTAACAATATTCTCTTGTAGATACCTCGTCACATTCACTCACCCGGCATTAATACAATTCCGTCACATTTACTCTCACCCGGCATTAATACAATTCTCACCCGGCATTAATACAATTTCGTCACATTTACTCTCACCCGGCATTAATACAATTCTCACCCGGCATTAATACAATTTCGTCACATTTACTCACCCGGCATTTACTCACCCGGCATTAATACAATTCCCGTCCCTATAAATACCTTGTCAAATTTACTCACCCGACCTTAATGCAATTCTTGTCCCATGGCATATAACAAAAACAAAGCAACCCACTAAATACACATCAATCTCACACTTAAGAAGCATGCATACGTTACAAAAGTAACCCACACTGCTTATGTCCCATGGCATGTCACGAAAACAAAGCAACCCACTAAATACCCATCAATCTCACACTTAAGCATGCATACGTTACAAAAGTAATCCACACTGCATGTCTGCTTCCATTATTAGAGACGGAATTAATATAAATTATTATTTGTTGTTTTTGATGGGGCTGTGTAGCGAAATCGTGTATTGTATTTAATGTTAGTTCATGCCAATTGTAAAGGAAACGTGTAGGTTGCAATAAAAATAAAATTTAATATACTTAATATAAAATCAAAACAGTAATTTACAATTTCAAATGTAAAACACAGCCATATGCCTGTCAAATTCCAGGCCTGCTCGCCACTGTGGCTGCTACTCTTATTGACGAGCCCCTTATGCCCGCCAAAATCAAGGGCCACGAATAATGGTGAAGTACGGAGAATTTATGGCAATTTAAAGGCAAACGACAAGAAGAGTAATGTCAAACGACAAAGTATCGCAGGAAACCACTTGCGGAACATGACAAATAACATTATCAAAGCACTGACGCCATATGAGTTTCAGGACCATCACAGGACCATCATATTGAGGTTAGCTCTACAATGCCTTTAGCCAAAGAGTAAGTGTTTTGGAATGTTACCAACGGCTCCAAGGATTCCAACAGTAGAACACCGTTCGTACCCAGAAGTATTCCGTGAAATAACAGCAACAAGAACTAAAGTTCAGCTTTATGCTGTGTGCATGTCAATCTTACCCTTGGTTGCGGTGGTGCCGTAAATCAATTGTAGGTTGTGAGATGACGCAGTGCCTCCACGGGGTCTTCGTTGGTCTTCGTTCTTGGAAAATGATCTCTAAAGCTACAATATTATAAGCGTATAAATAAAAAAATAACTTGTGAATCCCAAGTGATTCCAACTGTTATCCTTCTAATCTAAACCACACGTTACAAAAATATTTGTTTAAAAAAATTATAATCTACAACTGATTAAGTGAGATATTCGTTTAGCCGCAATCCAACGGAATTTTCTATCAATGTCAGTGATTACTTTATCTCACATTCTCTCAACGTCGCCAGTCCTTAGGCTACAACCCACCAGAATTTTCTATCAACTTTAGTGATCACTAGATCTCTCTGTGCGTCGCCAGGCCTTATCGATTGTGAATAATCAAAGATAATTTTATTTTACAGTATGGTTGCTATATTTTATTTCAATAAAATTTCGAATGACTATTTTTTTTTTAAATATAATGCAAAGTATAGTGTATTTTTGTATTGTGTCTTATAACTTCTTATAACATTTTAATGTGAGAGGAGATGTTTACAGGTGTAATGTCAAGTGTGAATGTTTAGGTGTCATAGTGACTTAATATTAGAGTGAGTTGGTGATTGTTTAGGTGATATCTTAGTGAATTAGTGACTTGATATTATAGTGAGTTGGTGATTGCTTAGGTGATGTCTTAGTGAATCAGTGATTGCTTAGGTATCATAATGTTTTGGTGGTGATTGATGAAGTGTCCTAATTTATTGTGAATCTAGATCTATCTTAGTGAGTTGATGATTGTTTGTGTGCCCCAGTATTAGTATTTTTGTGGTGATTGTTTACAAAAAAAACTATACATTTTCTTGTGTATGAGGCAATGAGTTAAGCCTTCTAAGTCATGAGCCCTTGGATTAGTATATTCACATTGTGATGCTTTTCTTCCATAATCAATCTTTTGTTTTCTTCCTTTACTTGGAAGCATTACCTATTTTTTATGGTATCAAAGCAAAACCCCTATTAATTGTTGAGATCTACATTACATTATCTAGATGTAAAGAGAGATCTATTTGTAGGTTACCTAGGATCATTCCTTGGGTTTAGAAATCTAATTTGGACTTGTGGAGCGGTATTCCATTTTGCAACATACAACTAGTTTAGCATTACTACTGAAGGAATAAAGATGTATCAAAAGTAGTGAGGGCAACTTCTATAACTTTCTTTTGTTACAATCCAATAGGATTTTGGGGCCTATGTACATCTCCAAAGCAAGATGTGAACATCAATTTTTAAACATTGGTTAAATAAAAATAAATAAAGGAAAGGGATTTTATATTATATTTGTAAGATTACATTTTTTTAATACATCAAAGCTTAATCCCTTGGAGGTAATTATAAAGCTTATGATTTGAAATTGCATGAGAATTTTGTTTTAAATTCCTTGAGTGGATGGCTCATTAAGAAGGCCAATATCAAGGCACAATAATAAAAAGATCTCATTTTGTGTTTTCGTCATGGGTTTAGTTCTTCAAGCCTTCATATTTGTGTGAACTATTTCTTGTACCTTTGAGTTGTTGGATGTGTCTCATTCTTTGCCGGAAAATAATTGTACGACAGGCACTACAACGCAAAAGATGACGGGTAGGGGGGGTCCGGGTTGTTACTTTTCACCTACTTTTATCACTACTTTTGGAGTGAACCCCGGGATTCCCACGGTTGGTGGGTGGTTAGTTAGTGTGGGTGGTTTAGCCCACGGTGTTGTATCCATGGTACCCTAATACCACTTGGTGGTTTAGGGTTGTAAGAGTTTCCTTATATAATTATTGTAATGTCCCATTTTAGGGACAAGAGAGAGAATAATATATCAAGGAGGATAGACTCTTGTTTACTGGACTACCCCAAATTGGGTGAACCAGGGCAAATCTTGTGTGTCATATGTGCATTGAATGGTGTTATTATTTCCTTAGTTACTTTTCTGCTTTATTGCTAGAATATGTTTCTGTAAAATCTCCTCATGAGTTGTATCTTCTTCCAAATATGGCCTCATATTCTAACAACTCAAATTTTATGGTCACTACTAATTTGGATGATTCTAATTATACAAGTTGGAAATGTCAAATTGAGTTAATTCTAAAAATCAAAGGATTGGTAAAATTAGAAATATAAAATAAACTTGAATATGTCTATGAGTCTATAAAATGGGATGTGATAGATATGAGTGCCCAAGAAACTATTTTTTGGCATATTAGTCTAACCATTAGACCCCATGATCAATACCTAAAAATAACAAAAGAAATGTGGAAGGGTTTACAATCAATGTAAGAAAACAAGATCAAATTAAAAGGTAATTTACTCATCTAAAAATGAAGAAAGGTGATAGCATGAATGATCGCATTACACAATTCAAGAATTTGAGAAATCAACTTGCAATTTGAAGGTGAAATATAAATATTTAGAGATTGTAGATTTTTTATTAAAAGTATTCCAAATGTATATCATAATTTCATATGCGAAATAGGGCTAACATGGAAAATTGATAAATATAAAACTAGAAGAATTTTATAGGTCTTTTTTGAATGAAGAGGATAGACTTAAGAAGTATGCATATGAAACTAGCAAGAGTTCACAAACATTTAAGACTAGAGGTAAAAATAAAAAATTCAATCAAGGAGGTATACCAAAATAAAGGAAGTCAATAGAGGAATATCAAAGGCATTGTAATCAACAAAAGGAAAATAATCAAAGGAAAATTTTTAGAAACAAAAAAATGAATGGAAAAATTAAAGGAATAATACTAGAATAAAAAAATAGTTCACGTGTTAAATTATAGAGAGGAAGGACATAAGAGTGATCAATACCCTTATAAATCATATGAAGACAAATTTTTTTTATCAAAGACAATCAAATTCTTTTTAAGGAGAAGAACATAGTGCAAATATTTTTATTGCATCATTTGTTGCTCAAGGAAGTTCAAACAACACATGGTATATTGATTTATGGGTTAGCCAACACATGAATTACAGTAAGAACTTTTGTGATTGTTTAGAAGTCAAAGATGCAAGTGTTAGAATAAGATTATATTCTCTTAAGTTCCACTAGGATAGAAATTTGAGTTTCCACTCCTTCATGTGTCAGAAGAACTCTCAATGGTGTCTTCATCAGGTCTGATGAGTTGTTGTAATCCAACGACTCTCAATGATCAACTTTACTATTTATACAGAGTTGATCCTTGTAAGAAATCAATCAATTCAACTCTTCTATTCATCTCTTGTGTAAGGCTTTGCATATCTATTATTATGAAATTTTAACATGGTACCAGAGTAGGATAGATTTTGCTAGCGTTCTCTCTTGAATGTTCTAGGATCTGGTTCATTTGCTTTGGATAATTTTTTGGTTATTTTCTTGAAATTATTTTAGTAGTCATTTTTTTTCCATAGTTTATTTTTTTTAGCAAAATCTTTATTGTTGAAAAAATATATGATGCAATATTTTTTTTATATATCTGTGTTGATTCGTCCTTGAGGGTATTCAAAATATTAAAAACTCTTCATTTAATTCAAAAATAGGATTACCCTGTGTATATGGCAGTATTTTAGCCCATTCTCAAAAGGAAGGATTTTTATATATTTTTTATTATTTTCCTCTCTTCGAATTCAAATTTCCTCTCCTTTCCAAAAATAAAAATAAAAAATAAAAAAAAATTCCTCTCCTTTCCAAAATAGGCGCTACATTTCTATTGGAAATGCTCCTTAATATTTTCATCCATTTTAATTGAAAAATCTTTTTTTTATCATAAAAGTAAGTGTTGCTTTTATTGTGTATGAGTTTTTTCATCTTCTTCGGGATACGGGTATTCTCTACACCCGTTAGAGCTTAGAGAAAGTGGTGTTTTTAATAGTGTGAAATTTTTTTGATCTTTAATAGGATATGGGTATCCCTTCATTCGTTAAAGCTTGGTGCTCACATCATATTATATGGATCATATTTTTGTTCCTATTAATGATTGGTGCTCGTGTCATTCTGGTAGCTACGTAGATGATCCTATCTATCTAGCTGGACCTTTGCACTCATGTCATTTTGGCGCTCACATCGTTATGGTAGCTATGTAGACAATCCTCTTCATCTAGCTGGCCCTTGGCACTTGGGAAAATCCTCTCATGGTTTTCAAAGTTTACTCTCCCTATCTATAAATTAGATTTTTATCAATATTTTTTTTCTCTTCGGTGCTCTCTCAAGTCGGTCCTTATAATCTCATTTTCCTCTTGAGTTTTATTAGAAAGTGATCTCCTGCTATTCAAGTTTCATATTCAATATAAAATCTTACTTCTGTTATAGCAATTTTTTATTTATTAACGTGTTTGCAAGTTCATTAATTTTTTCATAAGGGATTACTAACTCTTCTGCAGGTTATCTTGATATCAAAGAACTCGGGTGTTACATATTTTTCTTAGCCCTCGCCCATCCTATGCTCTCAAAGATAAGTATATTGTATTATTTTTTTTTATATATATACCTCCTCTCTGGTTCATTTGTACATGCATAGAAAGAGATCTTAATCAAGAGCATTGTGGTATCAACAGGTTGAGAGCATCGCAACTTCAAGACGTGTTAGAACATCGAGAGTGCCACTCCTTCCAGTTGACGATAGTGCAATACCTTCAAGATATTTCATTTTAGATATATTTTTTTGTAGGCATTCTAAAGGGGCATCTCTATGTTTCAAACAACCACTCTTTACCTAAAGCCTCATATTGTTCATTTCATTTAAATCCCCTTCATATTTATTTTCTTTAGGTTATTTTATCTTTCCTTTGATCCTTCGTGTTTCGAAGAAAGCTCCTTTGTCTTTTTTTCTTAGTGAAAGCACGAGATTCCAGGAAAAGGAAACACTAATTATGCAACATAAGACGAAATGTAATGCTTTAACCTTATGCACCAAAACAAAGGAAAGAGACAATTTGGAAAGGATAGAAAAGATGTAAAGAAATCATAGCCCTCTTTATTCAAATATCTTATCCTCGATTACATAGACGTCTCATCCCTTTTAGGGGCTAGGAGCATTAAATTTGTCTTTGTTACAATGTGCGATTTAGTCTTCCTCCTTCCGCGTGCCCACGATTGCAATGGGCAGGCTAAGATGATGCCGTCGCTGATGTCGATGAGTTCTTAACCTCCGCTGCTTCTCCTACGAACAAAGAAACAACCAAGATGTCAGTAGCATCTGCCGCAAATGAAAAGTGTTTGTTCTCTAAAACTAACGAAATATGCATGTAAACATTTGCCTGAAACAGTAATTATAGTGAGTCCAAATGGCTTCAAAACTTGATAGAAGATAGGAAAAGTTACCAGAAGGCCACTGCCACTGAGACAGCTGACCAATCTACCTTCAAATGGAATTCGTCCCTAGGCAGGATGAATTTTGACTGCAATTCGTCCCTGGGTGGGACGAATTCTTCTGTGTTGAAGAAATCGACCTGCTGCTGCTCCAATGTCGCATCCCGAGACCTGCAAAATGCCTGCAAATATGGGGGTTATGTAATTGGGGCCATTTTGGGACGACCCAGATGGTCGTATTCTCCAAATTTGGCCTCCACCCTCGGGAATTTGACCTCGACACCTGCAAGTCAGCGAAACAACAAAGCAACACAAAACATACTAGAATCTGACCAAAAGTTACAAAATTGTAGCTATGGGTTAATCAAACCTAATAACACAAAATGCAATCTAAAAAGTAATCTAAAATGCTCTAAAACTTAAAATAGGACTTGGGAGGTGCGGGGGTGCCCAAGTGGGCCTCCCACCGTTGGCACTTGATTTTGGAGCCAATCCACCAAGGATGGGCCCAAAACCTCTTAGGATTGGGGGGTCGGCGAATTGGTTGGTTCAGGTGTCCATGTGTTGGATTTGGGTCAGGTTCGAGCTTCCAAAGGCCACCCAACAACATCCCTTGCAAAAGAGATTGGTGGATATGGGAAGGTGAACCAAAAGGGATGCAAGTGGGTCTTCAACTCGGTAGCACTTCGTTTCTTGAAAACTCCTTCAACCTGTATATCTTGGGTGAGAAAAGTCCCACCTTTTATAGACCCATGGGGTCTCTTTTGGGAGGGAAGCACAAATGCCATGTGTTGGCCATAGGTGCCATGTGGCAGTCTTGTCTTCCCATGAGGGAGGGGAGTCCTCCATTGACTTGAGCTTTGATAAATGCCTTTTGTGACAGTCTTGTAACGGCCCCTCTGTCCACCTACACACGCGTGCAAGGCAGGAGTCATTAACTGACTGTTCTGGGCTGCCACTTGGCACCATTTGTCTTTTTGCCCGTTAAGCTTAGAATTCGTCCCACCCAGGGACGGATTCAGAATTCGTCCTGGGGTGGGACGGATTCTATTTTGAATTCATCCCTGGGTGAGACGAATATTGGGCAAAGTGTCCAAGTGTGCCAAATTGCTTCTTGACCTTACAAAATTGCTATGAAAGTGGTTAAGACCACTGTTTAACCTCTGAGGGCTGCCCTGGGGGCTATGTTTGTCAAAGCGATCAGTGTTTGCAGTAACATAATCGGATTGGTGCTATTTTGGTGTCTACAGATGCCCCTTTTTGGGAAGCGACTGTGGGTGACGCAGATGCTTGAGCAAAAATAGATAACCAAAGCACTAATGATTAGGGTTTCTTGGTAACCTAACCAAATTTTGATGCCCCAAGTATGGAAAGGGCATGCATTCTTGAATCCTTGCTTTTGACGAGCTAAGGAATTTGATTTCAAGTATTAACCTGTTTTGTTGAGGTGTGACTTGAACTTAGACATTGACCAATCATGAACAGGCAAAGGGCATTTTTATCCTCAGGGGGAACCTTGTGTTCATGATTCACGAAATGCCAAGTGTTTGATTGATTTGATTGTTGCTTGTTTACTGCCCCAAGCAGGAGCGTGATTGTCTTTGTCAATGATTATTTGAATGCATGTCATTTTCCTTAATTGGGTGTGTGATTGTTGGTTGGTGACTAAGTGTGACTACCCCCTCAAGTGACGAATCGATGAGGGAATGACCTTCATGAGAGAAGCGACGAGTCGCTTGACCCAAGATGACTTGTGCAAGGTGCCTTTAAAGGGTTTACCGTTAAGCGTGTGTAATTTTTCCAACATTTGGACCTATTTTTGGTGGGTGTTAACCCTTTTGGTGATGCCGTAATGGGGTGAAATCATTGAAAATCTAACTTCCCGTGGAGCGGTCCGGCTATTGTAGCCTTCTTGGGGAAGTAGGAGAGCGATAATTTGGACCTCGACATCGATTTTCTTTGCTATGCCAAGAGGTTAAGTGCAAGAGCACTTGTGTCCGGCAATGTTTATTGTTTATGTTTTGATGTTGCATTTTTGTTGTTTTTGAGTGGGCTTTGACCCTTTTGTGACGTCATTTGGGGATGAAATTGTCAAAAATCCATCTTCCCGTGGAGCGGTCCAGCTATGGTAGCCTTCTTAGGGAGTAGGATAGTGACAATGTAAACCCCAACATCAGTTTTTCTATGCCAAGAGGTTAAGTGCAAGAGCACTTGTGTCTGGCAATGTTTATTGCTATGTTTTTGTGTTGCATTTTTGTGATGTTTTTGTTGTTTTTGTGACGCCATTGGGGATTAAAATTGGCAAAAATCCGACCTCCCGTGGAGCGGTCCGGCTATGGTAGCCTTCTTAGGGAGTAGGATAGTGACAATGTAAACCCCGACATCAGTTTTTCTATGCCAAGATGTTAAGTGCAAGAGCACTTGTGTCTGGCAATGTTTATTGCTATGTTTTTGTGTTGCATTTTTGTGATGTTTTTGTTGTTTTTGTGACGCCATTGGGGATTAAAATTGGCAAAAATCCGACCTCCCGTGGAGCGGTCCGGCTATGGTAGCCTTCTTAGGGAGTAGGATAGTGACAATGTAAACCCCGACATCAGTTTTGCTATGCCAAGAGGTTAAGTGCAAGAGCACTTGTGTCTGGCAATGTTTATTACTATTTTTGTTGTTTTGATTTTCTTGTTGTTTTGATTTTTTTTGTGACACCATTTGGGGATTAAATTGTCGAAAATCCATCCTCCCATGGAGCGGTTTGTAGTCTTCTTCGGGAGTAAGATAGTGACAATGTAAACCCCGACATCAATTTTGCTATGCCAAGAGGTTAAGTGCAAAAGCACTTGTGTTTGGCAATGTTTATTGTTGGTTTTGTGTTGCATTTTTTGTTGTTTTGTAGTGGGCTTTGACACATTTGTGATGCCATTGGGGGTGAAATTATCGACAATCCGTCTTCCCATGGAGCGGTCCGGCTATGGTAGCCTTCTTAGGGAGTAGGATAGTGACAATGTAAACCCCGACATCAATTTTTCTATGCCAAGAGGTTAAGTGCAAGAGCACTTGTGTCTGGCAATGTTGATTGCTTTTTGTTTTTGTGTTGCATTTATTTGTTGTTTTTGTTGTTTTGATTTTCTTTGATCTTGTGCATGATGGTTGATGAATATGGATGTATGCATGTTGATTTATTTTGATGGATGCATATGCTATGATGAATGCACATGTTTTTTTTTTTATATGTGATATGCAGATATGAAATGGATGAATGGGATTTGTGATGTTTGGCTATGGCACCATAGACTGTTTAGAGCTCTGTTATTTTGTTTTTAGGCGATTGCTGTGATGTATGGCTCTACATGTATACATGGTTTTTCTATTTTTGTATTTTTTGATGGTATTGTAAGGATGAAAAGTAGCGCAGTTTGTTTAGAAATGTAGCTAAGGTTTTCTGAGACTCAGACGATTTTAGCTCACTAGCCACGACTATACTTTATCTTACAAGACTTTTGATCAAGGTATGAATCGGACTTGTTTTTGACCAAGTTATTTCACATCCCTGTGTGTGCAATTGATTTCATTTATGTGGTATTTGTCAGGATACCACCAGTGCCAGATGGGCTTTCAACCGAACCTGTACTGAGGATCACCTAATTAGATCCACAAACTCCTTTGTTGTATTTCATTAGATTAATCTACGGTGCTATCCAGGATACCATAAGCTAGCTCATCCACATGCAAACATTGATCTGTATGCAAGTTAATGTGACAGATATATCGTCATGCGGGAGGTTTACTTCTGTTATCGATAGGCTATCAACCAAATTGGTACAAAAGCTTGCCTTATGACCTACAGAATGCTGAGAGTTCCAGGGATTCAAGGTCAACTCCCTTCTTTTCTTCAATTGTATTGGGATACTTGCTCTTTTGTAGTGATAAGATCACTGTTTATTTTGATTTGTTTTTCTTTTGAGCAAGGGATTGGGGATATGGAGTGATGAAAATCACTGTTGTTTGTGCCTTTTGATGTGTGCACTATAGTTTGTCAAATTTGGAGTTTTGACATTTTGCAAATTTTTGTGTTTTGCAACTGTTGAGAACTTTAGGGATTCTTAGGGAATTGGGTAGGGAGGATGCTTGTCCTTTTGCCAACTCTTAGCATTCTAGGGGTCATTCGCACAGGGGGATGAGCAAGATAACCGTTTCTCTTGTGGTGACCTAGATTATTTTGCAGGTTTCGTCTTTCGTTCACACAATTTGGGAATTTTAGTGTTTTGATTTGTGTTGGGATGTTACGTAACAAGGTGTATTTCGAGTATGACTCTACCTTCGTAAAATATGTTTGACTTGGTACACTACATGGCTAAAGAGGAAAATGATGACTGAATCACTGAAACTCTTGGTACATTCCTAGACCACTGACTGTAGTGTGGTAAAAGTTATACTTGGTGTTTTTTTTGTTTTTGATGAATTCGAGTATGCCTAGAATTGAGATGCAAATCTTTGTTGTTTTTGATGATTTTTGTTGTTTTTTTTTTTTTTTTTTGAATTTCTTGATTTTTTTGACCAAGGGACTGTGATAATCCTTGGAGCTTTTTGTATTGACCAAGAGATTGCGATAATCCTTGGAGCTTTTTGTGTTGACCAAGAGATTGCGCTAATCCTTGGGGCTTTTTGTATTGACCAGGAGATTGCGATAATCCTTGGAGCTTTTAGGTTGACCAAGAGATTGCGATAATCCTTGGAGCTTTTTGGATTGACCAAGAGATTGCGATAATCCTTGGAGCTTTTAGGTTGACCAAGAGATTGCGATAATCCTTGGAGCTTTTTGGATTGACCAAGAGATTGCGATAATCCTTGGAGATTTTTGGATTGACCAAGAGATTGCGATAATCCTTGGAGCTTTTTGGGTGACCAAGGGATTGCGATAATCCTTGGAGTTTTTTTTTTTTTTTTTGGTATATGGCTTTCTTAGATATGAAATGGTCGCAAATGACTAATATTCAAGGGTTCTGTTTCCTTGATACCGTCAAGAGAAGCTAGCCTGTACGTTCCCGGTCCTATTTTGCTATCAATGACATAAGGACCTAACCAATTTGCCACGAATTTGTCTCTCATATGGGACGGCAAATTAGAGTTTTGTTGGTTTTCCTTCAGAACCAAATCACCAACCCGAAAGTCTCTTAGGTGAACTTTCATGTTGTAAGCTCTCTTAAGCCGCTCTTGATAGATACGTAAGTGCTCGAGAGCATTAACGGGTCTTTCGTCAAGCAACGTAAGTTGGTCTAACCGGGCCTGCCGTGCAGTGTCATCATCGATGAATTCCTGCATTGATATGCGGAGGGAAGGAATTTCCAACTCGAGAGGCATTACTGCCTCTGAGCCATACACTAGTGAAAACGGAGTTGCCCCAGTGGGCGTTCGAATGCTAGTGTGGTAAGCCCAAAGGGAAAGTGGGATTTGTATGTGCTAATCCTTATGACTATCTGCGACGGTATTTTTAAGGATGGCGACTAGCGTTTTGTTTGATGCCTCTGCTTGCCCATTTGCTTGCGAATAATAGGGTGTTGAAAAGTTGTGCTGAATTTTGTACTTTGTGGTTAAAGCACGCACGTCTTTGTTCTTGAATGATGGCCCATTATCCGAGATTATTTTGGATGGAATACCAAAACGACATATGATGTAATGCAAAATGAACTCCGTAATGCGGGGTCCTGTCGTAGAGGTTAACGAAATTGCTTCCACCCATTTGGTAAAATATTCTGTGGCCATTATGATAAACGTGTGATGGCCTGACGATGCAGGGGAGATATTTCCGATTAGATCGGGGCCCCACTACGAAAATGGCC
The DNA here is from genome assembly GCA_028583015.1 of Wollemia nobilis. NCBI lineage: Eukaryota > Viridiplantae > Streptophyta > Pinopsida > Araucariales > Araucariaceae > Wollemia > Wollemia nobilis. Next base: position 4,027,740 of record JAQPPZ010001245.1, on the reverse strand, counting down.
AAGCATACTGGACTGTTTGTAGGGCCTGGGAAGGTGCATGCATTAAATTGGCATGATGTTGACATTTTATGCACCTCTTGACATATGCGCAGCAATATCGCTCTAAAGATGGCCAATAATAGCCCATGCAAAGAATGCGCTTTGCAATGGCCATACCACTGAAGTGGCCGCCACATGTACCGTCATGCGCTTGGGTGACTGACCAAGTGGACTCTTGCTAGTCCAAGCAACGAAGAAGAATTCCGTCATAGCTGCGACAATACAAAATGTCTCCTATCAAGACATATTTTTCCACTTTCTATTTGAAGGTTCGTTTTGCGGCGTGCGTCAATCCAAAGGGTAGATTACCTAACTTGAGGTAGTCTCTTATGGGTAAATACCAGTCCTGTTGATCGGATACCTCGATAGTTTGAATAGCCAATCCCTTTTGGAGTTCTTCCCTAACAAATGCTGATTGGGATAGAACTTGTAAGAATAGCGTTGTGTTGCTATTAATGGGAGTGGGGGAGAACAAAGACCCCCAGTTGGCATGTTTCAAATAGTCTCGGATTCGAAAGAACTTATCCGAAGATGGTTCGATCTGGATCATGTGGATTCCTGGCGTCAAGTCTGAGCTTGCGTGCTCCATCGTGGGTTGCGATAAGGTTTTGACCTGAATGGTTGTTATATCATCGAAAAGGTCTTGCGGGATTAGTGACCCTAAGGAGGCCATTGTGTCCACAAAGCGATTCGATGATCGAGGGAGTGCCTCGATGTCATACCACTCAAGTTTTGCCAGGAATTTATCCACGAGGGCTTTATAGGCTTTTAGGACTGGGCATTTGCATTGATATACCCCTTTGAATTGATTGACGATTAACAGTGAATCACCAAAGATGTTCAGTCTTTTGATGTTCATGGCGATTGTTGTCTGAAGACCTAGGAGCAAGGCTTCATATTCTTCATTGTTGTTGGTGCACTGGAAATTTAATTTAAATGACAGGGAAATTGGAGCGCCCTGCGATGTGAAGAATACAATTCCTGTGCCACCACCTTGCTCGCATTTAGAACCATCAAAAAATAAGGTTATGTCGGCCTGAGACTCAGGCTCTTTAGAATCTGGCGATTCTGAGACATGGAAGACCTCATCATCGGGTAGTTCTATGACTAGAGGCTGATCGTCTTCAAGAGGAGCCTCTACTAGTTGATCGGCTATGACTTGTCCTTTTATAGATTTTTGCCCAATAAACTCAATGTCAAATTTTGTCAACAACATGATCCATTTCGCCGTGCGACTACTATGATAAGTACGACTCATCATGTATCGCAATGGATTCTCCTTAGACACAACATACGTCGTGTTGCTCAGCATGTAATGGCGTAGCCTCTTGGTAGCAAACACCACTGCCAAGAAGAGTTTCTCAACTTATGCATAGTTAAGTTCGTAACTGACCAGGGTGCGGCTAAGATAGTAAGTAGCCTGTTCTTTGTGAAGTTCATTCTTCTGGGCTAGCATTGCGCCCAGTGCCACCTCAGTAGCTGAGATGTATAAGTAGAATGGCACACCTGGTCTAGGTGGTGCCAATACTAGCGGCAAAGCCAAGTACTATTTGATTTCGTCAAAGGCTGACTGGCACTTGTCATCCCAATGAAATGTGACCCCCTTGTGCAATAATTTGTTCATTGGTCGGAATTTGTCAGATAATTGCGCTATGAAGCGTTTAATTGATGCGACCTTTCCTTGCAGACTTCTGAGCTGCTTGATAGTGGTTGGGGGAGCCATTTCAAGGATTGCCTTGAATTTGTTTGGGTCCACTTCGATGCCTCTCTTGGAGACTATAAAACCCAAGAGTTTTCTAGATGTGACGCCGAACACGCACTTCTTGGGATTCAGTTTGACCTTATGCTCTATGAGGCGATCGAGAATCTTGCTTAAGTCACCGAGATGATCTGAGCGCAAGAGAGACTTGGCTAACAAATCATCCATGTAATCTTCCAAAGTTTTGTGCATGTAATCGTGGAAGATATAAGTCATAGCACGTTGGTATGTAGCGCCAGCGTTTTTAAGGCCAAAAGGCATGACCTTATAACAAAATGTCCCCCAAGGCGTTGTGAATGCCGTTTTGAGTTGGTCTTCAGGATTGATACGAATTTGATTGTATCCCGAGAAACCGTCCATTAGGGAGAGCATTTCGTGACCTGCTGTAGCGTCTACCAATGCGTCGATGCTTGGCAAGGGGAAATCATCCTTAGGACTCGCTTTGTTTAGGTCTCGAAAGTCGGTGCATATGCGAATCCTCCCGTCGGGCTTCTTGACGGGAACCATGTTGGACAACCATGGCGGATAATCCATGCAGATGACAAATTGTGCATCCAACAGCTTTTGCAATTCATCTTTGACCATCAAGGCCACTGTTGGGTGCATCTTTCTTAGTTTTTGCTTTACTGGCTTGATTTTCGGATCAAGCGTTAAATTGTGCATGACTAGCTGCGGGTCTAGCCCTGGCATATCTTTGTACGACCATGCAAAAACCTCCTTCTTTTATTTAAGAAGGGCAATGTAATCGGATTGCTCCTCGGGGAAAGGCTTACCCCTGACTTGAGAATCCATGGATTCATTGGATCTGTGCCGATGTCTACGTCAGTCGTCTCTTCGACTGACATGTGGGATCCGTCCTCCAACTGATGTGGAGTTGGGATTAAATGGATATCATCAGCTAAGTTAAGATCTGCATTTGGAACCTCGGGTACCTCTTCAGATTGTAAAATATCCTGAGTTGTCCTTGGGGTAAAATGAAGCATTTCATCGAAATGCCAGTACTCTGATGGTGACAATGGTGAATTGACGCGATCCCAGTCAATGGCATCCATGTTTAGATGTAATGACCGTGATGGATCGGTCGGATTACGGATGGGTGTGGTCAAATCAATGGAGATCATGTGGATGGAATGAATTTGGTCTCCAAAACCACGGTGTGATGACTTGATTCTTTTAGATGTTCCCTATACTCTGGATCTGGCTCTACGGGAACAGGCACAAATGGATCCTCTCTAGGTGAAAATTCATCTCTATGTGTGAAAAGGAAGGTGGGGTCTTCCCTCGGTACTACTGTCCTGATGGGATCTCGAGGTGGACGATGCTCATCTTGAATTTGGAGCCATAGGCCTAACACTTGGTCCCACCTCGCTGGGTCTACGTGCCATTCATGTCCTAACCGTATACCCATTTGTCCCATTAGATCTTCATGAGTTAGAGCATGGTGATGTCGTCATGCATGTCTGAGATAGTCCATTTTAGTTTCATCTTCTAAATCGCTTTCATAGATCCAAAATTGTTCATCCTCTTCAGCATCTGTTGCTTGCGACATTGAGGACTCTTCTTGTTCTAGTGAATTAATTTGGTCCCATTGCGGTTGTTCCACTCTTAGTGGAGGGACCTAATTCTTTTGAGACTGTGTTATTTCATCTGGAACCTCTAAGGGGAACAGTTTCAAAAAAATGTCTGGCAGTCGTTGATGTTTTCTTTGAGGATTGCTCTCTGAACTTTCACCTCTCTCTAGCAAAGGAGAGGGATTATTTTTGTTTCCAGGGGTGTTTGTAGACCATGGGAGATAATCCCCTAATGTGTATTCTATGTTTGGATTGGCATACGGGTCTTATGCCAATCCCCCCTTGTTGCCTATTTCTAGGCCTTGCATATTTTCAACCAAGATGTCTAATGGCAGGGGATGGTTGAACCCTACCCCTGACTTGTCATATGGCATCTGATATCTTGGTTGGCAAAGGATCTGCATCCCTTGCTCATATCTGCCTAGCCCATACCCATGCCAATTACATTGTTCGAGATATTTCAAATTTTGGGTTCGACAGATAATTGATGTTTTCGACAAAATGCTCTTCATCTGTTTCCTTTTGTTCGCATGGTTCAGAACCATGATCAAGGCCCCCATACACAAAATTTGTTTGGTTCGGTGGGTAGCCTAGAGGGACGATTGTTCCAATGGGAAGGCGAGGTCTTCCCATGTCTTGTACTGACTCCAAGTGTGGGGGTTGCCACAACATTTTGCACTAAATATTCCCCCAGGCCTGTACTGGCCATTTCAACAGTGATTGTTGATGATTGGGTGGGAGGAAACGATAGTCCTTCCTGAGTCCATTCCATGTTTTGTGGTTTAGGAATCTTGGTTTCCGTTGCGTTGGGTGCTTCCTCTGTTGATATCGTTGAAATTATGGGCAACCCCTCTTCTAGAGGCTTAACCTCTTCCATGATTTGCTTTCCCTTGTCCTTCTGTTGGGCCACGATAGGTGGCGTTGATGATGAAGGAGTAGGTGATGAAGTCTCACCTGGCTGGGATTTTGCCTTGTTGGCCACCAGTGGTACTTGCGGTATTGGACCCTGTTTAGATGGATTTAATTGAAAATCCAAATGCGTTGATGGGAGGGTCGATTGAGGTATGAATTGTACCGCATTACAATACTTGAAGGGCTCTAAGTCCATTGGGACTACATGTATTTTCCCTTCATAGGCATACTTCAAGCACTGGTGTGCGATCGAGGGGACACACTTCATGTCCCTGATCCAAGGCCACCCTAGCAGTATATTATAAGCCATTTCACCTTCCAAACACATGGCACAGGGTGGGTATTGACTTTTGTCCTACCTGTATAGGCGGAACAACCGTGCCGACTGTCGAGCAAATTGCATCGTTAAAAGCTCACAGTGTGTACGTGGAAGCGGTGATGTGAGAGGCTGGTAGTTTTAAATGTTTCAACGCTGCAGTGGTTATAATGTTACTGGACGAGCCAGTATCTATCAGCACTCTCTTGTACGGGATCCCGTTGACCCGCACGATAACGTGCAGGGGTGGATTCGGCATGTCATTTGATATCATTTTGACCTCGTCTTTGAATGTGATGACAGGCTTCGTACATTGTTTCACATGTCCTACGAAGGCGTTGAAAGAATTTGCTTCGTGGGGTTGTACTTCAATGGCTTTTAAAATGTCCATAAGAGTTTCTCTATGGGGAGCTGATTGTTGAATAAGCTCGTAGATGGGCAACCTAGCTGACATGGTCCGCAAACTCTACGTGAGTTTGGTTCGTATCGTGACCTCAGGTCTAGGCAGAGGTAACTGTGTTGGGTGTTGTTGAGGCCACGATGTCGACGGAACTTCCCTCGCAGCTACCTCGGGGGCAACTGCTGGGTATTTTCTGTTCCTTGTTACAATGCTAATCATTCCCACAAATCCTTGCATGGGAAGATATTGTCACACCTCGTTAATCTAGAGTGGTTTTGTCTATGCCTCGTGGGCAGGCAAGGGGTCCTTGAATACCCCCATTTGTTGGTTGTTTGGTGCGATGGGGTTGTCCACGACCAATGTTCTATTGTCGATCAAATCCTGGACTAGTTCTTTGAATTTCAAGCACCCATTTAGGTCATGTCCTCTCGTGCCTATGGAATCTGCAATACAATTCCTCCCTATACCCCCTAGGCTTGGGAATGTTAGGGTCAAAATTTTGGATTTCTGGCAGAGTAACTAAATTTGCCGTCGACAAGCGGTCAAATAAGGAGTCCCTAGACTCCGCATACGGGGTGAATTGTCCCACCGTGATCGCCACTGAAAGCACGAGATTTCGGGCAAAGGAAACACTAATTATGCAACATAAGACGAAATGTAACGCTTTAACCTTATGCACCAAAACAAAGGAAAGAGACAATTTGGAAATGAGAGAAAATATGTAAAGAAATCATAGCCCTCTTTATTCAAATATCTTATCCTCGGTTACATAGACGTCTCCTCCCTTTTAGGGGCTAGGAGCGTTAAATTTCTCTTTGTTACAATGTGCGATTTAGTCTTCCTCCTTCCACGTGCCCACGATTGCAATGGGCGGGCCAAGATGATGCCGTCGCTGATGTCGATGAGTTCCTAACCTCCGTTGCTTCTCCTGCGAACAAAGAAACAACCAAGATGTCAGTAGCATCCGCCGCAAATGAAAAGCGTTTGTTCTCTAAAACTAACGAAATAGGCATGTAAACATTTGCTCGAAGCAATGAATTACAAGTGAGTCCAAATGGCTTCAAAACTTGACAGAAGATAAGAAAAGTTACCAGAAGGCCACTGCCACTGAGACAACTGGCCAATCTACCTTCAACTAGAATTCTTCCCTGGGCAGGACGAATTCTGACTGCAATTCGTCCCTGGGTGGGACGAATTCTTCTGTGTTGAGGAAACCGACCTGCTGCTACTCCAATGTTAGATCCCGAGACCTGCAAAATGCCTGCAAATAGGGGGGTTATGTAATTTGGGCCATTTTGGGACGACCCAGATGGTCGGATTCTCCCAATTTGGCCTCCACCCTCGAGAATTTGACCTCGACACCTGCAAGTCAGCGAAACGACAAAGCAACACAAAACATACTAGAATCTGACCAAAAGTTACAAAATTGCAGCTATGGGTTAATCAAACCTAATAACACAAAATGCAATCTAAAAAGTAATCTAAAATTCTCTAAAACTTAAAATAGGACTTGGGAGGTGCGGGGGTGCCCAAGTGGGCCTCCCACAATTGGCACTTGATTTTGGAGCCAATCCACCAGGGATGGGCCCAAAACCTCTTAGGATTGGGGGGTCAACGAATTGGTTGGTTTAGGTGTCCATGTGTTGGATTTGGGTCAGGTTCGAGCTTCCAAAGGCCACCCAACAACCTCCCTTGCAAAAGAGATTGGTGGATGTGGGAAGGTGAACCAAAAGGGATGCAAGTGGGTCTTCAACTCGGCAGCACTTTGTTGCTTGAAAACTCCTTCAACCTGTATATCTTGGGTGAGAAAAGTCCCACCTTTTATAGACCCATGGGGTCTCTTTTGGGAGGGAAGCACAAATGCCATGTGTTGGCCATAGGCACCATGTGGTAGTCTTGTCTTCCCATGAGGGAGGGGAGTCCTCCATTGAATTGAGCTTTGATAAATGCCTTTTGTGACAGTCTTCTAACGGCCCCTCTGTCCACCTACACACGCATGCAAGGCAGGAGTCATTAACTGACTTTTCTGGGCTTCCACTTGGCACCATTTGTCTTTTTTCCCGTTAAGCTTAGAATTCGTCCCACCCAGGGACGGATTCAGAATTCGTCCTGGGGTGGGACGGATTCTATTTTGAATTCATCCCGGGGTGAGCCGAATATCGGGCAAAGTGTCCAAGTGTGCCAAATTGCTTCTTGACCTTACAAAATTGCTATGAAAGTGGTTAAGACCACTGTTTAACCTCTGAGGGCTGCCCTGGGGGCTGTGTTTGTCAAAGCAATCAGTGTTTGCAGTCACATAATCAGATTGGTGCTGTTTTGGTGTCTACACTTAGGGACTTTAATATTTTTACAAGAGGCTCTCTAATTTGTGAGACAATATTGTAATCTTTTCTAATAAAAGTTATTTTCTTTGGGGGGTGAGTGCAATTAACTATAAATTTCAGGGGGGTTGCAATTCCTTTTTTTTTCTATATTCATCTATGCCTTTTACTTTCTTTTAAAAGTAAATAAGTTTATAAATTATAATTGTTTAAATATAACTTTAAAATTTCATAGAGAAGTTACTCAAATTCTTCAACTTTAATATTACCTTTAATATTTTTTAGAGGTCTATATGTAAAATGGGTTGCATTTTTTCTTTTTGTCTATCTTCATCTATGCTATTTTAAGTTATAATTGTTCAATAATAACTTTGTTTCTTTCATAGAGAAGTTACTCAAAATTCATCAAAACCTTTTTAAATTAGAATATTTAAAAGGGGGGTGTAATCTTCTTTATATAATTTTATTTCTTTTTAAATAATTTTATTGTAAAAAGGTATTTATTAATTAAATTTTTTCACCCATATATAATAATTTTTTTTTTGGTATACATTATGTAGAAAAATTTATTTTTATCTTTTCTAAATATAATAAACTAGTTTAAAATAAATTTCCCTCAAAATATCTTTTGCCTACGTTCCATGTATCATTACCTCTAAAAAAGTATAGTTTTCCTCACTTAAGGGTGGGTTTTTGGATGCACTTGGTATGAAGTCCTGGCAGATATTTTTCATACATTATTTTATTTGAGACTCTCTCTCTCTTATAGTTTCCCTCTCGTAAGGGCGAGTATTGAGACAAACCAAATAAATTGGTTGATATAACTACATTTCAAGCCAAAACCCTTGACTAATTCTTCTCTATACTTAAAGTTTCCCTCAAGTAAGGGCAGGTATTGTGAGGAACTAAGAGGATTTGGCACTCCACAAGTAAATAATATTAAACCCTAATTATACTTATAGTTTCCCTCTTGTTAGAGTGGGTATATTGAGTTCTAAATATTGAAAGGATTCATTTCTAATCCTTTTATCAATTGCATTAATCAATTAATTGAAGTTCTAAGGGGGGATATATTGGTTAATTAAAGCTTTAATTTTTTATCTTGTGTTAAAATGATGAATTCAATTGAACCTCTCACCCATCATAACTTTCACACTTGGAAACCTAAAATTTTAAATCTTATCTCTCAAAAAGGCCTTACTCATTTTTTAGAAGAAAAGCAACCAAAATTTGATAAAGAATATGAATTTTTTGTTCATAAAGAAAAAATTCCTGAAACAATGGGAATTAGTAGCTCTAATGTTCATGAAAGTTTTTGGTTTCATATTACAGATTGTAAAACTCCTCATGAAAGGTGGGAGAAACTAAAGACTTTATTTGGGAAAGTAGATCAGATGAGATCAATGCGACTAGAAGCCGAACTAACATCTTTGTCTCCTAAAGATATTAGTAATATTATGTACTTCCTCACTAATTTTAAAGAATTTCTCACTCAATACAAAGGCAGTGGGAAGATTAAGACTGAAGAAGAATGTATTTATCTAATATTTTCTAAGCTAAATGGTGTTTTTCAAATTTTTGCTACCACCTTTATATCTACCAAATATTCTCTTGGTGCAACCTTTAAAATACCTTCTTTAGAAGAATTTTGTGATAGATTAACTAGGGAAGAAACAAAACTTGCTATATATGAAATCTCTTCTTCTTCCTCTTCTTCAAAATCCTTAGTAGCCTCCACCTCTTCTAAAGAAAAATTTAAAAATAAGGAAAAGACTCCCATAACCTTTACTCACTGTAAAAAGAATGGTCACTCTGTTAACAAATTCTAGAAAAGATTACAGTAACTAGAGACAGCTATGAAGGATCAAAATATAGAAACTAAAAATCAAATAGGAAAAATCCTTAATGTTCAAGGAAAAACCTCCAATTCTTCCTCTAATTATTGGGTCCTAGATTCTGGAGCTACTCATCACATGACTACTTTAGATAAGTATTTTTATTGTATCTCCTCTAGCTCTACTTGTAGCATAAAAGTGGGTGAATCTATCAGATTTGTACTTATGGAAATGGGAAAACTATTCTCTTCTCTCAAATAGAAGTTGAGATAAGATATTTTCAATATCCCCATTCTCTTATAGCCAAAGGGAATATTTATCATAACTCTCATATTTTTCACTTAAAAGGTTTTCAAAATTTAGAAGGAGCCTCCTATTTTGTGGCTCATGGTGATCTTGAAAGTCAAATATGACATAAAAGGTTTGGTCATCTTAGTTACAACTACCTAAAGGATTTGAGCACCCATGATATGGTTACAGGATTATCCTAAGTCTCTTCTAGAGATGGAGTTTGTCTTGGATGTGTTCTTGGAAAGCAACATCAAGATCCTTTCCACCCAAGTAGTTCTCCAAAAATCTCATCCCCTCTAGATTTAATCCATAGTGACTTAATGACCTTTCCTGAACCATATTTTAAAGGATCAAAGTATTCTCTAGCCTTTATTGATGATTTTTATAGAAGGTCCTAGGTCTACTTCCTGAAATATAAGAGTGATATTCTATCTCACTTTAAGGTTTTTAAAGACTTAGTTGAAAATTAGGCATCATGCAAAATCAAGAAGATTCACACATATAATGGGGGGAATACTATAGTAATGAGTTTTCCATATTTTTATCCAATTATGACATCATTCATCAATATTTTGTCTCCCATAATTCTCAAAAAATGGTATTGTAGAAAGGAAAAACCGGACATTAAAGGAGATGGCTAATTGTATGTTTCATTCAAGAGATCTTCCAAAAGTTTTTTAGGCAGAAGCTATTAACTGTGCAAATTATATTCAAAATTGCACACCTCATAAAGCTCTTGACCATTTAACTACTGAAGAAGATTGGTCTGGATTAAAACCAGATGTTTCATACATCAATATTTTTGGGTGTACTACTTGGGCTCACATCCCAAAGAAGAAAAGGAAGGCTCTTTATAAGAAAAGCAAAAATCTCATCTTTATCATTTATTGTGAAGAATTGAAAGCATACATGTTTCTTGATCCCTCAAATCATGTGGTTTTATTTCATAGGAATGTCCAATTTGATGAAACATTCCCTCAAAAAGATCCTTAAAAGTCTTCTTCCTCCATTGAGCCTTCTCATATAGTAGAATCTCAATGTTATGAAGAGCCAACTCTTGAAGTTAACTTGGTCATTGATAATCAAGATGAGGAACCTGTAACTCCATCTCAAAGTCTTTCAACTCCTTCAACTCCTTACTCTATGCCAAAATGGTCTTGCATCATTGTTAAATAAGTTACTCCTTACATCCAAAATCTTCCTTCAACTAGATCATCCAAACCCATAGGAACTAGTCTTGTATGTCATTCTATTTTCTATGATCCTCAATCCTTTGAATAATCCTCAGGTATTAAGGAATGGGATGATGCCATGAAAAAAAAAATTCTTCCTTGATCAAAAAAAAGACTTGGGATTTAGTTCCCTTACCTAAAGGAGGGAAATTAGTTCATTGTAAATGGATTTTAAAAATAAAATATGGGACTAATGGATAAATAGACAAACACAAGGCTCGTCTAGTGGCAAAAGGTTTCTCTCAAATTGAAGACATAGATTATGTAGAAACCTTTGCTCCAGTTGCTAGAATAGATTCTGTAAGATTGGTTCTTTCTCTAGATGCTTTCCATAAGTGGCTTGTCTATCAAATGGATGTAAAATGTTCTTTCTTACATGGATACTTAAAGGAAGAAATATTCATGGAATAACCTGTTGGATAAATGAGTCTGATAACACAGTTTACATTTGGATAAATGAATGCAACATCACCATTATTATTCTATATGTTGATGATCTTCTTCTCACTGGTAGTAACTTGACTCACATACAGACTGTACAAGACTCCCTCTCTAAAAATTTTAAAATTGTTTATCTAGGTAAAGCTCATTACTTCCTTGGGATCCAACTAAGTTAAACCAATTTAGGTATTTATTTGTGCCAACAAAAGTACACTCTAGATCTTTTAAAAAGATTCAAAATGACATATTACAAACCTTCTCCTACACCCTTTTAATCTAGAATTAATCTTAGTACTTCCCACTCATCCCCTCTATGTGATGCAACTTTATACCGTCATCTTGTAGGGAGTTTGCTATACCTTACTTATACTCATCCAGATATCTCATTTGTGGTTGGCCTCATATATAGATTCTTTCATCAACCTCACTTTAGTCATTGGCAAGCAGCAAAAAGTATCCTCCATTACTTGCAAGGCACTACTCACTTTGGGCTCTTCTACAAGGGAAAATCCATGGATATTATTGGCTACACAGATTCATATTGGAAAATTTTAATAGAAGATAGATGTTCCACCTTAGGCTATGTATTTTTCCTTGGAACTTCACCAATAGCCTGGTTATGTAAGAAACAACAAGTAGTTTCTCTATCTTCTATAGAGGCAGAATATAGGGAAGTAGTTTTGGTTGGTCAAGAAGGTCTTTGGATTCATAAAATTTTGAGAGAATTTAGTTTCACCCATGAGAAGCCTATAAATATTTGGTGTGATAATCAAAGCACAATTCATATTGTATGAAATTCAATTGAAAATCAGTGAACCAAGCACATTAAGATACACATGCACTTCATAAGGCAATGTATTTAGAGTGAGGACATACACTTGGAATATATGTCAACTGAGAATAAAATTGTAGATATCTTCACCAAGTCATTTCCTTCTCCACGTTACCTTCAATTTTGAGATAAGCTTGGAGTTATACAAATGCATTTATTACTTTTAAGAGTACAATTTTCACCATTTGAAGATAAGCCTCTCATTGTTGGTTTTTCCCACAAGGGTTTTTTCACCAATAATATTATGTAAATGAGTACCTAATCAGGCCAAGTTTTCGGGACTCATATTTATTTCTTTTTAAAGAGGACAATCTTCGCCATACGAAGACATGCCTCTCTTCTTATAATTAAATAAAGGGGTAAAAAAATTATTGATAAAAAAACTAGATTATAGAGTACAACTGAGCTTCAAACTAGGACTCAAATAAACATCTAAATAGACTAAAACCACTAGACTAGAATGAAATATAGAAAATACAACAATATTAAACCACATTAAGTATGTACATCCTTTAGGATCAACTCCCATAGGAGTTGAGAGTCCCCAGATAGGAGACTCTCCCAATCATCGATACTCCAAGGATCTAGCAGCTCAGAAGCCCTTTTGGCCAAGTAATCAGCAATCACATTCCATTATCTTGGAATGTGCACAAAGGATATAAATTCAAACTTTTCACTCATTCTAAGAATCTGAACGGCTACAGAGGCCAACTACCAGTTAACTTCCTCCAACCTTTTACTATTTAAAATATTAACCATAATTTGAGAGTCAGACTCATAGATAATCCTATGCTAGCCAAGATAAAACCCCCTCCACAAGGCTTCAAGAATTGCAAGAGCTTCCATAAAATTGTTAGAGTGAACACCTTTATAAATGGAAAATAAAAAACTGACACCACCAATAGAATCTCTCTTCTTATCATAGTTGGTTTTCCCCACAGGGTTTTTTTTTACCAACTATCTATTGTATTAGGAGGACAATATTTAGCATGTGAATACAAACCTCTAATTTCCTTTTGATTTATGGTTTTTTCCCACTGTATTTTATACTCACTTTAAAAGAAATCATTGTACATGAGTACCTCATCAAGCCTTGTTTTCAGGACTCATTTGTACGATTTACCCCTAGTATCACTTAAGGGGGCTGTTAGAATAGGGTAATATTCTCTTAAGTTCCACTAGGATAGACAGTTGAGTTTCCATTCCTCCATGTGTTAGGAGAACTCTCAGTGGTATCTTCATCAGGTCTGATGAGTTATTGTAATCCAATGGCTCTTAATGAGCAACTTTGCTATTTATACGAAGTTTATCCTTGCAATAAATCAATCAATTCCACTCTTCTCTCTATCTCTTGTGTAATGCTTTACATATTTATTATTATGAAATTCTAAAATCAAGGATATTACTTAGTGAAGATATTTCACATAAAATTGAAGCAATAGGTTCAATTCCAATGAAAAGACATGATGGAAAGGATTTAAAAATAAAATATGTGAATCTTGTGCTTAAATGAAAAAATGTTTTCTCAATAAGCTAAATAATGTGATATGGTTATAAGGTTGAGTTCTCTCCAAATAAATATTTTATAAGAAACACTAATGATTGATTCAATTTTATAGCTATAAGAGTTGAAAGTAATGGTATCTATAAAATTCTTAGCATCTATAGACAAGATGGCTTACCTCACTACATGTAACTCTACAAGTGAATTATAACATCAAAGGTTTACTCATTTAAATTATCAAATATTGGCTATTATTTCAAATATGAACATATTTGAAAAAATTCCTCGAATTAGGGTACAAAAAGTGTGAGTACAAGATGTAAGGTTGGCAATTAACTTAGATAATTTTTTTAAACGCAAATTGGAGGTCAAGTGAATCCCTAAATTTTATCCATAGTGATTTGTGTAGGCCTATGAATCCTCCATCAAAGGAACAGGCTAAAAACTTTTAACCTTTATTAATGATTTTTTAAAAAACGTTTGGTTACACTTCCTCAAGCAAAAGGATGAAGTGTTTGAAAAAATTAAAATGTTTAATGTAATTTTAAAAACAAAAGTGGGAAAAGGATATAGAGGATAAGAATAAATAACGGTGGATAATATGGCAATGACAAAATCTAGGATTTTTGTGAGCATCATGGATTAAGATATAATGACCAATAGGTATGCTTCTCAACAAAAATATGTTGTTGGAAGGAAAAATAGGACCTTGGTGGAGATGGGTCAATGCATGTTATAATCCAAGGATATTCCTTTGTTTCTTTAGGGTGAGGTATTCTATATAGTATCTCATGTTCTAAAAATGTCACCTATAACTTGTTTGAAGAACATCACTCTAGAGGAAGCATGGAACCAGATGTAGCTCATGCTTTTATCTTCCTTGATAAAGAGAGCATATTTCACATTTGGTATCAAAGCTAGATGGGATGGTCTTAGAATGAATTAGTTTTATATTTATAATATTTCTAACCATTGATCATGGCCAACAATAAATCCTTATTCTAAAGTTAGTGAGCAATATTATGACTAACAAGAGCATTAAGATGAGGACATTGTTGACTAGAAAAGATATTTGGAATATTGTTTAGGCTGGTTATTATGAGTTAGTATATTGATCTATTATCCCATATAATTACAAATAAGATAATAAGGATACCAATAAGAACTCTTTACCATTATTCACATATAATTAGATCTAGAAAAGAACTTAATTCCAAGGATTGTATATGCAAAGTCATCCAAGGATGCTTGGAATGTTCTACAAGAGGCTTATCAATATAGTGACCAAGTGAAAGTGGTCTTTAGATATTGAAGAGAGAATTTGAGAATTTACAGATGCAAAAGGATAAAAGTGTAAGTGAATATTATGTTATAGTAAATTATGTGCTTAATACAATATCCACTCTTGGAGAAACAATGTATATGAAAGTTGTGAAGAAATTACTAAGAACTCTAACACCAAGATATAACTAGGTTACCATATTTATTAAAGAGAGAAAATATTTAACAATATTTGTGTTTGATCATCTTGTTGTTTCTCTTATATCACATGACAAAATACTACGATACACCTTTGGTGAATGTGAATAGAAGGAGTTTTCATCAAAGGTGAGAGTCTCAAAGAGTGATGGAGCTAGTACAAGCAACTAAGAACAAGTACAAGGTAGAGGGTAGAATAAAAAAAATTAAAAGGATGATTAGGACCTACTAGTAGAGGAGGATAAAGAGGAACATTTGATGAGAGAAATGTCCAGTGATACCATTCTAAAAGGTATGGATATTTTAAAAAATAATGTAGAGTAAAAGATGTAAATGAAAAAAAAAAGATTAAATTATGCAAATGAGAAAAATGATTACTTATATTATCCTATGACAAGACTAAAATACTCTTCAATATATTTGGTATATTTTGGTTGTTCCAACCACATGATAGGTAATAATGAGTTGTTATATACTATGGATGAGAAATTCAAGATCAAGATCAAGCTTGTGATAACAAGTTTTTAGTGGTGGAAGAAAGGGTAAAAAAAAAAATTCATGATATTTATTATACTCTTGAAAAATAATTATAGAGTAGTTTTTGATGATAAGCAATGTATCATATATGATCAGAAATATGGGAACAAAGTTGTAATTATTGTTCCCATGTCAACTAGTCAAATATTTACTTTAAATTTTGGAGTTAATGGTAGCATATTATCAAATATTTTTTTTGAAAATAAGTTTTGGTTGTGGTATTTGAGATATGGTCACTTAAAATTTCAAAATTTGAAGAAGTTGAATTCTCAAGAGTTGGATTTTGGTTTACCCAAAGTTGAAGATCACAGGCAAGTTTGTGATTGATGTGCCAAAGGAAAGCATGCTAGGGAAATATTTCTAAGATGAAATATGTGGAGGGACCAACATCCACTCCATTTATGTAAGTCTGATATTTGTGACCCAATGCAAACGAAAGGCTTGGGTAAGTCATCTTATTATATTAATTTTATTGATGATTTTACTAGAAAGTGTTGGGTGTATTTTTTAAAGAGTAAAGATGAAATTTTAAATTTTTTCAAGAGCTTTAAATCGTTTGTTGAAAATGAAAGTGGATATAGAATTAAGTATTGAAGTACTGATAATGGTGATGAGTAGCGTTCAAGGTTCATAGTATTTTTGATAAGAATGGAATCAAGAGGTAACCCACAATTGCATACACACCTCAGCAAAATATGGTGGTTTAAAGAAACAACTAGATTATTGTTTAGCTAGCATAAAGTATGCTTCAAACCAAGGGGTTGAGCAATTAGTTTTGTGTTGATATGGTTGCTACAATAGTATACATTCTTAATATGAGTCTCATAAGTAATCTCAATAAGGTGACTTCTTATGAAGCATAGTATGATAAGAAATCCAATGTTAATCATTTTAAATATTTTGGTTGTTTAGCCTATGTTCATGTTAGTGATGAGAAAAGGAAGAACCTTGATCCAAAAAGTGAGCCTTGTATTTTGGTTGGATATTGTGAGAATAGAAAATCTTGTAGAATCTACAATCTAAAGACTAACAAAATGGTGATATCTAAAGATGTAATTTTGTTCATAAAGGTCAATCTAGTAAGACTATTAATGTTTATAATTGTAGTATCGATGGTGAATAACCTGTTGTGATCTATTCACAATGACCCAAAAATTAGGGATCCACCAGAATTTTATTGAAATTTTGATATTTTATTTGTTTTGGTTAACATCATTCAATTGGTTGTTATTTTGTTTTGTTGATCTTCTTTTGAAAATCTCAAGATTTGATAATTGTGATTTTAAATATTTTAATTTTAAACAACTTTAATTTTAATTTTTAAAATAAATCATTTAAAATAATTAAATAAAATACTTTAGAGTATAATTTTAATGTTTTAAATCATTCATTTTAAAAGTTTAACTAAAATATTTAAAGTTCATTTTGAATGTTTTTATTTCAAAGTGTATTGTAAATGTTTTAATTGAAATATTTAAAGTATATAATTTTAATGTTTTAAAACATTCATTTTAAATTTTAATTAAAATATTTAAAATTCATTTTGAATATTTGTATTTCAAAGTGTATTGTAAATATTTTAATTAAACTATTTTAAAAAATGTTATTAAAACTATCTCAAAATGATTGAAACTAAATGAACAAAATAAGAAAAGGAAACCAAAAATGAAAGAATGCTTTAAATATAAGATTGGGATAATTTGTAAAGGGTTGGACAAATTGGAAAGATAATATCAGGAGAGAAGATATATTGGAGAATTGAAGAATAGATTTAATGCATGGAAGGACATCATCCATTGTTACAGAGTTCAGGTTTTCCAAAGTCTAATATTTTAATTGAAATATCAATCACATTTTACCTTATTGTTTTATTTAATAAAAATCATGCATGTGGATGGTAATTTTATTAAATAATTTAATGTCATTCATTTCATTACCCTAGAATATTGCATCTATTTTACTATTGACAGTGCGAATGCAAATCACAGTAGGGTAGTTTAAGATTTTCAAAAAAATATTTTTTGTAAATGCAATGTTGACAAATTTCATTTTAGTAATTTGTCACTCTCTTCCAATTTTCTACATGTTTTATTTTTATTTTTCTAACCTTAATTTTATTTAATTTCATTTCACGTATAAATCAAAACCCTAATTTTTAATATAAAGTTTTCAATCTTATATTAGGGTAAATATTATTTCATTTATTAAATTCTCATTATTTCATATTCCGAAATCAACATTAGAGTTTAATTAACTAAATGTAAAATCAAAACCCTAAGTTCATGCAAAGTTTCAATTTGATATTAGGGTAAATATTATTTTGTTTATTAAACTCGGTATTTTATGAAATCAACTTTAGAGTTTAATTAATTAATTGGAAAATCAAAACCCTAAGTTCATGCAAAGTTTGAATTTGATATTAGGGTAAATGTTATTTCATTTATTAAACTTGGTATTTCATATTTTGAAATCAACATTAGAGTTTAATTAATTAATTGGAAAATCAAAACCCTAAGTTCATGCAATGTTTCAATTTAGGGTAAATGTTTTTTTACTTATTTAACTCTCAAAATTTCATATTATAAAGTAAACATTAGAATTTATTTAATTAAATTCTTCAAATAATTATAAATTTCCAACATTGATTATTTGAATAATTTAATTTAAATTATTTTCCTAAGGTTTAATTCAAATATTTGCATTTCATAAAGTTTATTGGCAATATTTGATTTTTAATCTTACTTATGGGGAATTAATTTTATGAACAATCATTTGCATGGCATCATAAAATATTACCAACATAGGCCCCTTGTTATCAGTTACTTGCAAACCACAAAGGTAGTCTGAGCACTTATTTTAATACATTTTCATGATACTTAAACATATTAAGTGAAAGAACCTTGGAGAAATACATCTTTCTTTGCAAGAGAGGATTTCAATCCTAAATGTAGGGTGATTTTGTAATGGGACAAAATCATACCTCAACAGAATTGGTGCTAGAAGGAGGGCCTAAAAGGGAATATTTTTAATTTTCAAAATTTGAAAATTTTCAAATTAGTTATTTAAAAAAATTAATTTTTATTTATTTATGCTGAATCAATGTTAATCTATCATAAATTCGAAAATTATGTTATGATTCAATTTTTATCAAATTTTCATACATAGACTTGCATATTAAAATTGGTTCAATGGCAAAAAATGATTTACCCCATTATAAGTATGATGGAACAATTACGGTTAAGGAACACATTCAGGCATATAAAAACATTATGTTTCACTTTCAAATCATGCATGAAGATGTTCTTTGTGGAATATTTCCATACACATTAGATGAATTTACTCATAATTGGTTTATTAATTTACTTGTAGGTTCTACCACTTCTTGGGATCAACTAAAAATAATATTTCTAGAACAATTTAGATAAATGGTTGATATGGATATAATATCAAATCAATATTCCTCTATCTATATAAACCTGATGAAATCAAGAGTCAATTTAATGATAGGTTTCATAATTTTTATACTAAAATAGAGACACATTTTATCATTTCTGAAGAAGAAGTTGTTCAAATATACTTGGAAGCCTTAGATCATTTTATTGCTAAGTTGTTAATAAAGATTTTTAAAGATTTATCTTTTTCTAATGCTTATGGTGGGGAATTAGTTATAGAACGATGGTTGATTTCAAAAGGAATTAATATGGGTAAGTTATCATTACTTAATCCTAAGGTTTCAAATCAGATACTACCTATGAGTCATGATACACATTTTTTGACACCATCAAATGAAATTGAATGTCCTAGTTTTACAACCACTTTCAATATTGTCCAAGAGGAAGTCCAAGTTTCAAAGTCAATATCCACCAATAAGGATTGGGATAATCAAACCTATCAAAATGCAAAAATACATGAGTCTTCAGATATTGGAGGAGTTCTAGATCTAACTAGTTTTGAAAAATATGATAGAATAAAATATTCCATAGAACTGAATGAAACAATTAAAGCTCCAAAATTGAAATATTCTAGAGGTCATTTCATTATGATTGATCATAAAATATTATTACTTGAGGAAGATGAATTTTTTATTGAAGATAATTTTTTTGAAAGTGATGAAAATTAATTTGAAAAACATTCGATTGTTGAATTTATAGATTGTGAAGAAGTGGTTGAAAATCACTCTCTAATTTTAGAAGATGATTATTTTTTATGGAATAAATGGGAGAACTTTACTGCTCTTTCTATTGAAGTACTTGCTTCACCTAAAATGCAGAAAAAGTTGCAAATATTAGTTCTACAACTTAAAAGAAACATTGCTCAAGTACAGTGACAAAGGCATTGATGAGCTATCGTTAAACACATAATTAATTATCAATGAATTTGTCAATATAGGATGGTGTCCAAGACTATTTACGAGAGAAAGTTCAAGAAGGGTTGTAGTTCAGTTCATTTGGAAGCAGCAAGTCTTATTGGTGGAATTGATTGTGTGGGGGTTTTGTGTCACTTCTACCCATAAATTGCATAAATTGAACTTTAATCTATTTGCAAGAATAAAAACTAATTGCTAATTGTAGAAATGAAACCCTAGTTACAGTTGCAAGAATGAAATCTAATTAAATTATAGAATTGAAAATCTAGTTATAGTTGCAGAATTGAAAGTCTATTTAATCTTGCAATAATTGAAATGAAGCATAAAAACTATATCCTGTCAATGCTCTGTAACAGAAGGTCATCAATCTTCTATGCAGGGTTTTGATAGCAAAAACAAGAATGCAGGGAAATTACAAAAAACTTGTAAATTGCTGGAAATGGAAATTTGTAGTGAATTGGAAATTTGCTAGGAATGAAAAGAATGACCAAATCTACCACTAATCATATCAAAAAAACATTATTAACAAGAATTAAACAACTAGGAATTTTATCTATGCAAAATAATGAAAATGACAAGTTCACAACTTATTCTGCTTCAGCAAAATCATAATAAAACCTGTCTGTCAGTCCTCCTCCTAGGTCTAGAAGTGGCCATCCTCCTTTCTCAGAAGAAGGTTTAAATTCTTCTTGAAGTCTCACTCACACTCAGACATAACAAATTAAATGGAATTAAACTACACTTTTATTGCTTCAGAAACATAATTACAATTCTACTGAAATCTATTACAGGTCTGAAATCACCATTATATTATCTCTCTATTTATTTTCTATCTCCTCTATATAATAGCTCAACCTGGATGGGAGCTATCTTTTATAGATGCTTAAAATCTAATTACAAACAAAAAATATGTTGTTCCTAATATCCTACAGAATTTCTTGGGTTTATCCTAGAAGAGGATCAATTTGATCTTTTCTATAAATGGTGGCTTTGGACAACAAGGACGTCAAAGTTAGATGGGAGATATTTTTCCTTAACTTTCTCAACCTTATTATCCCCTTTTCCACTACCAAAAGTCAGTCAACAAGTCAAAAAGTGCTTTCTTTTCTCATTCCTAAGAAACTGTGTTCATTCCGAAGACATTGTGTTCATTTCGGAGACACTGTGTTCATTAGAAGACACTATGTTCATTTTGAAGATCTTTAGAATGACCAACTGTGTTGACTCCAAATGGTTTTGGCTGCATTTCTTAGGTGGATTAGCCCTCAGGATCATATTGCAATTGTCTTCATTCTTCCTTGGATGTGAATTCCATGCCTTGCCATTCATTTGTAGCTGGTTGGAATTTATATGGAAAAACTAGTTTTCTGCTCCACAGTAATAATTCTTTGTACTATTTGCTGAATTTAGAGAAACTAATGCTTAATGATCATCAAAATAAGACTAGTGAAGTGCATCTGTCAACCTAAGCATGACAAGATAACATAAAACTATACAAGAACTATTAAAAAATAGAATATAATATCCTTAACACTTCAATCATGCAAACAGTTAATACACAACATATTAAATCAACTTAACTAGCATATAAGATAATTCACAAGAGTTTTAGGCAGTTTTAACTATTTAAAACATGCTATAAATAAGGCTTATCCATGCCTCATAATTTCCCCCAAATTATATTAATGCATGTCCTCATGCATTGCAATGGGCTATGGAGTCACAAATGTCCATACTCATATTCCATGTTTCATAGAACAATTTAGTGCTTGTGTAATTTCTCATGAGGGTTTTTGAGTCATTTTTCAAACTGATCATCTGGTTGGGAATCCTCTTCAAAATAGGAGGGAACTAGAGCAATGATGGTTGGAGGCCTAAATCTTAGACCTACCCAATGATGTTGCATAAAGTTATTTCTCTGGATTGAGAAGGCAATGCCTCAGAATGGAACATGTTTTTCAATAACATCTTTTCTTTCCTCAATCCATCTCATTTGTATTTTTATAACACTCTTGGCTACTCTCAGTTGTTTTGTGATGTCCACCTCCTATTATTTTTTTGAATTAGAACCCAATAATGACAAATCAACTATAGTTTGCTACTCAACAATGATCTCATCCTCTGCTTCAGACCCCTACTCCTGTACAGTAGGTTCCATGAAATTATCTATGATTACATCCAAATTCTCAATGGCTTGTTGCAGTTCTATGACATCAAGGCTATCCTGTATGGTCTTCTCTTCAATCATTTGTTCTTTTATCTCTTTTTGTTGGAGTCTTGCAGACCTCCTAGTCCTTAATGTATATTTTCTCTTCTTGCCCTATTTTCTTGCGGTAACAGGGGCTGTAGGGATAGCTTCAGGCTCTTCACTGGGAACTTCACTCTCCTATTCTGAAAAATAAATAACATCTTCAAAAAAATGAACCCTCTTATATTTTATTTTTCTGCTGTCATTTTCAACCCTTCTCTTCTTAGTCTGTGAGGTTGATGGTTCTAGAGAAAAATGCTTTGTTGTTTTTGCTTGGTGTGTTTCCTTATCTGTAATAGCATTTTTTTTTTTAGCCTTTTCTTCTTCCTCAGTAGCATATTTTTTTTTATAGCAACATCTGTATCCTCTTCTCCATATTCTTATTCAAAAACTACATTAGTCAGGGTAGAATAAAACCTATTAAAGTTTCTAGGTTTTCCCCTAAAATGATGTTGTCACCAGTTTAATAAGACCATGATGATGAGGGCTCCTTTTTTTCCTTTTGATAATTTTTTGCCATGCTTTGTAGTTCTTGGTGCAGGTATGCTAGAAAATTCACTCTAGATTTAGGTTGTTGCCTACCATGCCTGAGGTGGTTTAAAATTTTGAAATGATGCACTGACAAAATTACATACTACCCTTCACAGGTTGAAAAATCTGGTAACCCATGTGGTTATGTTATTCTAGGGTTCTTGTAGGCTGGCCATTTTTCATTTTCCACTTCATTTCTCTATTTTTATGCTAAGAATACTGCTCTCTTACGCTAATATAGTCATCCGCTAGGTCATTGATTTATGGTTTCTATAGAATTACAGGGTTTGCTCTTGTTCTTATTCAGAAAGAACTTTTAATTTTTTTTTTTACTTTTCCTTGTAATCATTAGAAAATATGTCTTCAAAAAGAAAAGATGGCACACTTCCTTATTCTGTGCTCTGAACACCTAGCCATCAATCATTCGACATCCTTGCCATCAAATTTTCTTTACTATTTTTAGCTCGTCCATTCTGCATGCAAATTTTCCCACGAGTGGTTATTAGCAATGAATGGTGGTGGCATGTTTGTTGGTTATTTTTCTTGTGATTCTCGTACTTCCTATATGGGTGCAAAATATGATATGAATCTAAGCACAAGCCAGTTGACATGTGTCAATGATCACATGGAGTAAAAAAATTCTGCTGACTATGTCTTTTTCTCCCTCCTTGGATGCCACATGGAAACAGACTGTTAAATCTTCATTCTGAAGATTATGTTTCATTTCAAAGACTAAGCTGGGAATTTAATCTAAAGATAACATCATTCTGAAGATAAACCTTCATTTCGAAGACATAGCTTCATTTCGAAGACAAACCTTCATTCCGAAGACAAACCTTCATTCTGAAGACAAACCTTCATTCCAAATACAAACCTTCATTCCGAAGACAAAGGCTTCATTCCGAAGATACCACGGTTATTGAAGATACAACAGTCATTCTGAAGACAGAAAAAACCAACATTTTTCTTTTTCTCCAAGCATATTTTGTTTATGCCAACTCTTATGAACACTTTTATACTAATGGTTAATTGTCATATACTATATATCAAATATTTATAATGAGAAAAGTGCAAGAAACATATATACCTGGTTAAAACAAGTTAATGCAAGTTTTGAAAGATGACTGCTTCAGTTGATATTCTGTTGAGGCTTCTTGAAACACTTCAAAAACAAGTGCAGTTGGTGAATTTGTACAATGGTGACTCAGAGATTTCAAGGTTATGTATGCCAAAAAACTGGTTTTCATGCATACCAACTCAGTAGCGCCTTACAAAAAGGTTTTCACTGTTGAGCTATTCTTTTTCTCTCTTTTTTTTTTCTTGGTTTCCTTTTTTTTTCTTGATTCTGATTATGCCCATGAAGGATTTCATGATTTCCCTGAAATCATGCCCACAAGAGCAGCAAATTATTCCTATGCAAACTAGTTTGACCCCTCCCAACCCAATGAGAGTGGGTGGACTATTTTTAAAGGCCACAAAAATTATTCTAAGGTCCCGCAACCCCATTCAACAACTACAATGCCAAATGTGAATCCTATAAATGAGGAAAAAGTGTAAACAATTTCTAGTCCTCCATTAACAAAAATAAAAATAAAAAATATTTACAAAAAGCTCCCAAGTCTCAATGAAGTTGAACCCCAAAGGTAGTGAGTAGGACCACTTAAAATATCACCTAAATAGACTCTCTCCCCCAATCTAGACCAACAAGCTCCCAACACTCCTATAGTTTTCCCTATGATAAATTTAAATACCTATCAACATAACTGGTGGAGTTGGTATACATTAAAAATTTGGGTGAATTATGTGGTAATAATAAAAAATTAAAATAATTAAATTTCTAATTGAATGATAATATTTTCAAATTTTATTTATTTTTTTAAATGTGCATGTTGCATATAGGCAAATAACATATAATTATTAATAATATTGAAATTTCAACAATAGAGAATAAGGTGCCAAAAATAATTAGTCATTTGAAAATAAATAAAATGAAATACTAGTCTATATTTATAACAAAGAATAGCGAGAAAAATATTTATTTTTATAACATAAATCATGGGAAACATGTTTCCTCTAGGGTCTACAAATATTTTTGAACACTTCATTGTAAATGGAAAAACTTGATTTTTAAAAGTTAGACCTCATTTATCTAACAAGGACAATGTAATGGTGAGGGTTTTGGTCTATCTTTAGGGAGGTATACGATTCAAACCATAATGTACCCAAAAAGTAATAGGCTAGATGGTAACTATCGAGTTTTTATCGATTGGTTGCTCTAGTTCGATACCTTGGAGAGTTAGTGTCCCATTGAATTTGACTAACCCAATGAGCTAAGATTTATAGTGGTAGCATCCAATCATGTTATGGATTCCCCTATGTATTAAATTTTTTTAGACCCCATTCACTTATAATTATATTTAAAATATTTATTCAAATATAATGTGTATATATTTATATGTATTTATGCATATCATATAATCTACTATCACCTACCTTTTGTAAACTACAACTTTAATGATGATTATTAAGAATTATTATTATTTATTAGTTTTATAGAATAATAATGTATATGCATTTTGTGATTAGGTAGAGGAAGGGATTTTGAAAGGGTCCCTAAAAATTTTACATAAGGTATTTTGTAAGGGTCCATGAACCTAATACAAAGCAAATAATACATTCAAAGAGAAACAAAATAGAAACACCAAGAGGTTTGACCCATCCAAGGGAATTAGAGATCAAAATTTCATCATAATAAAGAACAAGCTTAGTTAGCTCCTACCCAAACTAAACCAAAAGTAATCAAATATTAATCCAATCCTATCCAAACTAAAACCACACATCTAAGCAGCCAACCACCACAAGAGAAGTTGAAACATGAACCAACAATATAAAATCCAAGAAAAGCCAAATCTTGAGTCTCCAAGGCAAACATCTATAAACTAAGGGTTAAACCTATCATGAATGCCAAGAAAATATTTAAATCCACAAATCCATAAAATTCAATCCCCAAAACTTTTCCACCTTAACTTGAAAGAGTTAAAATCAAAATTTCAATATATTTTCTTGCTCAAGCCAAGAATCACATATATTCCAAAAAAAAAAAAAAAATTAAACTAATAAATTCCTTCCCAATACGTGAAAATATGCCTCTAATATAGGGAATTTAATATGGGCTCTCTTTAGCATTACCTATAAACCTATAAACTAGAGATTGTATAGATCAGTACCATAATAGGAAGATAGTAGAGACCTAGATTTCAAGTAAATCGGGACTATCCAACCATCACCATCTTGAATTAAGAACTGCATAAACCTCTTTAAAATTGGTTCTTAGCCTAAAAATAAAAGAAGACTCCAATCCTCCCAAACTCAAGAAAAATAAATTCTACCAACTGTATAAGCTAAGAAAAGCTTTGGATCCACTAAAGGACATAACATCTACAATATCTAAAACTACTTTGGATCCACTAAAGGACCCATGATATCGGATAAAAAAAACCAAGGTCAATGGAAGAGTTATGGCTAGGATCCCTCTCATAGTAAAATAGGCCCTTGAAATAGCCAAAATCCACATGGTCTACACTCAAACCAATGATTGGACCACCAACAATAGTCAATATTGTTGTACTTTTCTAATGGATGCTATTAGACACTACTTTGAGGGGTTGTTAAAACCCATAACATTCCATGAGAGGAACTTCATTTAAAAGTTTTAGGGTGGGAGTTTCTATCCCCAATGAAGAATGGGTAGGTTGGAAAAATATTATAATCTAGGTTATATTGTACCCAACTATTTTCCTTTCTCAATATTTTAACAAAGCCTAAGAACCATTAGCAAACTCATATTCAATCTCTTTTCCCAAAGATTTTATTTGTGGGTTTTCCAACTTTCTTTAGAATTCCTACATCAATGGACCCTTCTTTTTTAAATTTTGGGTCTTAGGTCCTAGAGACCCTTTCTGAAAATAGAGAACCAAAGACCTAGATGGAGAAACCAGATTTTGGGGAACAAATTGAGACATCAAATATTTCTCAGTCATATCCAAATCCATATCTAACCAACTAAAGAAATTTTAGAGAAGTTTATTTTTATTAAGAAATTCTAAAAGGAGGTATGAAGGACTTACCAAAACTAGAAGGTCTAGATGGTCTTCACAGATCTCAAAAATTTTAACCTCCTTCAAATTTTTCTTATTCTATGTTGGTTCATTTTTCATGAAGGAAGCCTTCTCCAAATATAGAAGTTCTACCAATTTTGAATATTTAAGTGGTGGTTCACCTTCCACTAGATCTCAGGCATTCTCCTCCCCAGATTTATAAGATTCACATCTAGGAACATTTTGGGCTTCTAGGGTAGGAGCATTCTCCTTTTGGATCTATTTCTTGTTCTTCAAAATTTTATTCTAATTTTATTTTCCTCCATGTTTCTCCCTTAGAGGACAATAGTCCAGGCTATGACCCACTTATCACAACGAGGGTAAGTAAAGGGTCTGTTTTACTAGATAATGGGTTGTATCCATAAACCCAAATATGATATGATTTTAACAATTGAATATAGACCTACCTTTGAGTTTACCATGATGTACATCCTCACAAAAACCATTCTAGACTTTTCTCTGGTTGTCATATCAATTTAAATAAGATACCCCACTACCTTTGCCACTCCTCTCAAAATATCCTCATGCCAAAGCTTGAATGAGAGGCTAGGGATTCAGATCCAAAGAGGAACTGATTTGGCCTTCTAAGTGAGTGGATTAAAGATATGATCTCCTCCTAATATGTGATTCAAATCCTCTATACAATTTATCTTGATAATGAAGAAAGGTTTTAGAATTACTACAATTTCTATGGAACCCAAGGGATTCCATTTTTCCATGGTCTACCTTCTAATTGAGTCTATATTTAGTCTTCCACCTTGGAATTTTCCCACCATATTACAATTGCCTTCACTCAAGGTGAGTTGGATAAGCTCTCTCAAAATACATATTTTGTTATTAACTAGAGAGACATTAAAAAGAGCTTTGATACCACCAAAACCAACACCTTTGGAAATCATGATGATATGAGTCACTAGGATCCAAGGGTTTAAGCATATTCTAGTGATTGAGGTTAGGGTTCCCACTCTCAAAATTACCACCTAGAGACCCATGATCCATCAGACTTTAAGGATTCCCTACTAGGGGAACCCCTAAAATTGATAGCCATCACTCCCTAACCAAACAACCCCACCACCACGTTTACCTAATCCTACAACTATTCCATAGCTTCTCCAAAACTACTCCATAGCTACTCCATAGATCCTCCACATCTAATCCACAACTTCTCCATCAAGATAATGTATATGTATTTTTTTTTTTATTGGTAGAAAGGGTGTTGAAAGGTCCCTGAACCTTGTACAAGAGAGATTACAAGAAATCCATATCGACCGAGGTGGTCCAAGAAGAAAGGAATAGAGAGCTGGCAAACCTCCACACTAGGGAAGGTGTCGCGAAATCGCGACCAAAATGGTGATGTCGCGAAATCACGACAAGTTGCGCCGTTGAAGCCAAAGGAAGAAAGGAAGTCACGAAATCATGACAAGAAGCGCCATCGAAGCCGAAGAAGGGAAGAAGTCACGATATCGCGACATGTTGCAAAGTGTCGCGATATCGCGACAAGTTGCTAGGTTGGAGCCGGACGAGAAGAAGAGTCGCAAAATCGCGACATGAAAGAAGACCGTGCCCGGGCAAAAAAGGAGTCACGAAATCGCTACAAGAAGTAAGAACGCTGCCGAAGAGAAAGGGTGTCACGAAATCGTGACAAGAATGAAGACCGCAGCCGAAATAGAAAATGAGTCACGAAATCGCGACGAAAGTGGAAGCCTGCTGCCAAGAAGAAAATGTGTCGCGATATCGCGACAAAAAGGAAGACCGCCGTTGGAGAGAAAAAATGTCGCGATATCGCGACAAAATGGAAGACCGCCGTTGGAGGGAAAAAATGTCGCGATATCGCGACAGAAAGGAAGACCGCCGTTGGAGAGAAAAAATGTCGCGATATCGCGACAAAATGGAAGATCGCCGTTGGAGAGAAAAAAGGTCGCGATATCGCGACAGAATGGAAGACCGCCGTTGGAGAGAGAAAAAGTGTCGCGATATCGCGACAAAAAGGAAGACCGCCGTTGGAGAGAAAAAATGTTGCGATATCGCGACATGAAACAAGAAAGCGTCTGAAGGCCAAAAGTGTCACGATATCGCGACAAGTTTGCAAAAAAGCACCCAGAGAGAAAAAGTGTCGCGATATCGCGACAGAATGGAAGACCGCCGTTGGAGAGAAAAAATGTCGCGATATCGCGACAGAATGGAAGACCGCCGTTGGAGAGAGAAAAAATGTCGCGATATCGCGACAAAAAGGAAGACCGCCGTTGGAGAGAAAAAATGTCGCGATATCGCGACATGAAGCAAGAAAGCGCCTGAAGGCCAAAAGTGTCGCGATATCACGACAAGTTTGCAAAAAAGCACCCGGAGAGAAAAAGTGTCGCGATATCGCGACAAGTTTGCAAAAAGCACCCGAAGAGAAAAAGTGTCGCGATATCGCGACAAGTTGGAAGACCGCACCAGAAAGGAGAGAAAAGTGTCGCGATATCGCGACAAGAAGCAACCTCGCGGCCTGAGCAAAAAGGAAATTTCGCGATAACGCGGCAAGCTGAGATTTTGCAACCAACTATGAAAAGTGATGCGAAAACGCTCCAAGATGCCAAAACGCAGCCAAAGGGGAAAAACCCGGAGCCCAGTAACCCACTCACATTGTGCAAACATTGGAACTTGAAGAAGCGTCCCTTAGGCCGATTGGGAAGGAATCTCTCCAAACCTGAATGTCTGTTGCATCAACTCCCTTATTAGCAAGCCAGTTCGCAGCTTTGTTTCCTTCCCGGTATTGATGTTGAATGATTAATTCTGGGTAAAAGCCAATTAGTGTCTTGCATTCTTCGAAGATGGAAACAAGGGCCCAGGGAGGC
The DNA here is from genome assembly GCA_028583015.1 of Wollemia nobilis. NCBI lineage: Eukaryota > Viridiplantae > Streptophyta > Pinopsida > Araucariales > Araucariaceae > Wollemia > Wollemia nobilis. Next base: position 3,998,132 of record JAQPPZ010001245.1, on the reverse strand, counting down.
ACAGAGGTTCCTTTGAGCCAGTTGATGCAATGCAATGAGTCTCCTTCTATGATGAGTTTATTGATAGTCAAGCCTTCCAAGAGAATCAAGCTTTGGAGCAAGGCCCGAGCCTCGGCCATATTGTTAGACTGAATTCCTAAGTTCTGAGCAAAGGCCAAAATTATTTCTCCTCTGTGATTTCTGAGAATTCCACCTCCGCCAGCCGCTCCAGGGTTGCCTTTGGCCGCGCCATCGAAGTTAAGCTTGTGCCACCCAGAAGGAGGTAAGACCCACTTGATTACAGACCTATCAACAGAAGTGCGAGGTGTTGCAAAAAAATTGAAAAGATTGAAATGATTTGTTAGATCCAATTCAAGTCCAGGAGGGGGGGTTTGGACGATGAGACAAGAGAGGCATTCTCCGCAGCAAGGGCCAAGATTTTGGCAACAACAATCTTCTTATCCGTGGCAAGGTTTTGGAAAATTTTGGCATTTCTCTCGAGCCAAATCTGCCATAGGAAAATGTGAAGGCAAGCTTGCCACATGAATTTGAGTTGACTGCTCTTGAAAGGCCGGGGCCATTGTTGAAAAAGGAGGGGAATGGAATGAGGGAGGGCTACGAAGATGGCGAAAGTGTTGAAAACCTGGTTGAGCACTACAAGGGAGAAGGGACATTCCAGAAAAACATGCGTAGTAGACTCACAGGCATTTTTACACAGGATGCACCAATTGGGGATGAGAAGCCCTCTGGTTATCAAATTGTCAATGGTGAGGATTCTATTTTGGATGGCCAACCAGCAGAAGAATTTGACCTTGGGAATGATCTTGGGAACCCAGACCAGATTAGAGAAGTCACGGCCATCACTGGGAGCTTCTTGGCCGTAGTAGGCAGATTTAACAAGAAATGCCCTGAATCTTCAAGGTTCCAAACCATGGAGTCTTCTTTGTGAGAGTTGGGGATTATGCAGCTCCTCAGTAAGTTTTGTAACCGCCTAAGCACCTCGGTGATATGTCTAGGCCCATTCAGATCTAGGTGTTTCCATTCGGGTCTTGTAATACCTGGGTTAATGAAATGACACACCTTATCTCCAAAGGTGGCTTCGGTCACCGTCTTGAGCACAAACAAGATGAGGATCTTGGCTGAGAGGTTTGTCACGGATCCAAGGGTCATCCCAAAAATGAATGGTCAATCCATTTCCAAGACACCACCTTAAGCCTTCCATGATGATCTTCCTTGTTTTAGTGACACCATTCCAGAAATGAGATCCGCTAGGAAGGTTGTGCTCTCCAAGAAAGGGAACCTGATGAAGGTACTTAGCTTTGATGATGTCAATCCAGGTGGCTTTTTCGTTGATGGTAAGTCTCCAGGACTGCTTGGCAATGAGAGCCATGTTCATCCGCTTGATGTCCCCGAAGCCGAGACCTCCATCCTTTTTCTTGGAACAAACCTTGTCCCATGCAACAAGGGAAAATTTGTTCTTGTTTTCGTTTCCCGCCCAAAGGAATCTGCGTTGAATTTGCTCAATTCTTTGGCAGATGGAAGCCGGAGCTTTGAAGATAGATAAGAAAAAAATAGGAATACTTTGCAGGCAAGCCTGGACCAGAGTGGCTTTGGTCGCTCGACCGAGCAATGAACTTTTCCAGCCTTGCAAGTTTCTTGTTGAGACGATCTAGAACAGGGTTCCACATAGCCGAGACCGATTTGCCATGGAAAAGCGGTAATCCGAGATAAGTAGTTGGAAGGCTCCCAATGATACACCCAAGGATCTCAACAATCCTGTTTTGCCTGTGGATGGGAGTATTGAGGAAGTATAGCTTGCTTTTGCGGTAATTGACTTTCTGGCCAGCCGCCTCTTCATAAGAGTCAAGGATGCTCTTAATGATTTTTGCTTCGGGGATAGAAGCATGAGAGGAAAGAATAGTATCATCCACAAACTGTTGATGGGAAATGGCATTGGTTGTTGAGGCTGGTTTGATCCCAGAGATGAGTCCACTGTTGCAGGCAGCAGTAAGGGTTCTTCCAAGGGTTTCGGCCAAAATGATGAAGAGGAAGGGTGACAGAGGGTCCCCTTGGCGAATGCCTTTAAAACTTGGAAAAAAGCCAGCAGGTGAACCATTGATAAGAACAGAGAACCAAGAAGTAGAGATACATTCTCGAACCATCTTAACCCATTCTTTGTGAAACCCAAACTTCTCAAGGACCTCGAACAGGAATTTCCATGAAACCCGATCAAAAGCCTTGTTCATGTCAAGCTTAAGGAACATACCGGGTTTTTTGTTTTTAGATGCCGAATGAGCCAACTCGTGGACGGTTATCACTCCATCAACAATGAATCTGCCTTTGACCGAGCTGCCTTGGCACTGGTCGATGATGGAGGGAAGGATGTCTTTCAGCCTGTTTGCCATAACTTTGGTGATAAGTTTGTAGATGACACTACAGAGACTTATAGGTCTGAAGTCGGAGAGGGAAGCACGATCATTAGACTTGGGAATTAAAACAATGAAGGTGGAATTGGCTTCTCTCGACATATTTTTGGCTCTCTGGAAGAATTTAACCGTAGCAACAACATCAGGGCCCACAATATCCCAAAAGTGTTGAAAAAACTAGGGTGGAAAGCCATCAGGTCCAGGGGCCTTGTCAGGTTCCATTGCAAACAGAGCATCTTTGATCTCCTCTTCAGTGTAGGATTGGAGCAATTTCTCATTATCATCGTTAGACACCATCATTGGAATGTTCTGAAGCAGAGAACTTGTTGTGCGGGGGTGGCAGTCAACACTTGGACCTAAGATTTCCTGGAAGTGGTGCACAACTTCCTGTCTGATGGCATGGATATCAGAGACAATGGTACCATCAGCCTTGGTCAACTCAGAGATTTTATTTGAACCTCTATGGCGCAAGGTGGAAGCATGGAAAAACTTCGTGTTGGTGTCTCCTTCTTTGAGCCAGAGGCTTCTAGATTTTTGCCTCCAGTAGGACTCTTCCTTAGCCAAAACATTGTGAAGGTTTGAAAGGAGGCATTTTTCTTCCATGAAAGTTTCAACCCTCTGATCCCCTCCTTGAATCAGATTTTCCACCCTTTTGAGCTTATCCAAAAAAAGCTTTTTTCACTAAAGAGGTTGCCGAAAACCTCCCTGTTCCAAGCATTTCAGCTTGAGTTTGATCGCTTTGAGTTTGAGGAACAAATTCAAGAGAGGGTTTGGACAAAGGTTTTGCTGCCACCATTGTCGAATACACCGACCTAAATCTGGATGAGTGAGCCACATATTTTCAAACCTGAAAGGGGTTTTAAAGGTTTTCTGGGGTCGGGAACAATCCATAATTATAGGGTTGTGATCAGATCCAATTTTTGGGTGGCTATGAAGCCTGGCATCGCCAAAAATAGGAATGAGTTCTTTGGACAAGAGAAATATGTCAAGCCGAATTTGGATGTGATGAATGCCCGCCCGTCTGTTGCTCCATGTATAGTTGGATCCTTGGAGCGGTAAGTCCATAAGCTCGTTGAGGTTGACAAATTCGCTGAAATCTTCAATGCAGTGGCTAGTGATCGGATTGCCTCCTTGCTTGTCAAACAGGTGAAGGGGAGTATTGAAGTCACCACAGAGCATCCAAGGAAAGTCAGGAAAGTTATTGCGCATTGCGGTAATGTTATCCCACAACAATCTTCTGTTGACAGGACTGTTTGGTCCATAAACATTGGTGGCAATCCATTGAAGGTTGGTGACTTTATTAGTGAACAAAATGTTGATGGTTCTGTCAGAGACTGAAAGAACTCTCCCCTCAATAGTTGTCGGATCCCACAAACAAAGGAGACCCCCGGATGCCCCTGAGGAGGGGCAAAAGGCGAAATTGCTATTTTCCCAGATTAGCTTGCAAACTTGATTGCTGCTGTTCTCATCCAGTTTAGATTCTTGAAGAAACATGATATTTGGTTTTAGGTTTTTTCTCACCGACTTGACAGTCCTCTGTTTGGCAGTTCCGTTGAGGCCTCTGACATTCCAGGAGACAAACTTCATCGATTTGACTTGGGATTTGCTTTGCGACCTCTGCCTCTCCCTTGAGACGGAGTAAGTTTAGGTCTAACCTCATCCAAATATTGATGGGTGGGTTGTTCGAAAGTAGGGCCCAAGGAGGTAGGCACAGATCCATCAGCCGCTTCAATCTCAGCTGCTTTGGCAAGCTTTTCTGCATTGGACGGTCTTCCCCTTCTCTGCTCTTTGTTGACATCAGCTTTGGGGGTAGGAATGGGAGATTTTAGAGGGCTGGATGATTGAAGAATGTCGGTGGTGTTGGTCCCAAGAACAGGCCTATGGGGGGATGGAGAGCGGGGAGACTGGCACAGGGCAACAGACTCAGGGGAGAGGGTAAGAGGACGGTTCTGAGTCGGGGGAAGGGGTGGGAAGGGAAGAGGAAGGTGAGAGGGACCAGAATCTGAGGGTGAGTTCGGGGAGGTCATTGCAGCCTTACCCTTGGACAAGGGAGACTGAATCACAGTGGGTGTGGATGAGATGTTTGGATCTATGGGAAGGTCATCGGAGATGTCCTCACTAGTTGGAAGATTATTTAAAGGAGCGAAATTATTGGAACGAGAAGGCAGAGCACTTACGTTGTTGGGAGCAGATGTTTTAGGGGGGCCTGTAGAATGGCCACGGCCCCTACCAAGAGCCTTTTTCTGAACGTTGGGGATCTAGGAATCCTTCTTCCTGCCAGCATCGCTGGGGATATCTTTTTTTTGGGAAGGGCATTGAGTAGCCAAGTGGCCCTGAGTGTTGCACTCCAAACAAAAAGTGGGCTTATTCTCGTACTCAAATCCTTGACGTCTTCTAAAGCTTTCGACGTTGATGTCGATGCAGGTAGGCAGAACCGAATCCAGATTAGCCATGACACAGACACGAGCATAGGTCATTCTGGTTCTTGCTCTAGTAGCAGGGTCGATGGCAACTAAATCTCCAATCGGTTGAGTGATGCCTTTGAGAGCATCATTATAGAAGAACTATGGGGGAAGCCCATGGAGTTTGATCCAAATCGGAGCGATGTTGATAGACTGAGTTTTAGGGTCGAAATATTTCCCCCATCTCCGTAGAAACAAGCTTCGACGACCGAAAAACCAAGGTCCACCAGTGAGAATGCGTTGGGTGTCGAAGCATATGTATTTTACTTCTATTTGATTTTTTTATTTATTTTAATTTTAATTTTAAATATGTATTTGTAATAGTTTTATTTTTTTGTGTAAGTAAGTTTATAATTTTTTGACTAGTTTATTTAGTTAGTTAATGAAGCATAGAGATAAATTTAAAAAACTATAAACATAATTGGTGGACTTGGTATAAATGTAATATTTGGGTAGATTATATGGTAATAATAAAAAATAAAATAAAATAAAATATCGAGCTAAATGACAAGATTTTCAAAATTTAAAAGTCTTCTTGAGGTGTGCACTTTGTATACTTATTATAATAAACTACTTGGAAGTTGTCTTTATTTATTTCTCCTTTTGTTATCTTTATTTGCATATTCTGTATATATAAAATAAAATTTATTTTTACTGGATGAAATATACCAAAGTCATCATATCATGGCAAAAATATTTCCTCTAAGATTCATAGCAATATTTGAACACTTGACATTGAGTGGAAGAATAAAATATTTGTAAATTAGACTTCATTAAATTTATATTTAATATTTTTATTCACATTATATGTGTATATATTTATATGCATATCATTTCATATCCTATAATTTGCCATATGTTTTTTTGATTAGGTAGATGAAGGGGTTTTAAAACTATCCTCAAACCTTTACAAAGGGGTTTTATAAGAGATCTCAAACCATTACAAAGCCAAATAGTATTTAATAATCTCAAAAGAAATACATCAAATGTATTCAATCCAACTTTTGACAAGAGTATTTGACATAAAATAAATAACGAATCCACCGATCCTACCTTAACTCTAATTTTAAAATTAAAATTTAAAAAAGAGCACTAGAAGAGAAAACCATCATGATTTTTGAGGCACTCAAGAAAGACTGGGCAAACTCAAACAAGATTTTTGCCAAATATTGAAGATGAAAAATCCCACCTAGTGAGATTTTGACAAACCAACAATTCGGGACTAGCTACCAATGGAATTTTAGAGACACATGGTCCAACTAGCAGCTGAAACCATCAAAAATCCTATGGAAAAGAAGATCTTGCCTGAACACAACCCATCTTTACAATAGTCCATGAAGAATAGGGGCCTTCCAAAAAATCCATGAAAAAATGGAGCTTTGACACCTTGGGGTCCATCACAACCAAAGAAGCTAGATATGTCAACTAGCCCATGTAAAAGGTGGATATAGACAATTACTAAAATTCTAGTAGCCACATAACATTAATTTTTTAGAAATGTGTGAAATGCTCTAGCCACCAAAACAATTAACTCAAAATTATCATTAAACAATATATAATTATAATTTTAGAAATACTTATAGGGAGATCCTTTTATCGAATATTTCAAAGTAACTACTTGTATAATGCTTATCTACAATGGACGAAATTTTGAAAATAAGAAAAACACTTATTTTGATAACTAATTAAGATAAATTCGTGTAGTGGTTGTCCTAGAGCTAAATGACCTTTCCTAGGTCCTTATCTTCAATAACCATATCATTGTAATAAATCTCTTTCATAAAATCCTTTGTAATATTCAAGTAACTATAAACCTTCCTCAAAATATATATGGTCATCAAATGCTTCCTATGATTAAACTAATTGATATATATATATATATAAACACAATCTTTGCATCTTATCCCTAAATTTGTCTCCTTGAATATATCTTTAAAAAAGGAAAAACATCTATCAACGACTAGAAAAAGAAAAAGAGTAAAAAAATGACAAAAATCTAAAAAACTCTATCAACAATTGGTAAAAAGGAGGTGAAGAATATGAAATCACCCAAATATCAATGAGCAACTACGAAAATTTGAATAAAAGGAAATAGAAAATGGACAAATGTGAGTTTTTTTGGATAAAATATTATAACAAATAGGGTTGGAATATTATCTAAATATTATATGTTTGGATCAGTCCTTTTTATGTTAAAGAATATATATTCATCTATGAATGGTATTTTTTGTGCCTCACATTAACCTACTTCCTTGAATCCTAAAAATTTAGTGCAATAAATGTAAAGAAAGGTCATGAGATAAAACTCCACTTATAGAAAATAATAGGATGAATGAAAAAAAATGTAATATAATGAGAGGAATAAGAAAAAAATAAGAGGATTTATTTCAAGAAAAATAATGAGAATTGTAGTACCAACGAACATATTTATCATAGAACATAAGAAAAATCAAGAAATTTGATAGCTCAAATGTCTAAAAAGTTTATTCATTATAAGGATATTAATAAATTGGAAAACATTTGGAATAAATGAGTTTATGTCCTACTGAAATAATTTTGATAAGAAAATAGGTGTAAAGTTACACTATTTAGAAGACAAGTTGATGAGGCCTGAAAATGCCTCATTTTTACACTACGTTTAACATATAAAAACTGTCATATTATTAATTTAAATTTCAAATGGTTGATTAGAATATATATTTGTTAAGTGTTTGTATGATTTTATGTTAGGAGCATTATATCTTTGTTTTTGACTATTTTCAACATTTTATGCACTATTTCAGTTGATTAAGTAGCAAATAAAAAACTACAGTAAAATTACATTGTGATGGCATGAATAGTTTTCTCTTATCAAGAACTACAACTTTGATTTTTGAAGCAAGTCAATCTGAGCTGTAGATAAAAAGTTATGAAGGTTTCATCATGTTCATGCCTTAGTCTTTTCTAGAGTTGTTAACAGGTACAAATCTACATTAATGGTGACATTGGCAAATATACTGGGAATGATCAAAAGTGAATTAAGGTACCAAATTCAAATAAATGGTACTTCATAGTATAGAGAACACATGACCCAAATTTTAAGGCATATGGACAAGTAATTAGGAAGTTATGGGGCCTCCAAAATGATAGTTTCACACTTTTTGACAGTTGGAAATTTTGGTGAAAATTTGTGTTAGAGGCCAACTTGACAGTGATGCTGGAAGCAACTCCTGAAGATTTAAGAGCTGAAAATTGAACCAAGTGTAGTTAATACAACTAGGAACATGTGGATACAATTTGATATACAATGAAGTTATGAGGAACAATTTATGAGCACTCCAAAAGGGTAGTTTGGCATGTTTTGACAACTGGAAAAATAGTATTTTCCATGCAAATTCCAGCAAGTTGACATTGAATGACAAGGCATGGAATTCACACATGGAGAAGGATAAAAGTTATTGCAATCAGTTCTTGAGAGATAACCTGCCTGAGAAAAGCAGCTAAGATAACTTGAAGACCACACAGTTAGTCAATGCGAAGATCTTCGGATTGAGTAGACATCTTCAGATTGACAGAATGCAGTTTCTTCAAATTGAGCTAGTTATATTCGGTTTGATAGCAAAAAGTAATTTTTGAATTTTTAATTATTTTTTGATGGTGGAAAAATGGAAAGAAGGTAGATAAGGTTAAGTGAAAATATCCCCCAGCTGTCTTTGTTGTCTTTGCCATCCAAAAGCCACCATTCATGGGAAAAGATCAATTGATCCTCTTCTAGGATAAAACCAAGAAATGCTGCAAAGATAATAGGAATTGATCTGTAGGATAGAAATAGTATAATTTTTTTTTATAAATAAATCTTATGCATCTATAAAAGGATAGTTCCCATGTCAGTTGAGCTTAAGGAGAATAAGTAATAGAAGAATAGACAGTTTTAAGCTTTGTAATAGTCTGTAGCAGCATAACTGTAATGCCATTTTCAGAGTAATAAATTACAGTTCTTTTGTCAGATTTTGTTCTGATTTTAAATTAGTTAATGAGTGTTTTTCACCTCCTAGATCAAGAATTATGGGACCACTTTCAGATCTAGAAGGAGGGATTTTATGGCAGGTTTTAATCTCTAATTTTTTTGCAGTAATATTAATAGATTGCTTGTTAGATTTTATTTTCTTGTTTTTATTTTGTATTATGTGATTGATGTTTTCTATTATGTTTGTGTACAACATTTATGTGTGTGTCAGCTGAAAATTTAGATTAAACATTTATTTATGGCTTCCTTTGCTTTCCATGTTCTATTATTTTTATGTTTTAGCAGCTTTCAATTTCTAGCAGATTTCATTTTGCTATCAATTCCTATAGCAGAAGCTTCATGACCTTTTATGGCAGGGCATTGATAGGTGTTTCATTTCCAAGAATCACTTCCATTTTGCAAGAGTAAACTAGGTTTTAATTTTGCAAGTTTAATTTAGGATTTCATTTTAGCAACATTTTATTTTAGCAACATTTCAATTTAGCAATTTCAATTCTGTTATTTCAATTCTGCAAAAGTAGATTAGATTTCAATTCAGCAATTTCAATTCATGCAATTGTAGTTAACTTTAATTTTCTGAACTTAGAATTAGTTTTTATTTCTTGCAAGTTTTCGTTCTACAGATTAGGTTTAGTGTGACACCAAAAGGATAAACCAAATTTGTTTCACCCAATAATTGCTTGAAATTTGAATGTTTGAATTATACTCTGCCCTAATATTCTATCATAGATTGCCTTGGATTCCACCTCGGATTCATAAATCATTGAGATTAAATGATGATCCTGAATGACACTCATCATTTTGGAATGATGAGGCCTGAAAATGCCTCATTTTTACACTATGTTTGACATATAAAAACTATCATATTATTAAGTTAAATTCCAAATAGTTGATTAGAATATATATTTGTTAAGTTTTTGCATGATTTTATGTTAGGAGCATTATATCTCTATTTTTACTATTTTCAACATTTTATGCACTATTTCAGTTGATTAAGTAGTAAATAAAACCTGTAGTAAAATTATATTGTGATGGCATGAACAAATTCCTCTTATCAAGAACTACCACTTTGCTTTTTTAAGCAAGTCAAACATTATGAAGGTTTCATCATGTTCATGCCTTAGTCTTTTCTAGAGTTGTTAACAGGTACAAATATGCATTAATGGTGACATTGGCAAATCTACTAGGAATGATCCAAAGTGACTTAAGTTACCAAATTCATACCAATGGTACTTAATAGTACAGATAACACATGACCCAAATTTTAAGTCATATGGACAAGTAATCAGGAAGTTATGGGGCCTGCAAAATGACAGTTTCACACTTTTTGACAACTAGAAATTTTGGTGAAAATCTATGTTAGAGGCCAACTTGATAGTGATGTTGGAAGAAAATCCTGAAGATTTAAGAGCTAAAAATTGAAACAAGTGTAGTTTATACAACCAAGAACACGTGGATACAATTTGATAGACATTGGCATTATGAACAATTTATGAGCACTCCAAAATGGTAGTTGGGCATGTTTTGACAACTGGAAAAATAAGATTTTCCATACAAATTCCAACAAGTTGACATTGAATGGCAAGGCATGGAATTCACACATGGAGAAGGATAAAAGCTATTGCAGTCATTTATTAAGAGATAACTCGCCTGAGAAAAGTAGCTGAGATAACTTGAATACCACACAGTTAGTCAATCCGAAGATCTTCGGATTGAGCAGACATATTTGGATTGACAGAATGCAATTTCTTCAGATTGATAGCAAAAAGTACTTTTTAAATTTTTGATTATTTTTTGACGATGAAAAAATGGAAATAAGGTTGAGAAGGAAGGGAAAATATCCCCCAGCTGTCTTTGTCATCCTTGCCATCCAAAATACACCATTCATGGGAAAAGATCAATTGATCCTCTTCTAGGATAAAACCAAGAAATGTTGTTGCATTATAGGAATTGATCTGCAGGATAGAAATAGTATATTTTATGTTTGTAAATAAATATTATGCATCTATAAAAGGATATCTCCCATTTCGGTTGAGCTTAAGGAGAATAAGTAATAGAAAAATAGATAGTTTTCAGCTTTGTAAGAGTCTATATCAGCAGAACTGTAATGTCATTTTCAGAGTAATAAATTGCAGTTATTTTATCAAATTTTGTTCTGATTTTAAATTAGTTAGGGAGTGTTTTTCACCTCCTTCTAGATCAGGAAGTATGGGCCCACTTTCAGATCTAGAAGGAGGGATTTTATGGCAGTTTTTAATCTATAATTTTGTTGCAGCAGAATTAATAGATTGCTTGCCAGATTTTATTTTCTTGTTTTTATTTTGTATTATGTGATTGATGTTTTCTATTATGTTTGTGTACAATATTTATGTGTGTGTTAGCTGACAAATTATATTAAACATTTATTTTTTGTTTCCTTTGCTTTCCATGTTCTGTTATTTTTATGTTTCAGTAGCTTTCAATTTCCAAGAGATTTAATTTTGCTGCCAATTCCTATAGCAGAAGCTTGATGACCTTTTGTGGCAAGGCATTGATAGGTGTTTCATTTCCAAGAATCACTTACATTCTGCAAGAGTAAACTAGGTTTCGATTTTGCAAGTGTAATTTAGGATTTCATTTTAGCAACATTTCAATTTAGAAATTTCAATTATGTTATTTCAATTCTGCAAAAGTAGATTAGATTTCAATTCAGCAATTTCAATTCATGCAATTGTAGTTAACTTTAATTTTCTGAACTTAGAATTAGTTTTTATTTCTTGCAAGTTTTTGTTCTACATATTAGGTTTAGTGTGACACCAAAAGGCTAAACCAAATCTGTTTCACCCAATAATTGCTTAAAATTTGAATGCTTGAATTGTACTCTGCCCTAACCTTCTATCGTAGATAGCCTTGGACACCACCCCAGATTGATAAATCATTGAGATTAAATGACGAGACTCAACGACACTCATCACAAGTTACCATTATAGCCTAAAGTTACACATTTTAAAAAACAATTTGTATCTAGGACTAAGTGGAGGGCATATTTAAATATTAGTAGACTATTAAAGGTAGTGGCTATTATTAGATTGTAAATTCCTTTCTAAAACTTGTAATCATCATGTTATCATGTAAATTATGCCATGGAGATTTGTTTACTTGATTTCAAGCATATGAATTATGAGTTACCACAAAGGCATATGGAAATACGTCTCCATTTTCAAATAATGAACTCCAACCATCTACCAATTTTAATGATACATATCGATTAAATGGACAATCATGATTTATTTTACTATATACAACTTAATCACATCCCTTATCTAGCTTAAATCAATTAAATACATTTTAAATTGAGGGTGCCACTCATTAAAGAATATTTTATTTTCATATTAAAAAAGTACCTTGTATAAATTATTATTGGATTTCATGTCCAACATATTATAATATTTTTTATTTTATTTAAAAACCATATATTTTATTGTAAATTATTAAAAAAAAAATAATTTCTTTTGTTTGAATCCAACACCTTTTTTTTTTTAATTAAATGAAACTTATAAAACATTTAGCCTTATACTTTGTATGAGCAAATAAATTAAGAGACATGAGGCATAAATATGTACCAAGTCAAATATAAGTCTTATTTTAAGTATGATCATGGTAATGCAATAATTTATACTCTCATAGACCATCTAATTGCAAGTATCAAAATAGAGCTAGAACAAAATTATAGGAACATGGTGAATGATTATTTTATAATATAAGGAGAGGTAATATGGAAGGAGCTAAAAATACATAATCAATATGAGGGAAAGCTCCATAAAATAACAACTAAATTAAGAGCATATTATGTAAGATCCAATTTGATTGAGGATACAATGGTATGGGGACCTACTCAAGAAGGGCCATTCACTATTAAATGAGACTATGATCCACCACATACCAAATAGTGAGGAGGGATTTTAATGGGATTGATTATGGATAAGGAAATCCATTTCAAAGTTAGCAATTTTCTTTTGGATGATAATGCAAAACAAGATATTAACAATATAACCTTCATAAGAGAGGTTTCCAATTTTTAACAAATGCTACCTTTGTGAAGTTCATGATGAATCAACAAATCACATACTCTCAAAATATAATTATTCTATCAAAATACCATATGATATGATAGAGAATATGAGGGTGGTGTGGGTGATGATTAATAGAATAGTAATATAGATAGAACTATGGGATAAGCCTTTTAAAAGACCAATAATAAATCATATTTTGAATCTAATTCTATTTCATTATGCAAGGGGAGTTTGGTTGAAGCGAAATAGAAGGAATTTTAAAGGGACGAAGATATCTATTTCGAAAAATAGAGAACACATCATAATGGCCATTGTGGAGAATCTTCAAGTAGTAGAATTGCATGAGAGTATAGAGTCGTTAGAGGAAGCTAAAGTAAACATAAAATGAAATATAATTCTAGTTGGAGGAATATGAATCCTCAAGGAACCTCAATGAGCTTGACCAAGTGGTAGCCACCAATTCAAGGATAGATGAAACCAAATTTTAACGAGGCTTTTAAGGGAATCTAGGGAATTCTAGAGGAGTGGTACTAATGGATGGATAGAGAATGGTGATTGTAGCTATGAGTGAGTGCTTGGATATAATGAGTAGTCATTAGGTTGAAGCTAGAGCATTGTTAGCAAGAGTAAATATGGTAGTTCTATTATTGGCTAAGAGATAAGAAGACTCATTTAATATTGTTAATTGTATCAATAAAAGGTTAGTGGAGAGTTGGAAATAAATTGATATAGTAACATATACATTAAGATACCTAAATAAATTGGATGAATTTCAAGTGGTACATGTCTATAGAGAAGGAAATAGGATGGCCAATTAGCTAGGCAATTAGGGAGATCTTAATAAAAAAGATAAAATATGGATACCCCTAGATGATATACACCCAGGTTTCCTCCATTTAGCGGTAAAGGATGGAGGATAATTATAAATTCAAGCCAAGGGGTGAAAATTTCTTATTTTTAGAATATTCATAGGAGATTTATGAACTTGCATGTGGAGGGACCATTATCTTTGAAGATTAGCAATATTTGTTAATTTTTAGTTGTAATAATTTTAAGATATTTGTGTGATGAGGGTTCTATTTTTTAAAGATCTACATATGCAGCTGGACCCATTTGCTAAATTTCTATAAACTTATTTGTTGAGAGCTACGTATTTTAGAGATCTATGGATAGCCTATTGAAGGTTCAATATAATTAGGCCTTGAGGAAAGGAATCTATTTTCTAAATATCTATCGATTTGTGTGTGGAGGGATCATTTTTATAATGATCTACGAGATTTTCTATTGAGGGTTACATATTTTGGAGATTATGAATGTAATTATATTGGAGTATGGTGTGTTTTTATACACCAAAAATAAATTGAAGAACTAATGCAATGAATGTACCAATTTTTTAGGAGTTTTAATATAGCTACAATAAAAAGAATAATAGATGTGGTATGTTATTGTAAGAGTGTATATGAACAATTGTAAAAGGGGTTGGGTACTTTTAAAAATGAAAATTTAATCATTTTGAAAATATGTCCTTATTGGATTTTCATCCAAGCTATACAAATTTACATCATGATGTAGAATGATGTTGTTGTTCACATGCAAAGTGTGGCCCCTAGTTGTGCCACTCATTATACTTCAACAACACACACACACATACATGCACACACACAGAGATAGATAGATATTCAAATCATATAAAAATGAGGCAAGCTCATATTTATGTATACTTTATACATAATAATACTTCATTATGCTTGAAATTATTCTAAAATCTAGGCAACAATTTAAATTCAATCGTAGGTATTGCTAATGAATGATAAGCTCATGTATAATATTAAAAACTCAAATATTTATTATCATAAAAATTACACATACATGTATAATGTTATAGATAATAATATAATATTAGATATTGAACATGTTTTGAAAATAATTTTTTTTATCGAATAAAGAGTTTAAGATTTGAATTTCAGACGGGTTTTAATATGTCACTAAAACCTGATTACAAAATGGATTCAGATGCCAAAAAATAGAGAAACATAGAACAGAGAGAAAAACTTCAATAAGTTCATACAAAAAGGTTGTCCTCAATAGGCAGTAAGAACAATAATTCCTGGCAAAAAGTTGTGGAATTTTCCCAAAAAACCATAGTATACAAAAAATATTATAAACAAGGCCAACAACCTTCCAGACTAAGATGGGATACTTAACCCTCCATGCCAGGATTGGTAGCAACATCTTGGACTTCAAAATTTAAATTATCCTTGTCATCAACATTGTCTTTAGCAGGGATGTCCTCAAGATTGGTAGTTACTCATTTCAGATTTTTAGCAGGAACACCTCCCGCACCTTTAGTGAACGACTTCTTGAAAAACCATAAATTGAGGGTATTGCACATGTCAACCAACTAGGTAATGCAATTTATCACAAAATTGATGATGAACTTATGCATGCATATATTGGGTTTGTCTTTGTCCTCCTACTCAGACTCAATGACCAGTGATTCTTTCTACATAGCCTTTTTTTTTTGTCAAATAGAGGAGTGTAGCGGTTTTGTTCAGGCTCACTTTCAGGTTCAGGTGAAGTACTTCTTACTCTATTCCTTAATTAGAGGACAGACTTGATAATGTTTTGCTTTTTGGTGGACAACCTTGGAGAACAAGAGGATTGATGTATGGTTTGGTAAGAACTAGATTTCAAAGTACTCTATTTGGTTTTGGGAGGGGGAGTCACAAAAATGTCCTCAGGGTAGTGAATTAACCAGTGTTTGAACAAAAAATTAAAAATACCATGGTGGATGGGTAATTTAGATCCATGTTTCTCTCTGCAATGCTCAAATGTATAGATAATAGAATAAAACAGAAAATGAGGTATATTGACAATAGTTACATGATGAAAGTGGTTATAAAAGGATAAATGAAAACTATAGAGGGGATTATCTAGATTATAAAAAATTACATACTTTATTATAGACTTAAGGATGCTCCCCCATGGAAATGGTAGCTCATCACACTACATACCTAATAAAGTCCTTCTACAGAGCTCCTTGTCCTTGAAATCCTTCAATTTGGTATCCCGATTGTGCTTATTCCGCTTGATAGATCGTCCTTTAGGTTGCTACCCAATCAATTCAACAAGCATTTTAATGTCGATGACATACGTATTTTTGTAGATGGTGATCCTGCCATTATCCCATGTATCAATAAAAGCCAAAGTTACTTTAGGGTCCTCACCTTCAAATTTGTAGAAAAAAAGGAGTAAACCTTTACCAGCAAGAATTCCCTCAGCAATGACATCAACATAGAGCTTTGACGGTTCGACGAAACACATGATGGCCTCACAAAGACAAGATGAATTTTGGATGAATAGATAAATGGCATAGCGATGGAAGAAATCCAAATATTTGACCATATAAAATGAAACAACCAGGAAGGCAAAAGCAGTAACAAACGAATGGTAATTTTGATAATAGTGCCACATAGAATGGTGATGAGAGAAATTGCATGTCCCAAGGCAATCCTAGCGGACAAGATTATTCCACTCGATCGTGTGGGAATTCAAACAAAAATCCCACAAGAGGAAAAGACCATAGTGGTACAAAAAAACACACGAAGAAGCACTCGGGAGGGTGATGACATGGATGGACGAGGTGGAATGTTGGAAATGGGTACAAATTTGGAGGGATTATGGTGGTAGAGAAGCAGAAATGAGTAAAGGCTATGGATTAGGGATATCAAATGGTGGGATTATTGAGGTGAGTGAAGACAACAAAGGCTCTACCTTGAAATATGAGTAAACGACATCCCTTTTTGAGACAAGTGAGGATAGCAAAGGCTATGTCTTGAGATATGAAAAATTGACATCCAAGATTGGCAAGACCAAGTAACACATGAAGCCCAAGAAATCAGATGGTGAGAGGATTCTTGATATGAAATTTAAGATATGTTGCTATGAGAATCATCCTAAATATGGCTGAATTTCTCCACGTCAATAGAAATGATGTCTGGAGTCAATGTTTTGAAAATCATACTCATACATGCATTCACATATTTTTAGTTTCTAATACATATGATTCATAGATAACAAGTTATATTTTATTTTAAAAAGTTATGTTATCACAATATCAATCAACTTTAATTGTAGCAAACAAGACAACTATATTAAAGCAAGGAAGGATTCATTGAAAGCTACCATTATCCATAGTATTTTATTTTTAGTTTCTATTATAAAATGGAATAGGTAAGACATCCATCATTTATTGTATTATCTTGATGCAATATAATATGACTATAGGATCAAATATCTTAAAAATAAAAGAAATATAAATGAAATGAGAATTTAGTCTAACATTATGTTAGACATATCTCTAGGTTAATTTAACAAGTAAGGAATATTGTATTTTTATCCTATTTATTTGCATCTAAGAATGAAAAAAGTTATGTTCTATGACACTCCATTATAACTTGTTATATATTTACAATGGTATATATTGATAAATATTATTTAGATGATTCAATCAATTTTACCTCATATATGGATGGATGCTCTAGTTAAAGGGTCATACAATTGGAAATACTTATTTTATGTTTAGCAAAAAAATCCCTTCTTATAAATATTTAAAGAAGTTTGATCCCTATAAATGAGTGATGTATGCTTAATTTTTATTGTGTTGTAATTATAGATTGGAGTTATTATACAATATTTCAAAAAGTATGCATTTTAAAATATTCTAAAGGATTATTAGATACTATCATACTCACATTTAAGATATTAACATGTGTAATAAGTATGCGTGAGTTCACCTCAATCATGCTATTAATTGTTTAGCAATAAGAATTTTAGGGTATTAAAAATAATTCTCTAATTTTTATAATATTAGACTAATACATATTTGATAAAGTGTGTTACATGGACAACATATGAATTCTTAAAAGCAAATTATCATGGACAATAAAATAACCAAATCCCATTGCTACATTGAAACATAAAATTATTTACACTAATTTTTTTTTTGGTATTAATTTAAAGAGATGGTTTTGAAAGGGTCCCCACAACCTTATACATATAGCCAAACTCTCAACCATAATAACAATATCCAAAATATTATATCTATTAGGAATAATCAAGAGAGTTTAATTCCTAATAACCATAATGATTTTGGAGAGAAATTAGAAAAGCACAACGCTTTGAAGGTAAAACAAACTCTAAAAAACTTCGGTCAAAGGGTAAAGCAAGACCGAACACCCATTCCAATGAGTGCCAAAGGTATGTTGGAATCCTCCTTACAAAAACAAAGCATCATGAGCCTCTTTCCTAGCAAGGAAGACTATGTCATTTGGGACATCATTTTTCCACACCGAAAAAGCAACACAGTGGACACCACGGTTGGCCAACATATCGGCCAGTGCATTCCCCTCATGGAACACATGGCAAATATTCACCTGTTCAAAAGTGTACATCAATCTCCAAGCGTCGGCAATAATATTGAGAACATTCCAGCTAGGTGTACACTCCCCTTTGATCATCTTGATTATGTTCAAAGAGTCACCTTCAATTTCCACATTCTAATAGCCAGCATCCGCTAACAATTTCACCCCCATATAAGTTGCATGAGCCTCCATGAAGTGTGAATATTTGGAACCAAGGGGTTCAGAAAATTCCATGAGGATGTCACCATTGTCATTTTGCATAATGCTACCTACTCCAGCCTTGCCAGGGTTACCCTTTGAGGCCCCATCAAAGTTGAGTTTCAACCAATTGGGAGCCGAATGGGCCCACTTAATTCCTACTCTAGGATCATGTTCGGGGGGGTCAAGGAAGAGGGCTCCAACCCAATTTAAATTCTAAATCAACTTTATCAGAGGAGGAGGGCACCTTGGGTCGTTTACCCACAAAGGTAGCCAAGACATTCTTCGACGCTCTGTTAATGATCTTAGTACCCACCCTGACAACATCGGTCTCAACATCATTAAAAGCACGGGCATTCTGTTCTTTCCACACCCCCCACCATGCATGGGGAAGCATAATTTTCCACAACCAAGATAGCCATTGGGACACAAATGATGAACACCATTGAAGGATGTTGTCCATCAACGTACCTGGAAACACCCAATAAATGTTAAACCAATTAAAAATAAACATAAATACCTACCATGTGAATGGGCAGTTGAGGAGCAAATGTTGCGTGGATTCCCAGTCCGATTTGCATAGATAACATCTGTTCACCATAATGGGACCCCTATTTCAAAGATTATCTAAAGAAAGTATTTTATTTTGTGCTGCTAGTCAGAAATAAATATTGATCTTTGAGATTAGTATTTTAATCCAAATAAGATTCACTCAAAAAGGAGCGTCATATTCTGGGAGAAGGAAGGAATAAGCTGATTTCACAGTAAATTCACCTTCAACTTCTCCACTCCAAATCAAATTGGTCTCTGGAATCGTCCTGTCTGATCGCATACCTGTTAAGTTCCACTAAAAGTCTCTACCAACTAACCAAATTGTTATGGTTGGACACATAATAGGGATGAGAATTCCACGAATGCCTACCATTGACAATAGGCATATATTGGGAAACTCAAATTTTGCCTTTCTCCATCACTTTCAAAGTAAGAGCCTTGATATTTGGGTCATCCAATAACGACTCTTCTCTCAACCAATGGTCTTCCCAAAACTTGATGTTTCTCCCATAATCAATGATCCACCTGCTTTTAGCCTTCACAAAGCCTCTGATCTTCATTAAGCTTCTCCAAAAAATGGAGCCTCTAAAAAATAGATCGTCTGACAAGAAAGAATTAAATTTGTATTTCACTTTAAGGATAGAACACCAAGGTCTCTCGGTGTTCAAAGCAACCAACCACCCTGATTTACCAACCAGGGCTCTATTCATAAGTACTGATCTTTTTAAATTAAGACCCCCATCCTTTTTCCTCTTGCAAATCTGATCCCAAGCGACCAAGTGGTACTTGCATTTTAAATCTGATCCAGCCCAAAGAAATGTTTTACAAATACGATCAATTTTGTCCGTTACTTTAGTAGGGAGCATGAATAAGGACATGAAATAAATGGGTATGCTTTGGAGTATGCTTTGAACAAGTACCACCTTCCCTGCTTGGCTCAACATCACCCCTTTCCAAGAGGCTAGTTTACGTTGGATTCTTTCAATCAAAGGGTCCCATAGTGAGTCTTTCATTTTCCCCACGAAGATAGGCAGTCCAAGATAGGTCGTTGGCACCGTGGCAATACTACAATTGAGAATATTCACAATCTTTGATTGCCTGTCTTCTAGAGTGTTAACAAAGTAGAGAAAGCTATTCAAAAAGTTGATCTCTTGACCAACAGCCCTCTCATAACACAATAAGATATTTTTAATATCCCAGGCAAAAAATACCGATGCACCACTAGCAATCAGAGCGTCATCAGCAAATTGGTGATGAGATACTGATGCAGGAGCATCCAGAGGTGTAAGAGTGATCTTGCATCACCCCCAAAAAAAATGTAATTGTTTAATTTTGTAAAACTAGTAAAACTAGTTTAACTTGCAGGAGATTTTTGAAGGTCTTAGAGGTCAAATTTGAGGATTTTCAGCTACACGCGAGCCCTGGCACAAAGATCCAAGGTTCACCCCGCTTAGCTCGTTTCATGTCATTTCAAAAAATATGTTGTAATAGTCAATCGGGTCAACGAGCGCGAAGTTATGACCTCGCAAGTTGCCCCCAAATTTTAAATTTGAAATATATGGTTTTAGGCGGGAAAAGGGGAAAACATGGTATTTGAGGAAATTTTTGAAATTGTAAAATGACTTTTTCTTTTGTATCCTCATTTCTGGCATGAAATTAAGGAAAGGTTTGATTCTACAAGTTGTTCAAAGGAGAAACACTTGTGTATCATTTTTTTGGTGTTGCTTGTGTATCTTGATCTCTACCAGATACAGGCGGACATGGGAGAGTTGGACGAAGACCAAACTCTTCGCTCAACCTTCCAATCGCTCTCCCCAAAGCCTCTACCACAAAGAGGAAGAGGAAGAGGGAAAGTAGATCGCCTTGCCTCAAACCATAGTGAGACTTAAAAAATCCAGACACCGATTTGTTCACTACAATGGAGTACCAAACCGAAGAAATGCAAGCTGAAATAAGGGTGATCCACCGATTGCTGAAGCCAAACTTCCTCATAACCTCTTGTAAGAATGGCCATGTCACTTTTTCATAAGCATTACTGATGTCGAGTTTTAAAAGGAAAGCCTCTCTACCACTGTACTTGATCAAATGAAGAAGCTCATGCATGACAATAGCACCATCTAAGATTTGTCTACCTAGCATAAAGGTGCTCTGAGCCATATCAATGAGATTCAGAAGAAGCCTCTTTATTTTGTTAGATAGAGCCTTAGAGAGGAATTTATATAAAGAATTGCACAAACTAATTGGTCTAAAATCCTTAAATGATGAGGCGGAATCCTTTTTTGAAATTAAGGCAATCAACGTGGCATTCAGGGATTTAGGAATCTTCGTCGATCTTTGGGCTTCTCTTAGAGCCTCCGCCACCTTAGACCCGAAAATATTCCAATATTTTTAAAAGAACAATGGAGGAAATCCATCAGGCCCCAGAGCCTTTAAAGGCCCCAACTCCTTAACAACATTAAATATTTCATCATCTGTGAGTGGGGCCTCCAAGCCCATATTCATTTCCTCCATCACCAATGTAAGAATAACATTTAACATAACATGTTCTGCCTCCAAATCCCGTTCCGACGGGACCAAGAAGAGAATATTTACACTAAAATTTAATATAATAAATTTATAATAATTAATTATAAATAATATAAACTAGTTTTATACATAAATACAATTATTTGTTTTTATGAATAATAAGATATTAAATACATTATTATTATAGGTGAAGTATTTTATTTTTGAATAATAATTAGAGTTTTTGAAAACATTCCACAACCACTTATATTGAGTAGGCATTGTAATGGTGGTCTTGAAAGTAATTTAAAATTATATTTAATTTTATAGGCTAACATTCTTGATTCTTTTAAAACTATATTTAAAAAAGAAACTTTATGTTATCTACGAATAATGAGATATAAGAATACATTATTATTGAAGTGGTTTTTTTTTTTTAAGTAATATTAAGTAATGGGGATTTTGAACAGGAATCCCCAACCTATTACAACAACTCCAGGGAAACACATCCACCCCTCACACATTCATCCACACTACAATTTAAACTTTTATAAAGTAATTTATTATTGAATATTAATTATTAGAGTTTTAAAAATATTCCATAACCTAGACATTGAGATGAAAAATTTTATAATAATTAAAAGTTATATTTAATTTCATATAACTATTTTCATTAGCTAAATTTTTTTATTCCTTTTGAAAGTGCATTTTAAAAAATAACCTTTATTAAATAATGTTGTCATATCATTATTACATTTTACACTTGCAAATGTTCTTGTGAATTATACACAAATTTAATTAGTCATATAGTTATTGACTTTTGCTTCACAGGATGACTTATTTAATTTGTTGAGCTTTCAACTAGATATTACATCATTTTAACTTTTTCTAAGAATATAACTTGACTCACAAAGTTATATTAGTTTTTGAAGTTATTTATTGATATTATCAATTAATTTTTCAATATAAAAAAATTTCAGTGACTTTTGAGGTATGTCAATTAGATATATAAGTGTTTAAATTAAGTTTTGTATAACTTTTTTATAATTTTATTTATATTATTATTTTTTAAATTTAATGTTACAATTTAATATTATAATATAATATTAATTAAATTATTATAAATTTATTATTATATGTATATATCACATATAATATGAAACAATGATAAACGAGAAATAATACAAATGAGATGCATTTTAATCCTCTATAATTAAATTGATAAATAGTTTTTAAAAATAATTTCTATTTTATTCACTCAGGTAGAGGAGGAGAGAAACTTTCCAGTTATCGAGAGGCCCAGGTTCAAATCTCTCCCCTCACATGTTGCGGATATGTTGTATATAAAAGGTTTCTCGTCAAAAAAAAATAAATTCTATTTTATAATATTTACTTTTATTATCATTAGTATTAACTTGAGGGGTTAAATTATTCAACTTTAAAGAACTATAATTAGATTTTATGTATGTAAAAACTAATTTATAATACCACTATATGATCGTGATGTAATATGGATAAGAAGATAACCAATTTAAAATATATTATATATGTTATTGATTATTTTATTATACCGAAAAGGATGTCACTTTCATTCTTGGTGATGTGACCCAAGTTCAATCCCCATGGTGGATGTGTATAAAAAATATATATATTTTTAACATGGTGGAATCGGTAGCAATCACGAATTCGGGTAGGCTATCTAGCTTTTATATCTGCCATAGTATTTTGCATTGTTCATACCGAAAGCCTCCACACATATATTCGCGTAGTCCGCCCCTATAACCGCCATGCCACAATTATTTTAAACATTGTATATTGCTGAAAGCACCAGGAAAAGGACAAGAATTCAGTCCGACAAGGCCCAAAATTTGAACCTTGGACCTCCACCCCCCTTATGGGGTTTGGATGAACCAATTGGTCTACACCTCAAACCTATGTATAAAAATTATTAAAAAAACAAAAAATTATTTTATTCTATTTAAAGAAACTTTAAAATTATCCTAGTTTATAATTACCATGTACTAAAGGATGATATAGGACTTTGAGCATGTGAAATAAAATTCTAGCAATATTTAAATGGTCTTCAATTTAATAACTCTTCTTATAAATTATGTTTGACAATAATAGTCCAATCACTATATATGTTTTTTAATATTATTTATTTTAATGTTACTTCTATTTAATACTTATTTACTTTATTTTTATTTTTTTAACTTTCATAAAAACTCATCCATTGAATAACACATCAATTAACTAGAATAACCTACAAACACTCCACCATTAAATAGCCTATTCTTTTCTACCCTATTCTTTCCTTTGGTTTGTTAACTTTATTTTTTACTATATAGAATATGGTAGAGTTGTTAGAAAATCATAGCAACTAATAGACCAAAGTTGAAGGAAGAAAATTTAATTATCAATGTGCTCTTTAGTGATCAACCATGAGGAGGGCCTTGCTATTTTTCATGAAAAATCACTTTACCTAGTGTTGAGTGGTGATTTTTCCCTGTTGCAAAACCACACTCACAGTTAGGATTTTCATTACCAAAACCCTCTTTTGCAAAGAAATAAGATATTTCTCCAAGGTTTCTTTACAACTTAGAACACCTTAGTAATTTGTAAATAACCCTTAATAAGGGGTGTGCTGGTTAGAATGATTCGCCATGCATTATTTAAATGGAAGGGCTTGAGTTCCCTTATGTGCATAAATCATAAATGAAAGTGCATGAAAATCCTCATAGTTTATTTTATTTTTAGTTTATTAATGTGATTTACCCATAAATATATGTTAGCATATTTTTTTTACTTCACATTAAACTATAAAAGTCAGACAGTGCTATAGAGAATCCAATTTATTTTATTTGTGCCTTAACGTGAGATTATAGATTAGTATTTGTTGTTAGCAGATTTATTTTATCTTCAAATTAAAATCCTACGGTTAGCAAATTAGATAGTGATGTGGAAGATCTACTTCATTTTATCTTAACATTAATATGAAAATGTAGGTTAGTAAACCCTTCCTTTGAGCATAAATTTTTTATCTTGATCTTTAGGTGATAAAAGGAATGCTAAAAAGTTATGGAATATTGGTTCCTTTTATCCCTAAACAAAATTCTGCGTGAAATTGCAAATCGTGTGGAGTGCTTGAATAACAGACTGAATAATTTTAATGGATTAACATTAAAAACAAAACTATTTGGAGATATTATAACTTCAAAATACTAACTTTAAATAAATGATTATGAATACGTTAGGATTTAAGTGTTTGATTAAACAAAACATGAATCGTAAGTAAAAAATAAATAAAAAATAAAAAAATCAAATAGCTAGGGTTAGAAAAATAAAACTTAAACTCTAGAAAACTGGACCAGCCTATGAAGAATAATTAAAGAAACAAGTATTGTAAACTATTCTACCATAACCTGTAGAAAAGTCAGATCTTGAACAAGAAACATAACCAGGTCAGATATGCATTCACATAATCTAAAACAACTGGTCATGGCAAGAGTCTAAATATTAGCAACATGTACTAAAAATTTATTCATAATGAAATCAACTTCATGCATAAATATTATGAAAGCATGTTCAACACATGTGAATACAAACAGATATGCAATGATACAATCTTCTATATTATCAAAACCTTGACTTTCTACGTACAGGGCAACGATAAGAACCTTTGATAGTAATTTTAGGATATTTCAATCTCTTCTCATGAGTTTTGTTCCAAAACTTCCAACCCCTACTCTCTATTTTTTATGGGTATTTACAGGTCTGGTTGGCGACTCTTCATATCCTCTTTTCGTCCATCAAAACATTTCAGTTTGCTTTTCTTATTTTTATCTCCAACTATTTTCTTACATCAATGGTCTTTTATCTTGGAAGAATAAATGATAAAATGACTACTTTTCTCCTTTTATCTAGCTTTCCACCTACCTATGATATATGTCGCTTTCTATATTTACATTTACCTTTTTAAAAATGCCTTCCATTTTATGTGGAAGCTTCTTTGTTCCCGCACATGACAACCTTTTCCTTATTAAATTTCATTATAAACATACCACAAATATCCAAATTTAATTAGTAATTAATCAACACCATATACAACTTTCTAGTGTATACCAACACATACCCCCAATGTGGATGTCAAGATTGACTACTGTGAATAATCCTTGAATGTTTCATTAGAACCCCAAACACACCCCAACATAATCGTATAACACTTCTACCAAGATCTTTCGATGACACATACAAATAACATAATGAACGAAATGTGTTATGCGGTCCACCCTGCCATTATCATAAATTCAACACTGTAGGCATAACCACTTTATTTTAGAGTGTAACATCTCTCTAAACATATCCAGTACTACATGCAAATGTGTTACACCTCTACTAATATATTTTTACCAAATTATACATTCATTTCACTCCCCTTCAAGCATTACTGGTAGAGAGATATGGTCAGACTATGAAGCGGAGAATTCAAGCATAAAGGCATAACACCAGTCCTTTTCCTACTGTTATCCTTATTACACATCTTATGTGGTCATATACTGCCCTACACCTCTTTTTTCTTTCCACACAATATGGAATGTTGCAATGCAGTGTTAATTTTTTTGCCACACCTACATTCATCTATCAACAAATATGGTTGATATCTGATATAGTTGTTATCTTGCATTCCTTTATGATAGTACATTGGACAAGAAATATCTCATAAAATTCATCATCGACGCTTATATGTTCACTGGTATATCACTCATCTCCTCCAGGTTCCACATCACCCGCTGTGCCTTGACCACATCAAAACACCGTGGCTATCATGCCACATCATTATATATCCAAAATTAACAACTATGCTCTAATGGCTTACTTGGCATTATTATGCTTAAAAATTTTGCTTCTAAAATTTCCTCAGTGTTTGATTTAATCTTTCACTTATGCATCTCCTATTCAATAAAAATTATTTTCAGATAACTTTTTATGCAATATACACATCACTTGTATTTCTTCCTTATCAACTCTGTAATGGTTGCTCACATAGATGTCATTGTATCTTTTCTACTAGATAGCTCCAATCCTTCCAATCCTATCACGTTGTTGGTATTGCAATGTTATCCTCTAAATACCGCTAGCCACCTATATGTTTATCTAACCATGTTAATGATAACTTTCATGTCAATGATAATTCTAGGTGGTCCATTCACATGTGCATCATCAATACAAGTCTATACACCATTTGCGTCGATAGCCTAATATCGTACACATCCTAGGCTACTCTAACCAACTGCTATCGTGGCTACCCTTCTCATGATCTGTATATGACAATCATTGCCATGTGTAGTCGATGTCCATATTTTATCTTAGTCTTACTGTATGCACTCCATGTCATCATGTCACCGGTCGCCTACGCTAGGTCCATGTGAGTGTCCTCGCCAATACGTTCTCTACTAGTCCTTTGATGCTTCATCTAAATCTTATTTGTCTCCACGTGGTCCAAAATATTGGTTCTCATCAATTCGTTTAGTCAAGCCTTGTACCCTGCCATCAACAACATGACATCATTTAAAAATTAATATTTAAATTAAAATATTACGTGAATTATACTAAAGACAAAGCAACATAAATAAAATAAAATCAACACTAATGAACAACTTAAAGTAAAATTAAACTAAAAATAAATAAAACCTAAACTAACCTTAACTTAGATAAATAAATAAATATGTATATTTATATATATACTATTTATTTATTTATTTATTTACTTTTTTAGATACTTTTATTCATAACACACTGAATTATCAGTAAATAACAATATTAAAAATAAAATATTATTTACCACAACACATCACAACAAAACCAAGCCCTAAACATGAAAATACCAAGGAAGCAACTAAAATGGAAACACTTTATCCATAGAATAACCTTGGAAGAAAGAGGTCAAGACATATGGGAAATGACCTTAAAAAAAGACAAACAAAAAGCTCCGAATATAAGAAAATAAAAGGTGGGTCTCCAAATTTAGGGCAAGTTGTGCAATAGTCACAACAAATGATGAATCTACTAGGAAATTCTCCTGAGCATTTCAGATGAAGAACCCAACCTAAAATAAAGAAAACCAAAAATCAGTAAAATTAGAATCATTTAGTAGTTAACTAGAGAATACGGGGTAGACAATTTTGAATGAAAATAGTTAAACCATTTTCCTTTGCTTAGTGTGTGGAGAATGATTTGTTTTAGCATTCTTCAAATAATTTATATTTCATTACCTGATTTGCATTTAGGCTATAGAATATCACTCATTAAAGATGTACCCTTGGATTGCTCCACTGCCAGCCCTATAGCCCTAGTGGAGATAACCTTGATCTCTTCTGGACCTTGTTGTAATGTCATCCAAGCATATATAGTCCCAGTAGATTTTATCCTAATAATCTAGGTATTAGGTTAATTTTACCTTTATTTTTTTCCTTCTCTCTTTTTTATTATTGAACTTTGCATTGCTTTTTACAAATTCACTTGCCACCTAGTTTAGATAACATTCAAGGTTAAAGATGGAGTGTGTTATATTTTTACCTTAATTTGCAAACCAAAATAAATTTATATTTCAAGATTTCAAAGAGTACACTTTAAAATGTGAATTATATGTGGAGCTTCAGTGAAATGTTTTATTGTTCCACCTTCCGCTATTTTATTCCCAAAATCTAAGAATAATAACCACATGATTTCACCCTTCAGTTTTACCAACTTTCAAACCATATAATCCAACCTACTTAACAAAGGACCAACTATCAATAAAGGAACCAAGATTCCATGACCACTACTAAACATCACCACAAATAAATGGACACTACTAAAAATAATCTATATGCATGAGACGAATAATATGAGCTTCGATTTTTTTATCAGTGTCAAGATATTCTTTCATAAACTGTAAATTCTGCAGTTAATATTAGTAGGAAAAATTGGATCTTGACCATACACTATGTTGGAAATATGTTGAATATTTTCCATGTTGTTCTGGTGGGGCTAACACTAAAAGGTACTGGAAACTGTGTACCTTTATTAAGTTATTTTTAGACCCATATGGGATTTTAGGGTTACTATATTTAAACCAAGTTTTTTCACCCATGATATTGTAAAAATATGTGCATGTGCCTTTGTTATATATATCGCACTTGCATTAGGATTTGGAGAGACAGAAGGAGAATATTATTATATTGGAGACGGTCAAGTTAATGCAATAATAAGATAATATTGTGCTAGTTTTTTCCCTATTGAGGGTTTCTAGGATAAATATTGTGTAATGTGTGAATATGCTATCTTCTTATTTTGATTATGTTATTACTGCTTTTTTGATTTAGTTTATTGGGGATCCTTATTTCTCTTCATTTGGTATCATAGCTAGGTTTTAGCTTTATTCGATGAGTAAGGGTTTCAACCCTATGATAAATTAATTCTTGAGTGGGAGTCGTACGCGAAGGGATCCATGCAAAGGATAAATATGAGAAGCACATGGATAGAGATTGAGAAATTTAATTGATAGAATTTTGAGTTGTGGAAACTCAAGATGGAGGATCTATTGATTGATAGAGATTAGTGGATTGTGGTCTTGAGAATAAAACCAACATTGATGACAAATGAGTATTGGCTAAAAATTAATAGGAAGGTAAGGAGCTCTATCATATTATGCTTATCTAACTTGCTATTGGTAAATGTATCTACAGAGACCGTGACAAATCTATTATGGAAGAAGCTGGAAATATTGTATCAAACAAAGTCACTGGTAAATAAAATCTTTCTTCGAAATAAGTTGTATTTGCTTCGAATGAATGATGGTGACTTTGTGGCTAAACATATGAATACTTTTAACACTGTGGTAAGTCAACGAACCTCTATAGAAGTAAAAATAGATGAAGAGGAAAACTGTATTACTTTACTTTGTCCGTTACCTGATTCATAGGATAACCTAGTTATGGCTATCACCAATACTACATCTACATTGAAATTAGAGGATATAGTAGGAACTTTGTTGTCTAAGGATATGAGATAAAAATATTCTAAGGATTATCATCAAAATGATGCCTTGGTTGTCAGAGGTCATTCTCAAGAAATAAATAAAAAGAAATAAAATAAAATAAATCAAAATCTAGGGGTAAATCTGTTGCCCTAGAAAATATAAAATACTATAATTATGGTAAAGCAAGGCATTATAACAAAGACTCTAGATCTAAAAAGGTTGATAATAATCGATCATCTGATAAAATAACTTATATAGAAAATAAGACCACAAATGAATATTCAAGGGGCTTATTATTAGGTACATCTTGCTCAAGTGAATGCCATGACTCATGGTTGATTGGCTCAGGTGCTTCTTTTCATATGACTCCTAATGGGGAGGGGTTTAGTGAATATGAAAATATAGATGGAGGTAAAGTCTTATTGGGAGACAATTCGACATATAAAATAATAGGTTGAGGAAGAGTCAAGAAAAGGTTAAAATATGGAAGAATTAAAAACCTTCATAGTGTGTTGCATATTCTGGGTTTGGCAAGAAATTTGATATCTGTGAGTAAGATGAATGGTAAACTTGTAAATATGGAATTCAATAAGGATTGCTGCAATATGTTTCGAGGATATTTGGTGTTGGCAAGGCAATTTTGCAAAGGAACTTTCTTCATATTTAAGTCTAGCACTGTAAGTATTAATTGTAATAACTCTTCAGTGGTATAGGAAAATAATACGGCTGAAATGGCTTCAAGTATTCCTACAAAGAAGATAATGTTGTGGCATCAATGCATGGGGCACACTAGTGAGAAAGGACATTGAACATTGAAAATTAAATGTATGGCTGAAGGAATTTTTGATTGCCCGTTGAATTTTGATTTTTTTGAGTATTGTGTTTTCGAGAAATAAACTAGAGTCAAGTTTCCAAGTAGTGCTACAAGGTCTGAAGGAATTCTACATCTAGTTCATAGTGATGTGTTTAGACCTACAAAAGTACCATTATTATGTAAACCTATCTATTTTGTTACATTTATAGATGACTTCTCAAGAAAGACATGGGTATATTTTCTATGGAACAAATCTGTGGTTTTTAATAAATTTAAAGAGTTTAAGGATCTTGTATAAAATTATATAGAGAAAAATATAAAGGTTTTGAGAAGTAATAATGGTGGTGAGTATTGCTCTAATGAATTTGAGCAGTTTTACAAGGACTATGGAATAGAAAGGCATAGAAAAACTTTGTATACTCCACAATAGAATGGGGTTGTAGAACGAATGAACAAGACATTGATGGATAAGGCTAGAAGCATGCTAAGTGGTGTAGGGTTAGAAAATAAGTTCTAGGTAAAAGTTGTGTTAACAACTTGTTATCTCATCAATAGATATCCTACCTCAGCTTTGGTGGACAAGACTCCACAAGAAGTATGGACTGGTAAGAAACCCTCTCTCAAAAATATAAGGATTTTTTGTTGTGATGCTTATATGTATGTCCCAAATAAGAAAAGGACTAAGCTAGACTATAAATCTAAAAAATGCATATTTGTGGGTTATAGTACTAGTGTTAAAGGATATAATTTGTGGCACCCATAAACATAAAAGGTTGTTTACAATCGTAATGAGATCTTTAGAGAAACAAAAGGGGTTTTAAAAACAGGAAATGCAACCAAGCAAAGAACCAGAAATAATGTAGGTAAAATTGGAATAGGAGGAAGAACCAGGGGTAGAACATGGATTACAGAGAGAGTTTGAAGAGGAATATTCAGAGAAATAAGGTGAGGAGGAAGCTGAATATGCATAATCTAGAACTCTAATTTTGAGGAGATCATATCGAGAGAGGACTTCCAGATAGGTACAACCCTTCAAATTTTTATTTTGTATTTAATTTATCAGTTAATGATGAAGAACCCAAGATTGTAAATGAGACTCTTCAGTCAAGTGATAATAAGTCTTTAAAAAGGGCTATGGAAGAAGAAATTGAGTCCTTGGATAAAAATAAGACATGGGACTTGGTGAAATTACAACTTGGTAGAAAACATGTTGGTTGTAAGTGGTTATTCAAGAAGAAGTACAATGTAGAAGGAAATTTGGAGAAGTACAAGGTTCACTTGGAAGAATAATTATTTTCTCAGGTTAATGGAATTGAATTTGGTGAGATTTTTTCTCTTGTGGCTAAACTAACTTCAATCAAATTTTTGTTGGCTATTTCTGCTACTTTTGATTTTGAAATAGAACAAATGGATGTAAAGACAAATTTTCTACATGGTGAACTTGATGAAGATATATATATGTGTGTGTGTGTGTGTGTGTGTGTGTGTGTGTGTGTGTGTGTGTGTGTGTGTGTGTGTGTGTGTCACAACCAAAATGCTTTAAGGTAAAAGTTAAGGAGGACTTGGTATGCAATCTGAAGAAGTATTTTTATGGGTTGAAGTAGTTTCCAAGGATGTGGAACCAAAAATTTGATAGGTTTGTCTTAACACTTGGTCTTGGAAAAAGCAAAGCAGATCCATGTGTATATTTCAAAAAAGAAGGTGAAAATTTTGTTATCATTGTATTGTATGTGGATGACATGTTGTTAATTGGTAACAATAAGGAGATGATAAATTTACTGAAATATTAGTTTTCTTTTGAATTTGACATGAAGGATTTGGGTCCTGCAAAATTTATTTTAGGTATGGAAATAATAAGGGATCATGCAAATAGAAAATTGTGGTTAAATCAAAGGAAATATGTTGATTTGATACTACAAAAGTTTAGAATGCATGATTGTAAACTAGTATGTACTCCATATCCGATTGGTAAAAATTTATCTCTGAATAGTATCCCAAAATAGATGAGGAAAGTGAATAAATGTGCCATGTTCCTTATGCTAGTGCTATGGATAGTTTGACATATGCAATGGTTTGTACTAGAACCGATATTACACATGCAGTGGGAGTAGTTAGAATATATATGTCAAAAATAGAAAAGGAACATTGGACTGCTATGAAGAGGATATTCAGATACATGCGTAGAACTACAGATTATGTTATTTGTTATCAAGGATATTTTGAGGGTAATAATATTGTAAATATATAAAGGTTTGTGGATGTTGACTGGGCTAGAGATCTCGACAATAGAAGATCCACAAGTTCTTATGTGTTCAAACTATTTGGAGGGGTAGTAAGTTTGATGAGTAAAAAGCAACCAGTTGTTGCTTTATCCACGATAGAAGTAGAGTACATTGTAGCAACTCATATATATAAAAAAGTAGTGTGGCTATAGAGGTTGTGTTCAATAGTTGGTCTTAAACATAAGGCTATGAGAATTAATAGTGATAGTCAAAGTGCAATATTTTTGGCCAATAATCCTGCTTTTCATGATCAGTCAAAACATATTGATATCAAGTACCATTTTATTATAGAGATGGGTTAATATAACCATGTGATATTGGATAAAGTTGATACAGAGAAGAATATTGATGATTCATTAACAAAGGTTGTACCTACTCAAAAAAAATCTTGGTGTAGAAGATCTATGGGCATGGTTTCCCTTGATAGTTGACAATGGCAACTTTTGACCCCTATGGAAAGTATTCAACAAGTGAGAATGTTGGAAATATGTTGAATAGTTTCCATGTTTTTCTGGTGGGGCTAACACTAAAATTTATTGGACACTCTATACCTATATTCATTGGGGTTCGGCCCTTTTTAGGGTTACTATATTTGAACCCATGATTTTTGCCCATGTTATTGTAAAAATCCATGCATGTGCCTTTTATATATATATTGCACTTGCATTAGGGTTTGGATAGATAGAAGGAGAATATTATTGTATTGAATACGATCAATTTAATGTAATAATAATATAATAATGTGTTGGTTTTTTCTTGATTGAGGGTTTCCAAGATAAATATTATGTATTGTGTGAATCTGTTATCTCCTTATTTTGATTCTGTTATTACTTATTTTTTGATTTGGATTATTAGGGATCCTTATTTATCTTCACACTAAATAGTAAGGTGAAGTTCCAATGGATTACTTAATTCTTATTCTATCAAACCACAATGCAAACTTTAATTTACTGTGCTAGAAAAGTTTTTGTTAGAATATTTACCTAATCCATTACCTTGAGGATAGTAATTACAATAATACTTGATGCTCACCTTTTCATCATAAGCACAGTATGCAAAAAAATATGAAATGAAAGCATAACCATTATTGCAAACAATAGAATGGGATATTCCAAACTTGATTACAAGGTATTCTTACAAAAATTGAATGATGAAATTTGTGGTATATTTTTTGGTAGGGATAGATTTAGTCCATATAGTACAATAATAAGAAGTAGTGAGGATGTACTTATGTAAAATGAAGAATTAGGACTTATAACCCCTATGAAATCTAGGCCCCACTGAGCAAAGGGTCTCATTTCAATCACATGATGCAATGACATATGTTCCTATCTTTCTATTGGTAGTAGTTTGATAGATATGGCAAGACCTCACATGGGAATGAGCATCCTTAAATGTATGGGGTCAATAGTAACCAGATATTATGATCTAGTGTGTTGTAGCATTAGAAAAACCATCTCCTATCCCATTCTTGCCATGAAATTCATGCAAGATATGCATATATTCTTCTTTGTTTAGATAACAAAGAAATATTTGTTCATGATTCTTCCTATATAATACACTAGTATTAATCATAAAGTTTACGGATTTCAGATGTAGAGCCCTTGTTTGTATAGAATTCAAGTGTGGAGGACACTTACCATTCAATAACAAGCAGACAATATCCATATACCATTCGTTGTGCGTGATGTCCTCTATGTTCTAATGTTGACAAGCAATTTGGGTATATATTTTTGCAAGGGTATTTTTTAAGCCTTGGCCCGAACCATATTCATTGGGTGGATCTCTAGATAAAAATATTGTAAAGTAGATATCCACTTCCCTCTTCTTTCACCCAACTCATTCTACATTAACATATTTTTCATAGCATGGTTAGGTACAATAGCCAACACTCTACTATGCAAAATGTAATGCCAAATATTACTAAGAATTTTAAATAAGGTATATGCTTGTGCATCCATAATGGTATATCTTACTTGTGCATATTTTAATGGTGAACTCATAAAGGTAATAGGGTTTTCAAAGTTACCTTCGCTTTTTTGAGTTAGCACGCTAGCATACGAATGATCAGATGCAAAAGTGTAGATAAATAATGGCTTCATATAATCAATACTTACCAAAATAGGTGAATTAGAAATAGCATCATTCACAACCTAAAAATAAGTCCTTACCTCACATGTCCACTTGATATTTACATATTTTTTCAGCATATCATTTAAAGTTTTAATGATTTTAGCAAATCTAGAAATGAATTTCCTAACAAAATAATTTTTCTCAAAGAAATACCTAAGCTCATTATTACTACTAGGAAAAGAGATTCTTTTTATTGCCTCAATTCATGCAGGGTCTATATAAATACCATCTTTTGATATCACATGCCCTAACAATTTCTCTTATATCACTCCAAAGATTCACTTTTTAGGATTAAGTGAGATTTCGTGTTCACTGCACCTCTGAAGCACCTTTCTCAAATCACTAATATGATCTTCTCTCTTCTTTGATAAAATAGGGATGTTGTCTACATAAACAACTATGCACTTACCAATGAGGTCTCTAAATGCATAGTTCATAGTACATTGAAAAATTGCACCTGCATTGAGTAAACCAAAGGACATTCTCCTATAAGAAAAGGTTCCTAATTTGGTGGTAAAAGTAGTTTTTATTCTATCTCTAGGGTTAATTAGAATATAATTATAGCCATAATATCTATTGAGAAATGACATTATTTCAGACCCATTGACCATTTGTAAAATATTGTCAATAGAAGGCAAATGGTAATTATTCTTTTGTGAAGCTTTATTGAGATTTATGAAATCAATGCAAATTCTAATCTCACTAGTTTTCTTCCTAACCAGAGCTATTTTAGTAATACAAGTGATTGATGAAAAATAAATATAATATTAACATCTAACAACTTCATTATTTCCTTTTCTATGAGTGGTTCCAACAAAGGGTTAATTGTACGTTGCTTTTGTCTAAAAGGTTTAAAATATGGCTTTAGAGGGATGGTATGCATGATAATATTTTTATTATAAGTTTTAGATCCTGATAGGTCCATGCAATACAATCAATGTATTCTCTAAGCATATGTACTATTCATTCCCTTTCCTGAGGTGTACATGCTTTCCCAATGAGTACGTTATGTAATTCCTCATTATTTTTAATATTGACTTCATCATAGGCATCATCTCTTGGTGAAATTTTGCTAGATTTCTTGCCTTGGTAGTATATATTAAAAAGTTTCTCAAGTGAGATAATACCTTTTGGGATAGCATTAAACCTCTTTGTTGTTTTCTTTTTTTTGTCCTCATTCTCTTGTAATCTCTGATCTTCATCAATCACTTGATTTTCTAAGACTCCTGAATTAGTCATAAAATTAAAGAGGAGTCTGTCACTTTCAAAAACTTGTAAGTTTTAACATTGTCAGGTATGGATGGACAAGGGACCAATTATATCAAAAATTTCTTTAGTTTCCTCTTATTGATGGGCTTTAGAGTACCTACAACAACTTCTAGTGAATCGATGACCCGATTACTCTTTCTAGATATTAGAGAAATATTAAAAGCATCAAATTCATCAATCAAATATCTAACTATAGTTTTAAAGTGGGATAATATTTCATCTTGGCACGTGTATTCCAATTTTACTTGCTTAACATCTAGTTTTGAATCTCCTAAGACCTTCAAGCATTTAATATTCTTATTTAGCACTAATCGTATTCCATAAATTATGGCTTCATACTATGTTACATTAAAATTACATGGAAATTGAAATTTGTATGCAGCAAGAGAATACTTCCCTTTAGAGCTAATGATTTCCACTCTAGCTCCACTACCTTGTTTGTACATAGAACCATTAAAATAAAGTATCCAAATGAGATTATCATCGTCAAGGGAGCTACAAGATAAAATATCAGCATCAGATTCATTTCTGACCAAGTTGGTATCCAAGGTGTAAACACCCAAATCTAAATCATTGTAAAAAGTCTCATTTGGTCTATTATAATATGAAATCATATCTTTGATCCTAGGATATATTTTGATATATATTTGATTGGCTACCCCTTCTAAAGGTAACCACATATGAGAATAATTTGTGGCTAGGCAACAATTCAAAATTTTTCTCCAATCCCTAGCGAGAAACATACCATACTTATAAGGAATGTCAATAATATGAATATTGATAAATTGTAGAATTCTAAGCTCAAAAAAAATATAAATATGGATGTTAGAAAGCATACCTATCACATTCACCTATGACCTATCTAGTTGCACTACTATCATATTTAAAGGATTAGGTTTCAAATCCAATATCTTACAAATAACAGAAGGTATTATTTTACTCGATGCACATGAATCTACCAAACAATTGTGATGATTCTTCATTGCAATATTGATTGCTAGGAGAAAAAGAGGAACCTCCCATTTCTCCTTTCGCAAAACAAAATGGGTCTCTGTAGCTTTCCTTGTATCAATTTTGCTCGAATTACCCAAGGTCTTAATCAACGTATCTTGTTGATTAGTCATTTGGGCCACCTCAAATAAAGTGATATTAGCTATAGTTTTATTCAAATCCTCAACAATATTGTAAGATATTTTATCAGCACTTTGCACCTTTTGAAGTGGTTTATATGTATATATCCTAGTAGGAGGTACGATATTGTTATTGGCCCTAATATCTAGTGTAATGATGGAACTATTATGAATGGTAGAAAAGGTATTCAGGGTTTTACTCTTATTCATCAAATGATAGTTGTGATTCCCCTTATAAAACTGCCTAAAGGCCTGAACCTCTTCTTCTACAAGATCATCCTCCTCTTCTTCATAATTTTTAGGCTCAAAGGTTTCAACCACTAAAGCATGACTCTTTCCTTTTCTTGAACTAGCTTCATTTGAATAATCATTATTAGTAACTATTTCCAAATCATCAATATCTTGTTGGAAAATACCTCTAGACTGTTGAAGCACTGGGCATTCATTCTCATTATGATCATTAGTGGAATGCCTTCTACACTAGTTACTCCTAGAAAAATATGAAATATTTATAATTACCTAAGATTGGTTTGTATTATTTTGATTGGTAACCAAACTAGGTACCCCCCATTATTTGGTAAGGTATTCCACTATTTTATTTGAAAACTAAAGTTCTTATTTTGTGATGTTTGCTTTTGGGACTGAAACATATCACTACTTAAATTATAGACCAACCTCTTTAGGTCTTTGACTTCTCATTCAAGTTCATTGGGTTGGGCAGTAGAAGTGGTCGGATTATTTGGATTCCAGAACCTGGGATATTTTGATTTTGTATGAAACTTTGATATTGAACATTTGTATCCTATACCCTATTTTGAGCTTGAATATTTGGATTCATAAATAGGTTCAAGCACACAAGCAGACAAATCCTGGGCACATGTTGTTGTGTCTTCATGGGTGGCCAAATGATTCTCTAACAATAAAGGGGTGCTTGGATAAGTTATTGTAGGATGATAATTGGGTATGTTAGGGTAGCCCTAATTATGGGGTAACATATTCAACATCGAATTTGAATTTGACAAAGCCTAGTTTATCATAGGAACCTGGTTGTATACCCCTAACTATCCTACAGTAGGTAGTTATCCTATCCCATTGTCCTAAGGTATTAACTGTTACTCAATAGTCATGGTCTCCATGTATGCTAGAGCTAAAGTGGTGACCAAAGGATTCATCTTAGCAAACATAGCGGTCAAGGAATCTAAATCCCCAAAGTATATTTGAAGAGCTACAATGGCTGAAATGATAAAATGACCAGTCAACCTTGTGTAGAGCTTCTAAAACCTGATATTAAAAATTCTTATGGGTTCATTTGGTTCCATTTTTCAAGTCACAAATTGGTTTTAAATTATAGCAGGATCTAAAGACAACCTGAATTGGTTTACAAAAGAGATTTCTAATTAGGCCCATGAAGTACTAGAACCTGCAGGTAGACTAATGTATCAGTCATACGCTAGGTTGTATAGGCTCAAATAAAACAATCTACAAGCCACATATTCATGTTTGACTTGAAGCCTAATTATAGTATCCTTATAGGCTCGAATGTGCTCTTTTGCAAGTATTATACCATCATGCTTGCAGTTGGGTAAAATTGTATCTATATTCTTGGGTAGGTCATGGGCATCTCTAAGAAGCAGTAAAGGATTGTTGTATGTCCCATACCAAGCAACATTTACAACCATCATATTGGGCTGAGGGGTAACTAAAGAGGAAATATGTAAAATAGGGATAATAGGTGGTCCAACCGAAACCCCACTAGATGAAATAACCACTACTTGAGTCTTGGATCTTATGGGTTTATAAGTGGAAGATAGGTTTTGGAAGATAGTATCTTTTGTAGCCTTAGCTTTAGTAATAATACATTCAGGTTCCAACTTAACAATTATAATAATGAGAGCTTGCTAAGAATGCATCAACTTAAGCCAATATCAACAAGAAATATTTTCAATAAAATGGTTAGCATCAATGCACTATCAACTAAAGCAAATTTCCAATCAATGACGACAATCACCTATCGACAAAGCTTTGTTAGTCGAACAAACATTTTACGGGTAACCTTTCAAAAAAACCAATTAAAATTTAAAATGATAATAACAACAATCATTCAACAAGCCCTCCTTCTAGCGCTAAAATATTGAGTGGTGATTTTGCCCTATTTCAAAACTACACTCATAGTTAGGATTTTTGTTAGCAAAACCCTCTCTTGCAAAGAAATAAGATATTTCTCTAAGATTTCTTTACTTAATAGATCAAAATGAAACTTAGAAAACCTTAGTGATTTGCGAATAACCATTTACAAGGGGTCTACTGATTAGAATGATTCGACATGCATTATGTAGATGAAAGGTCTTAGTTCACTTATGTGCAGAAATAAAAAATGAAAGCGCTTGAAAATGCTCCTAGTTCATTTTATTTCTGATTTATTAATGTGATTTACCCATAAATCCCTGTTAGCATATTCTTTTTACTTCTTATTAAATTATGAAAGTTATATAGTGCTATGAAGAATCCACTATATTTTGTTTGTGCCTTAATGTGAGATTGTAGGTTAGTATTTGTTAGCATATTTATTTTATCTTCAAATTAAAATCATGTGGTTAGCAAACTCGACAATGTTGTGGAAGATCCACTTCATTTTATCTGAGCATTAATGTGAAATTGTAGGTTAGTAAACCCTCCCTTTGAGCACAATTTTTTTATCTTGATTTTTAGGTGATAAAAGAAAATGCTGAAAAGTTATGGAATATTGGTTTCTTTTATCCTTAAACAAAATTCTATGTGAAAATGAAAATCCTATGGAGTGCTTGAATAACAGAAAGAAATGTCCAAATAATTTTAATGGATTAACATTAAAATAAAACTATTTGGATATATTATAACTTTAAAATCCTAACTTTAAAGCAACAATTATGAATCTGTTAGGAATTAAGTGTTTGATTAAACAAAACAAGAATTTTAAGCAAATAAAATAAAATAAAACAGCTAGGGTAAAAAAACAAAACTTTAAACTCTAGAAAACTAGATCAGACTGTGAAGAATAATTAAATAAACAACTTCTGTAAAGTATTCCAATATAACCTGCTATAAAGTCAGATCTTGAACAAGAAATATAACCAAATCAGATCTGCATTCACAAAATCTAAAACAACTAGTTATGACAAGAGTCTAAGAATTAGCAACATGTACTAAAAATTCATTCATAATGAAACCAACTTCATACATAAACATTTACGAAAACAAGTTAACACATGCGAAGATATGCAATAAGACAATCCTCTATATTATAAAAACCATAGCTTCCTGCATACATGACAACGATAAGAACCTTTGACAATAATTTCATGACCTTTCGGTTCCCTTTTCTTGTTTTTATCTCCCAATGTTTTCTTACATTGATGGGCTTTTCTCTTGGAAACGTAAATGATAAACTGACTACTTTTGTCCTTTTAGCTGGCTTTCCACCTTCCTATATCCGTCGCTTTCTATCTTTCCATTTACCTTTTAAAAACGCCTTACATTTCATGTGGAAGCTTCTCCGTTCCCGCACATGATAACCTTTTCTTTATAAACTTTTTATTATAAACATACCACAAATAGCCAAATTTAATTAGTCATTAATCAACACTGCTGGAATTCGGCCAAATCTGATGGTCGCAGACCATTCTATTTCAGAGTGTAACGTCTCTCTAAACATCTCCAGTACTGTGCGCAAATGTGTGACACCTTTGCTGCTATATTTGCACCAGATTATACATCCGTTTCACTTCCCTTCGGGCACTACTGGTAGAGAGATGTTTGGACCACCAAGCGAGGAATTCAAGCATAAAGGCATAACGCCAGTCCTTCACCTCCTATTTTCCTTATTACACATCTGACGCGGCTATATACTACCCTACACCTTTTTCCGCTTTCCACACGATATGGAACGTTGCAATGAAGTATTAATTTCTCTACCACACCTACATTCGTCTATCAACAAATCCCATATACCTGTTATCTTGCGTTCCTTTTGTTGGAAATATTATTTAATCCAAATTTTGTACTCGCCTGCGCCGCTGGAATGTCCCGTCTGTACTCGCCTGCGTCGCTGGAATGTCCCGTCTGGCAGAGGAAGCATGGGCGAGTTAAGGGAGTAGGTGAACTCCGTATGCCTCCAGGCTGGCCTCGAGATTCGTGCCAAGCCAGCCTCAGATCCCCTGCAAGTATAAATGGAAGCCTCGGGCACGCATTCGAGTATTCTGGGCAGCCACCCCAGTTTCCCTGCAGTTTAGCAGGTTCTATTCTGCAGCAGTGTCGCTGCAGATCAGAGTAGTTGCTCAGTGTGAGCTTCGGGGGTTCCTGCTGCTCTTTAGCGCAGAACCCCCTGTGTAATCCAGTTGGGATTTGGGCGGTTTATTCCGCAGGCGGCAATGTCCGCAGTTGTAGGCTCCGCAGAGCCATTTCCCTGTTTTTGGGTGCCCTCCCCTGTTTTCAATATAAACCCTGTAATTGATTTGCCTTCGCCTCGTTGTGTTTGTCAGTAACAGGACATGTCTCAAAGATCCTGCGCATTTTATTTATTTGGTTTAAGTTTCAACTTTCTTCACCTATATGGCAGTGCATTGGACAAGAAACGTCTCATCAAACCCATCGCCAATGCTTATACGTTCGTCGGTCTATCACCCATCATCTTTGGCTTCCACGTCACCCACCGCGCCTTGACCACATCAAAACACCTTGGCTGTTATGACGCATCATCAAATGCCCAAAATTAACAACTATGCAATCCTCTCTCAGCTTACTTGGCGTTGCTATGCTTAGAAATTTTGCTCCTAAAATTTCCTCCGTGTCTGATTTAATCTTTCACCAACGCGTCCCCTATTCAATCAAAATTCTTTTCGGACAACTTTCTATGCAACGTCCATTACTGGTTTTTCTTCCGTCAACTCCATAATGGTCACTCACGTCGACGTCGTTGTATCTTTTCCACCAGATAGCTCCAATCCTTCCAATCATGTCACGCTATTGGTGCCGCAATACTGTCCTCTAACTACCGCCAACCACCTGTATGTTTATCTAACCATGTTAATGGCGACTTTCGTGTCGACGACAATCCTAGGTGGTCCATTCGCGTGTGCATCGTCAGTCAAGGTCTATACGCCATTTGCCCTGGTAGTCTAATGTCGTCCGCGTCCCAGGCTACTTCGACCAGCTCGTCGTGGCTGCCCTTCTCATAATCCGGATGTCACAATCGCTGCCACGTCTAGCCGACTTCCATATTTCGTCTTGGTCTTACTGTACGCACTCCACATCGTTATGTCGTCGGTCGCCTACGCTAGGTCCACGTGAGCGTCCTAACCAACACCTCCTACACGGCTTATACTAAAAATTAACGTTTAAATTAAAACATTACACGGCTTATACTAAAGACAAAGCAACCTAAATAAAATAAAATCAACACTAACGAACTTAACTAGATCAAACGTAAACTAACCTTAACTTAATAAATATGTATTTATTTATTTATTTTTTAAATACTTTTATTCATAAGACAATTAGTTATCACTAAATAACATTAAAAATAAAATCCTATTAACCACAACACATCGCAGCAAAACCAAGCCTTAAACACGAAAAGACCAAGAAAGCAACTAAAAGGCAAACACTTCACCCACGGAATAACCTTGGAAGCCAGAGGTCAAGACACATGGAAAGCGACCTTAAAAAAAGATCAACCAAAAGCTCTTAATATCAGAAAATAAAAGGCGGCAAGTTGTGCAATAGTCACAACACCTAGTTATTGGCTCATAGCTAATGGACACGAAACCTTAAGTTTTTTATTATTATTCATATTTCACCGTTGTTGTCAATTAAATTTTAATATATAATGCAACTTCAAATTAACTTATGCAATGAAGATATTGAATTAGAGATTTGATTATGGTTATCGATGAAATTAAAAGAAAAATAATAAGCCGCCTTTTAATTCATCGGATGCTAGGATCTAAGAATTGTATATCCTATAAAGGGCTGGCCATATTAGGCCTGAGCTATATTGCAATAATCAGCTAATCGTCTATATGAGCTATATTGCAATAATCAGCTAATCGTCTATATTTCTAATCTTCTTCTATCTTGAGAGTCATAACCCACAGAATCAACAGTGGACTGCCCAACAGAATGGTAAAAACACTAATAACAAAATAAAGTGAATTAACATCAATACAAGAAAGGTGGCTAAAAAAAACTTTATTTACAAAATAAAGTTGGTGAATAACAACTTTTCTCAAGCTTTCTGTTTTTGTTTATATAGAAAATCAACTCAATAATTTTAAAATGTATGTATTAAAAAAAAGCTTAACATCTGTCCGTTTTTGAAGAACCGTGCTACCTGCAATGGGTGCAGTTTTTTCTTTCCCTCTTCTATTGGTTTCATTAATAATTTGGTTCAACTTCTTTATTACGAGCTCCTTCTCCTCCTTTTTTATCTCCTCCTTCAAGCTCTTCATATCCTCTTTTAACCTATTTATTGTCTGAGCTTCATTCTCCATTTTAATCTCCTCTTCTTTCTTGGATATCTCCTCGCTTAACTTGTTTATTTTCTCAACTTCCTCGAAGCAGTACAAAGACTCTGTGACATCCCCTGTTCTCTTTGGAATCAAATTTTGAAAATGAAGTTTTCCCTTTGAATTGACTGCAATGAGTAGCTTCAGAACAACTGCATTGCCGTGGGATTGATGGCCCATGGATCCGCAATAGATGGCCACGGCATTTCTTGAACCGCCTTTGCCTGATGAGCTCTTGTATCTCTCCCATGTATTATTATTGGAATCCA
Organism: Wollemia nobilis; assembly: GCA_028583015.1. Lineage (NCBI taxonomy): Eukaryota > Viridiplantae > Streptophyta > Pinopsida > Araucariales > Araucariaceae > Wollemia > Wollemia nobilis. The sequence continues at coordinate 3,954,070 of JAQPPZ010001245.1, read as the reverse complement.
CACCACTTCGAACTGCTCCTTACACAACTCTTTGAGCTTCTGATACAAATATCTGAAAGTGGGCTTTTCTTCTTCAAATTTATGAAGCCATGATAGTAAAAGGAAAACGACTTTGCCTTCAAGTTCGATAATTTCCATCTGCGCATGACGAAACAATAAAAATCAGTGAACTGGACCAGATTCTGTTTCTACACATCCATCCTCTAAAGAGATAAAATAGAAAGCCTCAATGTTAATACCTGATTCGTTTTGGTAATCAGGAAACTAATTTCATTTGTGAGCAAGAGTGCTCGAAGTGTTTCGATGTTGCTGTCATGAGGAGTCTCTGTAAGTTCTTTCAAGCGAAGAAATTCTGCTCTTGGGACGTCCAGTACCATCGCCTTCAAACTCTCAGCTCTAATGCTTGTCCACGCAGAAAAACATTCCTCAACTTCTGATCTCTTAACGTCACAAGTGATCATAGCATACTTTATTTATCACCTTCGTATTTTGAGCAGGCAGCGGAAGACTCGCTGAAGAGGGAGGAAGACAAAATATCTCACCGTATGATTGTTGCAGCAGAGCGAGGTGAGGTTCGGTGTGTCTAGGTCAGTATGAACAGGCATTGGCCCAATCTGTTTAAAGTCAAGCCCTTCCTCTGCCTCGATCGTTCCCCTGGCTCGAGTTTTATATTAGAAATTCTCGCAAGATAAAAAAGCTAAAATCCTTAATAAGTTTTAGTTTTGTATAGTTTTTAAATAAAAATTTAAGGATTAAAAAGTAAAAGTAAAGGCTTCCAATTTCCTACAAATGTATAGTGTCACATATGTTGATTGGTTTACGTCTACTTTTTTTTTTTCTTTTGAGAAGCTTATTATCAAAAGGTTATTATTTCAGACGCGAAGAAAGCAAACCTTCTTCGGGGAGCGTGCAAAAGAACCCGAAGTATGTCTTTCGGTTGCCGCTGACCCGAAGTATGTCTTTCGGTTGCCGCTGCCAAGTGTTAAATTTTGTTCTCTTCATCTGATTCCATGGTCCACTAGGTCGGGGCTGTCATGAATGTCCACGAATGTCAAAGGTTGGAATCTTACTCAAACTTTTCAAAGAGTAACCTTTGAACCCTTCACAATTAGACAGATTCACTTGGAGCCGGCTCAGCCCAATAGAAGACTCCTCTAATTTCCCACATGAGCTCAAATTTAACTTTTCTAGATTTTTCAGTTGGCGGAAACGCCTTGGGAGACGAAGGAGGTTTCTGCATCCACTCAAGCTGAGGATTCTTAGTTGACTAAGCTCCGTTGGAAACTCGTCGGGAAGCGGCTGCAGATCAAGATTTGACACATGTTCCTTGATGAGGTTGATGAACCCTTTTGGAATTTCCTCTATACTTAAACACCAACAGAAGGAAACCCTCCTTTTTGCAAGAATGGCTTCCGCAAGAGCTTTTAGTCTCTTGCACCCCTCCAAGTATAACTCGTGTAGAGCTAAACTTTCAAATCCCTTGGGCAGTTCCACGAGATGAGTACACTATACCAACTTCAGCACACGTAACTAAGGTAACTTCACGAAGTTTTGGGGAAGTTTCTTTATCCTTTTGCAGAACGACAAATCAATTTTCGTCGTAGAGCTCAGCAAACCGATACTGTCTAGAAGATCATTTAATGCCCTGGAGTAGGAAAAGTTAACCTTTTCAAGAGAGCTCAGCCAACCAAAATCTGAAGGCGAGTTACTCAATCCTGCACAATGGCTCAGATCCAATATTTTTAAGGATCGGGGCAAACTGCTCAGCTTGTTGCACTTTCTTAGAGTTATCTTCTGCAATGCATACAATTCACAAAATTGTTTTGGTAATTCTTCCTTGTCCGTGCCTTCTATATCCAGCTCTGCAAGCTGCATCCTTCGCGTAGTTTGCTTAAATGAATATAGTCTTCAAGCCCAAGGGCATTCAATTTCACCAATTTTAACGTCGGGCAGACCTGAAAGAAGTGTTAAAAATTAAAATCGATTTCACACTTGTAAGATCTTTGACAGACTTTATCGTCCAAATTCGATCGTAGATCCCTGATATCCAATCGTCGAAAGTTTCCAGTGTGTACATTTAATACCGGTAGTTGTGATTGGAAGGAAACCTTAGTTTTTGTTTGGCACATGTCAGAAGATAAGCCATATCCTCTCTTCCGCTCTACTATATAAGGTGGTGCAGCCTTTCAGAAAAGTATGAAGCAGTGCACAACAGTACAGGTTTGGGCAGTGCAGAGGAGGTGTAGTTGCAACATTCACAGACTACCTTGTTTTAAGTTTATCTTGCAATTAGCTTGCAGATGAGTCTGTAAAGCTTCGGTTGAAATAAGTGCTTGTATAAGACTCTATTTTGTCTTGTAAAACTATAGTCGCAATCTAGTTTTATTTGATGAATAATATATGTATTTTTCATCTATTTAAATCCTTTGCATTTTCTTCATCTTCGAAAACTCATTTCACAATTCTCCTCTGAAAAGGGGTTTTTACCCAATTAACATTTGAAGAGCCCTATGTCACTCCATAAGGAAGCGACAGTCCCTATTTTTCTCCATCCAGAAGTGAGCGATCTATGTCACTCCATCAGGGAGCGATAGTCCATGTTTCGCTCTATCTAGGAGTGGGGGACCTGTGTCTCTCCATCAGGGAGTGACAGTCTCTATTTCACTCCATTAGGGAGGGACACTTCCCAATTTTTAGGGCCCCTCTACCCCGAAAAAGAGTTTTGAGGTCCCTTTGTCCCAAAAAGGGACTTCAACACCCCTTGTCCTTAAAACATATTTCAAGACCACTACACAAAAATGCTAAAATATCATGTTTAATTCATTCAAATTTGTATTAGAGCATGCATCTTCCCGTGGATGATAAAAAGCAATAACTTTTGGCAACAACCCTTTTTAGTTGCAAATCCCATGGTTTAATGGCAAGAACTGTGATTACTAGAGCATTCAAATGAGGATTATGTTTGGGTCATAGGAGTTATGAGACCTAGTCAAAAATGGATACGTAGAGCCAGAAGATGCAGTAGCATTGAGCACTCTCGCCTAGGTAAAATCAAATTTGCTGAAGGAGAATCAAAAGAAGGACTAGAAGGTATTATTCTACATAATGTATGTGGTCAAGGAGACAATATTATCATGAATAGAAACAACAACCAAATCGAATGAGGCTTGGAAAATCTTAGCTAGCTCCTTCTAGGGCACCAAGAAGGTGAAGCTCATGCAGTTGCAGATGCTAAGGAGGGAGTTCAAGAACTTGTAGATAAGCAAGTTAGAGTCCACCCATGAATTCTTTACTCAGATAATGGATGTCACCAACCAAATATGGTTGAATGGTGAGAATGTGGAGAACCAGAGAATTGGGGAGAAGATATTAAGGAGATTACCAGCCAAGTTTGACTCAGTAGTGATTACAATAGAATAATCAAGGGTTTTGACAACATTATCTATAGATAAGCTCATGGGTTCTCTGCAAACACATGAGCAGAGGTTGAGTCAATCATTTCAGTCCTTGTTGGAGCAGGAATTCAAGACACAAGTCTCATTCTGAGATAGTAGCAGAGAAGAATCCCATCAAGGAGCCTTTATTTCTCGAGGAGGAAGAGATAGAGATAGAGGCAAGTGGGGAAGAGGTAACAAGCAAGGAGAAAGATCAAACTCTGATGAAGAAGAGAACGATCGTAACTTCCATCAAGCAAGAGAAAGAGGCAATGATAGTAATTAGCAAGGAGGATCAAATCGGAGGTATGACAAATTAGAGATCCAATGTTATCATTACAAGAAATTTAATCATTAAATTTTTGAGTGTATAAAGAAGATGATCAAGGATAACAAACAGCAAGCCCATTATACAAACGAAAATAAAAATATAGAGTGTAGAGATGTTTGTGGGAATGTGTTGTTAACTTGCAGTATTGAGGAGGAGAGCCAAAAGAATATTTGGTATCTCAATAGTGGATGCAACAACCACATGTCTAGGAACAGAGGAATGTTCTGACAGCTTGATGAAACAGTCAAGTTTGAAGTGAATATGAGGAACAACAAAGTACCTATCATGGGGAAAGGAAAAATATTCATCCGCACGTCATTAATTCCCGCATTTGGGTAGTTGAAGGTTTCTCGCACTTTGTCATATGTCTCCAATTATAAATATAGGTGTTTTTACCATTTTGAAGGGGATGCAGAGTGGTATAAGGAGAACAGTTCAGTGGGAGAAGAGCACCAACAGGAAAACTTGTAAAACCGAACAATAGTTTCGGTGTGCTCCTTAATTTATTTTTGAGTTTATCCTACACTTACATAGATGTATGTAATCTGTCATAGGAGGATGATTTGTATTTCTTGTTGTTGTCATTAACATAATATACTACATATATTTCACCTCAAATCTACGGTTAAATCATGTCTCGTCTAAAATAATAATTACTGACGATCACCATTTAAAAATAATAATTAGAAATCGTACCCCGTCTAATTTCTCCCACACGGTCACTCTTCCCGGTGGACTCCCATGATTGATCATTTTATTGAGCGAGGATGACCATTGCTTATTTTTTAAGCGACCGTCGAATGTTGCTCATAGTTCTATCCAAAAGAAGGACCAGAAGGACTGTCGCTCATATGAAGAAGGACCAGAAGACCCTATTCTATATCATGCAAGCGATCAAGGAGATGATATTTTCATGGATTACAGTAGTAACCAAGGTGAAGCAAGCTTGGGAGATCTTGGCCAGTTCATATCAGGGCATCAATAAGGTGAAGTTGGTGAAACTACAAATGCTAAGGAGGGAGTTCAAGAATCTACATATGAATGAATCAGAGTCCATGAGTGATTTCTTCACCCAGACAACAGACATCATCAACCAAATGCGATTGAATGGAGAGATCGTGTAGAGCCAGATAATCATGGAGAAAATTCTCAAAAGCCTGCCTAATAAGTTTGACTCTGTAGTGATTGCAATAGAATAATTGAGAGATCTGACAACTCTCTTGGTAGACGAGCTCATGGATTCCTTGCAAATACATGAGCATATGTTGAGCAGCTCATCTCAGTCCTCTCTAGAGTAGGCGTTCAAGGTGCAGGTCTCATTTTGAGATAGCTGCAGACAAGATTCCCACCACAGAGCCTCTAGTTCTCAAGGAGGAAGATGCAGAGGTAGGCATGGGAAAGGAAACAAGCAAGGAGTAAGGTCAAACCCTAATGACATTGAGGCCAAATGCAACTTCCATCAACAAGGAGGAAGAGGTAGTGAAAAGAAACAACAAGGTGGTTTCGATCACAAAAAAAGGACAAATCCAAGATCCAATGTTACTACTGCAAGAAATTTGGCCATTACATCTTTGAGTGCAGGAAAAGGATGACCAAGGAGAACCAACAACAAGCCCATTATACAAATGAAGCTGGAAATTCGGGTTGTAGATTTGTAGGTGGGAACATGCTATTGACTTGCAATATTGAGGAGGAGAGCCAAAAAAAAATCTGGTATCTCAATAGTGGGTGCAACAACCACATGATGGGGAACAAGGAGATGTTCTCACAAATGGATGAAATAGTCAAGTCTGAGGTCAATATGGGGAACAATAACAAGGTTCCTATGATGGGGAAAGGAAAAATCCTCATTCGTAGTAGGCACAGTGAGAGAAAGAAATTTGTGATGTTTACTATATGCCTGGTTTGAAGCACAACTTGCTGAGTGTTGGACAACTTGTGTAGAAGGGGCACACTATTCAGTTCAAAGAAGGAACCTGCACCATCAGAGATAAATTTCATGGGCAGATTGAAACAGTGTCCATGAGAAAGAATAAGATGTTTCTGCTGCATATTCAGAATAATTCTTTGATGTCTTTGAGTGTAGTCGTGAATGATGCTACCTAACTGTGGCATCTCAAGTTCGATCACTTGAGTTTCAGTGGCCTAAACCTACTGCACAAGAAGAATATAATTAAGGGTTTACCCCTCATTGAGTAGTCGAATCAAGTTTATGAGGGTTGCTTAGTTGAAAAACAACACTGGGATTCATTCCCTTCTAGGTAGTCTTGGAGAGCTTCATAGACATTGGAGCCAGTGCACTTAGACATTTATGGTCTGATGCAGACTAGCATGTTTTCCAGAAACAAGTACTTCCTAACCTTCATTGATGACTTCAGCTAAAATACATGGATTTATCCCATCAAGCTGGTGTTAGAAGCCTTTTCCAAATTTAAGGAGTTCAAGGCTCTGGTGGATAAACATAGTGGATACCAAGTGAAGACTCTCTAGATAGATGGTAGAGGAGAGTACATCATGATAAACAATAAACTAGGAAAAGGAGAACTAATAACAAAATAAAAAGAATGATATACCTCATAATCAAGTGGAATTCTAGTTGATGATTTAAACAAATCATCATCTTTTGATACTACTATACTACTAATGCTTTGTGACATGATCATGAATAGAATAAAATTCCTTGTTTTAGTTATCATATTTTGGAACTGTTTGACATTTATTGAGGAAATATAGATAGGAGGAGATACATTTGGTATCTTCAAGTAGTTACCTTTGAAAAAGATGTTGACACTTTATATTTTAGAATCATAACATCACGCTTCTTCAACATAAATGGTTGGTCCAAAACCACATCATAAAAAAATAATGATACAAAATCATATAAAATTTTATCTTTGAAGATATTATGGCATAAGAAATGAGACACTATTGAGTTTCATAAATTTCTCTTCCCTATTGCAACCATCCAAAATTATATGTTTATTTGTATAGTGTGACAGGTATATTAAAATCCTTCAACATATAAGTAGAAATCATATTTTCTTGACTCCCACTTTCAATACTAAGTATAAAGAATTACGCTTGACGTCAAATAATCCTTCTTCCTCTTCTAACTCATTTTGACTCCTTTGGTGAAAAATGTATGGTCACAATGGTTGTATTTGGTTTGTTTAACAATTATCTTCTCGCTATCTTAATTTTGTGTATGTGGAGGTGGTGGTGTAGGGGATATAACGTGTTACACTCAATACATAATATTTGAATTTCTCAACACTTATCCCTTGAATTTCAAGTTTTCCTATGGTAATCACACCATTTACTAGTCTTGGTCTTTACAAAATTCTTTTCTTGGAATTTATTCTTTTTCTTCTAATTTTTATTTTGGGGATGATCCCCTTTGTCCTAATTGTTTTTAAATTCAATATTTCCTTTCTTTGGTTGGTACTTAGTATTTTAGTTTTGATTATTTGCTCCTCCACCTTTTTTATTTTTATTTTCATGCTTCTACTCTAATTTGATAGCAAGTTTGCATGCCTCTCCACATATATAGAATTCGAATATATCTATATCCTCTTGAATGCACCACTTTATTCCATTATGATACTTGAGCATTAAATACATTTTTATTTCTAATTACCTAGTTTTGTTGCCATGGAATGGAAAGTCTCATTATAATTTTGAATAAATTGATCTTTACCTAGATGTAAATATTTCCCTTATATGTATTGATCTTAAAAGGCTCCAATAGGATAATTTCCTCCTTGATAGATTCCATAAAATAATATCTCATGAACACTAGTTCATCATCATTATCTTTTAAAACCATGTTACAATATGTTTTCCATACATTTAAAATAATTAATGAATCTAAAGTGTATTTTATTATTGTCATTGAATTTGTTTATAGAGAATATTAAAAATTTTAGACCATCAACATTATTTTGTCCTTAAAATTTAGGAATATCAATATTCACCTACATGTTAAAGGGCATAAGAGCACTAAATTATGCTAGGGTAGTGAGAGGTTCTATAATAGAGATTGTAGAATTTATGACCATTAGCCTTTGAAGAATTTGAGAAAAATTATCGATCATCTTATTCCACTATTTCATGAGGCATTATTTCAACATCTACTTAAAAGGATTGATTCTAGCTTGAAATTTTCTATTCTAGCTACCCACAAAGATAATTTGGAACAAGGGAGATAACTGTAAGGATATCACATCTGATACTAAAATGTTTGATATTTCGATCTTGTGTTTATGGACATACACTCAAAATCCAAACCACTGATGCCATTGATATAAAACTTTGAAATTTTAATTAATAAAAACAAAGGAAGAATACAGTTTAGAAATAATAGAGTTTGAAAAACCATAATACATATATGAGTAAAATAGAATTATTGCTCAAAAAATAAATTGCAATATAGGTAATATTTGAAAAGAGATGAGAGACTATAACATTTCATTAATTACTCATGTTTTCTATGAACAAATGTCGATCTTTATTTATATAATAATCGATATTTCAAAAATCCATTGTATTGGATATGGAAGGTTAGCTATATGAAAACATGGTGATATACGTCATAAGTTACAAAGTGCATATTAAATAAAAATTACATACACATGACTTGTCCTTTTATTTTTATCTTCTATTGATATGCTAGCATGGTTAAAGATGCATTTTGTGCTATGAAAAAAAAATGCAAAAATATTATTTCTTGTAAATATTTTGCTTTGCATTTTTTAATCCCTATAGAACATTTTTTCATAAAGTTACTAGATACTTGTCTATGACAAATTATCCTGCTAAAATTAGTGTTCTCCTCTAGTCTTTTTAATTCTTCTTGAAGGATTAAAATAACATCAAGCATATAGTTATACCCTAATAGTGTGGTTAGAATATATTTTCAAGCATTTTTAGCATATAACGATGACCCAAAAAAGTCACATGTCTAGATCAATATGTTTGGTATATTGTTCATGTTTATGTGATAGTTATTATCTAGATGTATATTTTTATAGAGTATTTTGATTTAGAAATACATGTGTTACTATGTTTAATATACATGCATGAAGGCCTTATATGTGCACTAGTGGTTGCCCTTATGTGACATATTGATGGTTTTAGAACCATTCCATCATATCAAGAGAAAGAGAGAAAGAGGAGTTATACGAATTATTTTTATGAGAATGGAGTGATACATTCAGATTGATTTGTATGGATATTTATAGGAAGATAGATTCCTTGCCCAAAACTCTACCTAGTTGTACAAGGAGACACCTTGCACATTACAACTTGCACATTGACACTTGTGCATTTATTATATTGCTTGGAGTACCTAGGTAACTTCCTTATGAATTAATCTCTTGTATATTATATAACCAAATAATGTAATATACTCTAACACCCCCCTATATTACATTATTTAGTATGAAGTTCTCTTAGATTGCTTAGATGATTTTTGAATGTTTGAAACTTGGGTTTTCCAAGTGCTTTTGTAAAAATATCTGCTAGATGATCTTTTGTAGAGACATGGTTGATGATGATATGATAGTTCTAAAAATATTCTCTAATAAAATGACATTGAGCTTCAATGTGTTTGGTCTTGTCATGTATAATCGGATTTTTGATAAGGTTGAGTGCTCCTTGATTATCATAGAAGATAATTGTTAGAGTTTATTTGGACAAAGACACATACGACATGGATTTATCCCATCAATTGGACAAAGAACACATATGACATCAATTGGACAAAGAACACGTACGACATGGATTTATCCCATCAATTATTGCACTATCAACTACTAAGGCAGAGTATGTTGCCACCACTTTAGTCGCATGCCAAGCAGTTTAGCTGAGAAGAGTTATGAGTGAACTGAATCATCCATTGGAAGCAACAACAACCATTTTTTGTGACAACAATTTCACCATAGCACCATCGAAGGATACAGTGTTTCATAGCAGGATGAAGCACATTGACATTTGGTACTATTTCATCAAAGAGTTGGTGAAATTTAATGAAATTGAGTTACTATTTTGCAGGTCCAAGGAGTAGTTAGTAGATATATTCACAAAACCTTTGAAGTAGGAAGACTTCAACTGGCTAAGGGAGATGCTCAGTGTCAAAGATTTTATGAAATCTGGTTTAAAGTAAGGTGTTAGAAAATTAAACTAGATTTGAAACCTCTAACAAATAAAACTACTGCACCTTTTATCAGATATTGGTTCATTCAGATTAATTACTGGTAGTTGAAACTGTTAGTAAGCTCAACGATTGGATGGAAACCCTAATTTTGAGTTAACTGCATATCAAAGAAGTTGGTGTAGCTTTTCCCGCTTCTCACTTAAAACCTTAGATATATATCCGCGTTGCCTTCATTTTTGAGCAAGAGTAGAGAGGCTACAAGGTTTGAGATAATCAAAGCAGATGAGAAGAAGTAAAGCGCAATAGTGTGTAAGTTCAGAGTGGCAGAAGACCAGAGAAGCCAAGAGTAGAGAAAAAGTAGAAAACCTTTTCCAGAGTTGAAGCCAAAATCTTCAGAAACTCCATTTGATTGTACACTGCATATTTGCAGCCCAGTGGATGTATTTCCAGTTCAAAGTATGTGGATGTATTTCTGGCATTAAGCAATAAATATTTACTTGCATATATTTTGCACTTTGTGTGTTGTTTAATAACTTAGCAAAGTTAGTGTTAATATTTCCTTCATTCTGCATTAAAACCCTTATTATGCCTTGAAGATTAGAGCAACTTTGAATTCACTGTGTTTCTTTGTATTTACTAAGAGAATAGGAAATATCATATTTATATGCTTTGGACTTAAATAATATTTGCTTTATTACTCCAATCTGCTTTCGTATTAACGTAGTTCTCATTACGTTCATTCCTCGTATTAAAAGGTGTGCCATCAATTTAGAACAATGGATTAGAATCTGCTCCCTGCCCTAATCCACTTTTCTTGACGAGTAAAATAGAGCAGAACTCAGCATGTTTGTGTTTCCCTATTGTGCCCAGTGGATTTCTATTTCCCATTACTTTTGCATTAATAGTGATGTTAGCTACAAACTTGTGCGGATATGCGGATTTCTATTTCCCATTACTTTTGCGACAATAGTGACGTCAACCACAAACTTGTGCGGATTCAAAATTCGGACCCTCTTCCATGTTAAACCTAGCGAAATCCATTCAGCTCCAGCTTGTTCATAATTTTTCTTGCATATTTTTTTCCTCCTACGCCATATTTAAGGCTACTGTTAGAATCCGCATCCATTCCATTGTTTTTAGCTACGGATTTCATTCCGCTTCCGCCCAGACTTTTAAACTTTTAGTTTATTTGACCCATATTTTGTCTTGCATGAAGTTTCGTCAATTGGAAAGCTCCGATAAAAGGTTTAAAAGTTTTGAATTAATTTCTCCGACAAAGCTGTCGTCGAAACATTTGCAAATAGCCTGATCCTTCGAGAGACCGCACAGTGGAAAAAGGTCGATTTTGTCTTATTGTCCGTTAGTTATTTGTAGAATGCAACAAAACATTAAAAATCAAATTAAATTTAAAAGAAAACAATTTAATTGTTTTGTTATGCTGATTACGAATTAATTTGACTTATGGGATGCATTAGTCTACCGTTTTCCACAAGTACTAAGAAGATATTAATCATATTTAAAGACTCTCAAAACAAATTTTAGAGGACCTAAGTGCTTCTTAATTTGCTCACAAGTTTTCACTGTATAAATATATAAAAACGAAGAAGAATTTGCATGCTTGTTATTAAGGCAAAACACATATACTTGAATAAAAAATATTCAAAACAGTTGGATATTAACGAACAAAACTTAGCGAACCTCCAGTTCGGGTGATCAATTCAAAGAGGAAAATTAACGAGAACCTTTTTTATTATACTTACAAACCAATACATTGTTGTGGATCATTACCAACTTCAAGATTGTCACCCTCTCTTTTGAAGAAATAAAAAATTTAATTCCCCAGATTGCTGTGGCTTGGAGCGATATTGGAAATAACTCACTATCACTGGTGAAATGGAGTATAAAGCGGTTGAGATACAAATTGCTAAAAAATGTAGCGACGGAGGGAAAATAATGTTTTAGCGAGCGAAAAAGGGAATGGGATTCTCTCCACTCCTAAAATCACTGTTTCTTTGAGCGACGAAGAGGAAATGATATGTATAGTGAGCGACGACGAGAACAAGAAAAATAAAGGTGTTTGCCGAAAAATTAACCAACACATTTAAGTTCTCCAAATCGCAAAACCAAGGTGAAAAGGGTAATGACCGAATTGGAGTTTTAGTGATTTAGGAAGTTTAGATAAAGGACAAAGTAGTAATAAGACAAAATTTTAAACATGCCTCCAATCTCTTTACCTAAGCTAAAGGACGCTAATCGTTATTCTCATTTGCGCTAAGGAGAAATTTCATGCATAACGAGCGATGGAAGCGAAGTGGAATAAGACGAATTAAAATAGAACAAACCACAAAAAGACAAAAGCATAAAAGACGAAATATGATACCTTTTAGAAGTAAAAATTAAAAGTGCCCAAGATTGCTCAAATCGTGAGTGCCAAAAGGGAAAAATGAACCCAAACGAGCAATATGGAGGAAAGGTAAAAATTTGTTCTCAGCATTCAAAAATCTCGAAAGAATTTGGAAACCTCAAAATCTGCCTATTTGTTAATAATGAAATGGGTAAATGAAAGGTTTTGGAGATGCAGAGCACACAAATAAATAAAACCAAATTTTATTTATAATGGTGGAGAAATTACATTCGAACCTCCGTAGAGGGTTTACAAGCATCTGCGTTGAAGCAGGATAAACTAAAACCAGAAGAGAACTCTAAAAAATACTGTTCGAGGCTACAACTGCTCAAATATCCTTCTGCTGCTAATCTACATCCACTATTCTGCACCCTTTTTCTCTCTACATTCCACTCTTCTCTGCAAATGACAACAAAAATAAGGTTTATATAGCTAGGCAGAAGAGCCAATCACCAACCACCATACAAAAGAAATAAATTCTGGTTGGACAAAGAACACGTACGACATCAATTGGAATAAGGTTTATATGGGCATTTTATAAATCCATTTTCTTGAAAATAGTCATCAATCCGGTTGTACCATGCCCTAGGTGCCTGCTTCCACCCATATAGGACCTTCTTCAGTTTGAGGATCTTGCCCTCCTATCCTTCAATATCGTAACTAGATGACTAGTCTATGTAGACTTCTTCCTCTAAAACACCGTTGAGGAAGGCTGACTTGATGTCCATCTGAAACACCTTCTAACCTTGCTAGGCTACCAATGCTAGGATCATCCTGACTATTTCAAGTCGGGCTACAAGGGCATACACTTCATGGTAGTTGATGCCAGACTTATGCTTGTAGCCCTTCACCACAAATCTGGCCTTATGCCTATCCACATCACCTTGGGCATTGAACTTTGTCTTATACACCCATTTGACCCCAATGGTCTTCTTCCCTGCTGGGAGATCCGCTATCTGCCACATATCATTCTTCTCAATGAATTAAATTTTCTCGTCCATCGCCTTTACCCACTTATGATTATGACTTATCTCTTTAAACTCTACTGGATCACACTCAGTAAAGAAGGTGAAGTTAGAATATTCCTCATCTTCATGATGATGGGTTGCCTCGTAGATGTCTTGCAAGCTCCTTGTCTTCGTTGGAGTCCTCAAGTTCAGGATCCTACTTGCAAGTGGATGCGACCGGGATGGTGAGGCTATGCTACTGCTGGCACTGCTACTGTTGTTGGAGGTTGCAGGTGGTTGCACTCTCCTCCAAATAAATAGGCTCAACAAATGCTGGTTCAAGTTGACCAATCTTGGACTTCTAGTTCTAGGCTTCATCTTCTAGGAACTTCACATCGCGAGTGATGACGAGCTTCTTTGTCATAGGATTATACAACCCATACGATTTTTCTTCCTCACTGTATCCTATGAATATGCACTTCTCCACTCTATCATCCAACTTATTCCTCTTCTCTTTCGAAACATGTGCATATGCAATGCATCAAAAAATACACAAATAAGCCACACATGGCTTTTGACTGCTCCAGGCCTCGTTTTGGTGGAACACCTATTTAGAAAATAGACTGCACAAGTTACAGCCTCTGCCCAGAACTCATGTGGCAAACCATTTGCCTTCATCATGCTATGTGTCGTCTCCATTATGGTTTGGTTCTTTATCTCAGCTACACTATTTTGCTACAACATGTATCTGGTAGAGAGCTACCTTCGAATTCCATTCACCTTGCAAAAGTTCTAGAACTCATTGGAGATGTATTCTCCTCCACCATCGGTTCTGAGGGTTTTGACCTGGTAGCTGATCTGTTTCTCCACTAAAGCCTTGAACTCCTCGAACTTACCAAAAGCCTTCGACTTCTGCTTAATGGCATAGATCCAGGTCTTCCAACTAAAGTCATCAAGGAAGGTCAAAGTACTTATTTTTGGCAAATGTGGTGGTCTACAATGAACCACAAATATCTGAGTGCACCAGCTCCAATGGTTGTGATGCTCTCCAAGATAGACCAGAAGGGAACAAATCCCTTTGTTGCTTGCTGACCAAGTAGCCCTCACAAATTTTATTTGATTGCTCAATAAGGGGTAAACCCTTCACCATATGCTTCTTATATAGTTGATTCAGGCCACTAAAACTCAGGTGATCGAACCTGAGATGCCACAACCAGGTAGCATCCTTTGCAACTGTACTTAGGGACATCAGAGACTTGTTAAGAATCTACAGTGGAAACATCTTGTTCTTCATCATGGACATCGTTGCAATCTATCCATATGATTTATCTTTGATGGTGTAGGTTCCACCTTTGAATTAGAGAGTGTGTTCCTTCTGCATGAACTGTCCCACACTCAGTAGGTTGTGCATCAACACAGGCACATAGTACACATCACATATTTGCTTCCTTTCATCGTGCCTGGTGTGAATGAGGATCTTGCCTTTCCCCATCATGATAACCTTACTGTTGTTCCCAATATTCACCTCGAATTAGACTATTTCATCCAGTTGGGAGAAAATATCCTTGTTTCCCATCATGTGATTACTGCACCAACTATCCAAATACCAGACATTCTTCTGGTACTTCTTCTCAATATTACAAGTTAGCAGCACATTTCCTCGTACCATATTTTTGCTTTTGTTCATGTAATGGGCTTGCTGCTGGTTCTCCTTGACCATCCTCTTTCTGCACTATGAGATTTAATGTCCGTATTTATTGTAATAATAGCATTGGACCTTTGACATGTCATTTTTTTGACCATGCACGACTTGCTGGTTTCTCCCACTATCTCTTCCTCCTTGTTTATGGAAGTTGTAGTTGGTCTCTCCCTCGCTAGGGTTTGATCATTCTCCTTTTCCTTTCCATGCCTACCTTTGCCTCTTCCTCCTTGAGAACTAGAGGTACCATGGTGGGAATATTGTCTACCACAGTCTTGGAATGAGACTTGTGCTTTGAATGCTTGCTCTAGAGAGTACTAAGGAGAGCGGATTAGCCTCTGCTCATGTTTTTGCAATGAATCCATGAGCTCATCCATAGAGATGGTCGTCAGATCCCTTGACTCCTCTATTGCTATCATAACAGAGTCAAACTTAGTAGGCAAGCTTCTGAGAATCTTTTCCATAATTATCTGGCTCTACAAGATTTCTCCATTCAATCACATCTGGTTGATTACGTCTCTCATCTAGGTGAAGAAGTCACCCATGGACTCAGTCTCGTTCATCTGCAGGTTCTCAAACTCCATTCTTAGCATCTATAGTTTCATGAGCTTGACTTTTTTGGTGCCCTGATAAATGTTGGTCAGAATTTCCCAGGCCTTCTTTGCCTTGGTGGTCGATGTGATCTGTGGGAAGATGGTCTCTTCGACTGCTTGCATGATGTAAAACAAGGCCTTCTGGTCCTTCTTGGTGTTCTCCTTCAACAGGTCCCTGTCTACTTGGGAGAGAGCGGCCAGTGTTGTTGCATCTATAGGTTCTGGGTAGCCATTCTTGACAAGGTCCCACAGCTCTTGAGATCTGAACAAGATCTTCATCTGGATGCCCTAGTAGTTGTAGTTCTTGTCATTGAAGTGCGGGATCTGAAACTACAAGTTTTTGTTGTCGAAAGCCATGCTTCGGTCTCCACATCAAGGCACTAATCAACTCTGATACCAATTTGAAGAATAATGGTGTCAAATTCCTCAGATCACTCTAGCTTGGAGCGATATCGGGAATAACTCACTATCACCGACGAAATAGAGTATAAAGTGGTTGAGCTGCAAATCGCTAAAAATGCAGCGACAGATGGAATGGGATTATCTCCACTCCCAAAATTGTTGTCACTTTGAGCAACGGAGAGGAAATGAGATGTATAGCAAGCGATGGGGAGAACAAGAAAAATAAAGGTGTTTGCCAAAAAATTAACTAACACATTTAAGTTCTCGAAATCGCTAAACCAAGGTGAAAAGGGCAATGAGAAAACATGAGTTTTAGTGATTTAGGGAGTTTATATAAAGGACAAAGTAGTAATAAGACAAAAGTTTAAACATGCCTCCAATCTCTTTACCTAAGCTAAAGGACGCTAATCGCTATTCTCATTTGCGCTAAGGAGAAATTTCATGCATAGCGAGTTATGGAAGGGAAGTGGAATGAGACAAATTCAAATAGGACAAAACATAAAAAGACAAAAGCATAAAAGATGAACTAGGATGCCTTTTAGTGGTAAAGATTAAAAGTGCCCGAGATTGCTCAAATCGTGAGCGCCAAAAGGGAAAAATGAACCCAAACGAGCAATATGGAGGAAAGGTCAAAATTTGTTCTCAGCATTCAGAAATATCGGACGAACTTGGAAACCTCGGAATCTGCCTGTTTGTTAAGAACAAAATGGGGCAAACCAAAAGTTTTGGAGATGCAAAGCACAAAATAAATAAAACCAGATTTTATTTATATTGTCAGATAAATTACATTCGAACCTCCGTAGAGAGTTTACAAGCATCTGCGTTGAAGCAGGATAAACTAAAACCACAGAAACACTCCGAAAACTGTTGTTCAAGGTTATAACTGATCAAATCTCCTTCTGCTGCTAATCAGCAACCACTGTTCTGCACCCTTGTTCTCTACATTCCACTCTTCTCTGCAGATGACAACAAAAATAAGGTTTATATAACTAGGCAGAAGAGCCAATCACCAACAACCGTACGAAAGAAATAAATTTTGATTGGACAAAGAACACGTACGACATCGTATTAGAACTTTTGACGGGAAACCTGTGTCGCTGCCTCGGGTGAGCGATTCCCGAAATTGCTGAAGTTTGTGAGCGATTTCGGGTTTTTGCTTGAGCGATAGTTATCATGAGCATCAGGTTTAATATTTTCAACATGTTTTAGGTGGATGTTTTTGCTCAAGCGATGCAGCTTCTAAAGGTGGCACAACTTCTGAAGCCGATGACAGCAAAGATCCAGGTACACAAATAAATCTATTACCATTTACTTCGGTTTATTTAAGCTTTTCTTTTCTGCTGTTCTGATTTCTTTATACGGAGCAACCAGTTAGCCGGATCAGGAATGGACTCAAGCTTGAGCAAGACTCAAACGCAGAAGCCGTTTTCTTATGTGATGGGCGGTACACAGGCAAGACGGAACTTGGGCCTAAGGTCTTGTCAGAGCTTAAAAATGAGCTAGAAGAGCATAATTGAAACCAAATCATTATAGAAAACTCAGAGCAGGACAGGGGAGAAGAAGGATTTGCATCATCCAGTGACGTGGTACTTCGTTTTCGATTGGAAATTTTTAAAATGTTGCACCACGAAGTTAAAGACAATCAGCAAGAGATAGAAAACCATCATATTTGGCAGAAGAAGTTTTCGGCAAGTCGTTTATATATATTGAGGATGTCCCTAGTGCTGATGTCCTAAAAAGGATTTTGCCAAAGAAGCTACACACATCCATTCAGATCCGAGTCCTTGCCACCATTCGGGTTAAAGATGTACTTACTGCCTTAGATGGTTCCATATTTAAGAAACCACGTCTGTATGTGATGAAACCTCTGAGTTACGAGGAGGCGTTGGCTGTCATCAGAGAAGGCTAATACGCTTACAGTGAGGAAGATAATAAAGATATGTCAGGGCTATAAAAACAGAATGAAAATAGTTAGGGATTATTTGATGAAGTACTACGTAGACGATGAAGCCTTCAGTAGACTATCGGAATGGATTAAAGCGAATGACCCCAGTTTGATTCAACTCATGGATTATTTGGGCTGCGAGGAAGAATTCCTTCATCTCTCTTATATCACAAGGGACGCGCTTCTCGACTTGTGTTCATTCTACAGTGATTGGAAGTGAGACGAGGCGGCTTGTGTGCTGGACATTGAGGTCCTGGAAAAGCTAGTGGATTCATTAACCTCATCAAGGACCATGTTTTAAGTCTCGATCTAGTGGGCTGCATTGGTTTGCAGACGCTTCCCGACGAGTTTCTGACGGAATTAAATCAACTAAGAAACCTCAACTTGAGTGGATGCAGAAGCCTCCGTCTACCAAAGCGTTTGCACAAACTGAAAAATCTAGAAAAGTTAAATTTGAGCTCATGTGAGAAATTAGACAGTCTTCCATTCGGCTGAGCCGGCTCCCGCTGAAAGAAGTGAATCTGTCTCATTGTCAAGGACTCAAAGGCTAGTGTTTGACAAGTTTGAGTAAGATTCCATCGTTGACATTCGTGGACATTCATGACAGCCGCGACCTGGTGGACCGATGGAATCAGATGAAGAGAGATAACAAAGTTTTACACTTTACAGCGGCGACCGAAAGACATGCTTCGGGTTCTCGTTCTTTTGCCCTCTCCCTAGGGAAGGTTTGATTTCTTAGTTGTTGTTTTTTTCTAAATAATTTTTTTTAATGAATTGAATTTGAATTTACAATGATAATAAAAAAAACGACCTACCAATAAACCCCACATATATAGATGTTGAGACAACAGCTGAGCAATCTCAGCTGAGCAAGTACATGGATGAAAGAAATTCAAACAAAAAACAAAAACAACATAAAATATCATACATGCAAAAGATGAGAGAGCACAAAACATTTAATTTGGTTTGGCTATGCCTACTCCACAAAATAGAAGGAGTCCTTTTCTATTATGGTGTTAGACATTTTGTCAAACATTTCACAGTTACAAATGAGACACAATAGCCCACCGTCCTGTGATTTATCAGCCCTTCGAATTTTTAGAAATTTGTAGTTCCTTTCCTTACCCTTCGTTTTCCTCTCTCGGCCTTCGTTTTTCTTCCGTGCTATCTCTGTCTCTATTTTTCCTCTGCACTCCCTCTATCTCTGTTTTTCCTCCTTGCTCCTTTGTCTTTGTTTTTCCTCCTTGCTCCTTTGTCTCTGTTTTTCCTCCATGCTCCTTTGTCTCCTTCTTCTCATAAACATCATAGGAGAAGAATCACACCTTGTTGCTCTTGATTCTTTTGTGAGATGTTTTGGCCACAGCTTCAAATCTAGCATCGAGTAAAACAATGCCCAGACTTGTTAAATATAACATCCTTTTAAATCAAAACACCCAACCTTGTAGCATACAATTTCAAAATAGCAAGTAAATGGCTTTGAACAGTGGAGAGGAGTCGGGCAGGCTATGCAATATTATATTTTATTAGAGCGTTGTTTTTAATGTAACAAGCCTTCCCCTATTTTGATCAACAACAACAAGCTCCTGCTCAAACAAGGTTTCCCTAGGTAAGTGTAGTCACCAATCAGTCATTAAAGAAAAACTGTCCATACACCTGCAAATGGCACTCCGGCCAATCTCCAATGCAGCAACCAATTGGCAGACCGGGCAGTTTGAACTGACAAACATTAATGAGCAGCCAACTACCTTGTTTTGACTCCACAAACCTTAACAACCTCCCACTTGGAGTCACAAACCTGGCTACAATCCCGTAGCCCCTATGGAAGGTGTCCAATATGAACTCATTCCCTGAGTCCAACAAAAGTTGAGCAAAAGCTCAACTTCTCCCGTGTTACAACCTTAGTAAGCATATCAACAAAGTTTTGGGAAGTGTGGATCTTACCCAAACGCACCGAACCATCCTCCAATGTTGAGCGGATGAAGTGGTATCTCAACCTGATATGTTTTGTCCTTGAGTGATAGGCGGAGTTCTTAGCCAGGTGTATGGCACTCTGACTATCACTCCAAAGCTTCCCGTCTCTAGGCTCCTTGCCCAACTCACTCATCAATCTCTCCAGCCAGATGAACTCCTTGGCACCCTCCGTGATGGCAATGTACTCTGCCTCCATGGCAGAAAGAGCAACAACTCGTTGTAACTTGGATATCCAACTCACCGTTGTGCCCCCAACGGTGAATATATACCCTGTGGTGCTCCTCCCTCCATCCAAATCACCTGCCATATCCGAGTCCACATAGCCCTGTAGATCAACATTGGAACCTCCAAAGTGCAAACAAGCTTTAGAGGTCCCCCTCAAGTACCGAAGTATCCACTTCACTACATGCCAATGCGATCTACCTGGATTACTCATATACCTGCTCACAACTCCCACTGCTTGAGCAATATCCGGTCTAGTGCATATCATGGCATACATCAAACTCCCAACCGCTGAAGCATATGGAACTCTCTTCATGTAATCGAGTTCCACCTGTGTCTTGGGGTAATATTTCTTTGAGAGCTTGAAGTGCTTTGCAAGAGGTTGGGCAACTGGTTTTGCATCATGCATAGAAAACCTCTTAAGCACTTTTTTGATATACCTTTCTTGTGACAACTCAAGAGTACGCAACTTCCTGTCACGAAAAATAGTCATGCCTAGGATTTGCTTGGCTGGTCCCAAATCCTTCATAGCAAATGTGTGAGACAATTTTCTTTTTAATTCTTTGATATCCTGCATGTTAGAACCCGCTACAAGCATATCATCCACATACAACAAGAGAATAAGAAAATTGCCATTTTTGGTTTGCTTGTAATATACACAATGGTCACTATGGCATCTATTAAAATTATGCTCAGCCATAAAACTGTCAAATTTAAGATACCATTGCCTTGGAGCTTGTTTCAAACCATACAAGCTCTTCTTAAGTTTGCACACAAGACTCTTCTTACCTTTTACCTCAAACCCCTCCGGTTGGTGCATGTAGATCTCCTCCTCCAAGTCCCCATGAAGGAAAGCGGTCTTGACATCTAATTGCTCTAGATGAAGATTTTCTACAACCACTATGCTAAGAATGGCACGTATAGAAGTCATTTTCACAACCGGGGAGAAGATGTCTTCATAATCAATACCTTTGCATTGTGCAAACCCCTTTACCACAAGTCTAGCCTTGTACCTCTTGTGACCATCAATCTCATCTTTGACTCTATACACCCATTTACAATGCAAAGCTCTCTTGCCTTTGGGAAGTTCAACCAAATCCCAAGTTTGGTTATGAGTTAAGGAGTCCATCTCCTCTTTCATAACAACCCCCCCCTCTCTCTTTTTTTTTTTTCTCCCCCCTTTTGTTGCTTTTGGCCTCCCCTCCTTTGGTGTATGTAATGTAATGCAAAGAAGGAGAATACTTATTTGGTGCTCTTCTTACCCGAGTAGATCTCCAACCTTTCGGTATTAGTGGTGGTGGGGGTGTTTGAGGTGTTTCATTCTCAACTTGCTCATTCGTTTGGTCACCATGCTCTTCAACATGTGCACCATGATCATCATCTTGTGCACCATGATCATGAGCATGTACATTAGGTTGCACTTTAGTACCATGCTCAAGAGAATCATCCAACTCTACATAATCAGGTTGATTTTCTTTTTCTTGCACATGCCTATCCTTGTACAACCTGTTTTCATTGAAAATCACATCCCTACTTCTTATGATTTTTTGGCCAACATTGTCCCATAGTCTATACCCCAAACCATCAACACCATAACCAAGAAAGTAGCATTTCTTAGATTTTGCATCAAGTTTCTTTCTGTTTTCTTTATCAATGTGTACATAAGCTTCACATCCAAACACTTTAAGAAAAGAGTAGTTGATAGGTTTACCTGACCATGCCTCCTCTGGAATGCCACCATCCAAGGTTGTAGAAGGTCCTCTATTGATCAAATATACAGTTGTATCTACTGCATTTGCCCAAGTAAATAATGGCAGCCCTGCATGCAATCTCATAGCTCTAGCTCGCTCCATTATTGTCCTGTTCATCCTTTCTGAGACTCCATTTTCCTGTGGTGTCCTAGGAGTAACTTTTATCCTTCTTATTCCATTCCTTGCACAATAATCATCAAACTCATTGCTGCAATATTCACCACCATTGTCGGATTTAAGGCATTTCAACTTCTTGTCGGTTTCATTTTCCACTAATGCTTTCCATTTTTTGAAAATGTCAAAAACATCAGATTTGTTTGCCATAGTATAAACCCAAGTTTTCCTTGTAGCATCATCTATGAAGGTAACATAAAACTTGGAGCCACCAAGAGACATTACCTGTGAGGGACCCCACACATCAGAATGAATGAGCTCAAGCTTCTCCTTTTTCTTCTCTCCTCCAACCTTCAAGAATCTAACTCTCTTTTGCTTTCCATAAATGCAACCTTCACAAAAGCCCAAATTCACATCCTTAAGCTTTGGCAAAAGCTTCCTTGAGTGAAGAATTTGCATTCCTTTTTCACTCATGTGACCCAACCGCAAGTGCCAAGTCTTTGCATCCTCATGTGCAACATAATCCATTGTGCAATTTAATTGGTTGGAAAGCAAGTACAAAGTTCCAACCATTTTTCCCTTTGCAATAACCATGGATCCCTTTGTCACTTTCCATGTATGGTCACCAAAAGATGTGGTATAACCTTCATTGTCAAGAACACTAATAGAAAGAAGATTTCTCTTAAGTTTGGGAATATGTCTAACATTGTTAAGCTCCCATTTTGTTCCATTTGGCAATTTGATCATTACCTTGCCCATGCCAACAATGTCACATGGGTGATCATCACCCAATAAAACCTGTCCATAGTTGCCTTGAACATAATCACAAAAATACTCCCTATGGCAAGTAGCATGATAAGAAGCACCAGAGTCAACAACCCAATCATCATCACTCTTACAAGCGGAAAGTATCAAAGCATCTTGCAAAATATCACCTGCAATGTTAGCTTCCTGAGTTTCAGTTTTGTTGTTATTAGTCTTGCCTTCCTTCTTTCTTTCCCAACAGTTCTTCTTGTAATGCCCGGTCTTCCCACAATGCCAACACTCAACTTTACCTTTACCTTTGCTCTTTGATCTACCCCTTGATTTGCTTCTAGTTTGACTCTTGCCTCTTTCTTTCTTCCTACCTCTATTTTTAGTAGTTAATGCAGCCCCTGAAGATGAAGTCTCTCCTGAGGATTTCCTCCTCATGTCCTCACTAAGAATAGTGCTAACAACATCTTCAAATACTAGGTGTCCTGAACTAGGTACAAAATTACTCACAACCATAACAACATTATTCCAACTATCTGGCAATGAACAAAGAAATAATAGAGCTCGAATTTCATCCTCAAATTCAATTCCTACTGATAACAATTGACCAATAGAAGCATTAAACTCATTCAAATGATCCTGGATAGATGAACCTTCAACCAATTTCATATTAAAGAGCTTTTTCATGAGAAATACCTTGTTTGTTGTAGAGGGTTTCTCATATAATTTAGCCAGGGCATCCATAACTCCTTTGGTGGTGTTTTGAGATGAAACATTGTGTGCAACTGAATCAACAAGACTCAGCCTAACAATTCCCAAGGCTCTCCTGTCAAGCAATTCCCAATTTTCATCATACATATCATCTGGCTGCCCTTTTTCTTTGCCCTTGAGTGCTAGATACAAATCTTCCTTCTGGTAAAGATAATCTTCAATCCTTTGTTTCCATAGACCAAAATTTTGCCCAGCAAATTTTTCTACTTTGAACTTTGATTCTCCAGCCATTGCTCCCACTCAATGAGAGATCTCTCTTAGAGTGTATCCAAGAATAACTGGCTCTGATACCAGTTGTTGAGACTAACAGCTGAGCAAATATATGGATGAAATAAAATTCAAACAAAAACAAAAAACAACATTAAATATCATGCATGCAAAAGACAAGAGGGCACAAAGCATTTAACGTGGTTCGGCTATGCCTACTCCACAAAACAAAGGGATTTCTTTTCTATTATGGTGCTGGATTTTTTGTCAAACACTTCCCTCGGCCTTCATTTTTCTTTTGCGCTCCCTTTGTCTCTATTTTTCCTCTGCGCTCTTCTATCTTTGTTTTTCCTTTGCGCTTCTCTGTCTCTGTTTTTCCTCCACGCTCCTCTATCTCCTTCTTCTCATAAACACCAAAAGAGAAGAATCGCACTTGTTGCTCTTGATTATTTTACGAGATGTTTTGGCCACGGCTTCAAATCCAATATCAAGAAAAACAACACCCAGACCTGTTAAATATAACATCCTTTTAACTCAAAACACCCAACCTTGTAGCATACAATTTTAAAATAGTAAGTAAATGGCTTTGAACAGTGGAGAGGAGTCGGGCAGGCTATGCTCTATTGTATTTTATTAGAGCACTGTTTTTGATGTAACAAGCCTTCCCCTGTTTTGATCAACAACAACAAACTCCATCAGAAACCGGTTTCCGGAGAGGAGTCGGGCAGGCTATGCTCTATTGTATTTTATTAGAGCACTGTTTTTGATGTAACAAGCCTTCCCCTGTTTTGATCAACAACAACAAACTCCATCACAAACCGGTTTCCCAGGTAAGTATAGCCACCAATCAGTCATTAAAAACAACTGTCCATACACCTACAAATAACATTCCGACCAATCTCCAATTCTCCAACCAACTGACAGACCGGATAGTTTAAACTGACAAACATTAATGAACAGCCGGCTACTTTGTTTTGACTCCACAAACCTTAACAATAAATAGCAAGGTTTTTCTTTTAAAAACCTTTAAAAAAACCACTCAACAAATGTGACACAATATATGTGAAATTGAATTTCGCCAATAATTATTCGATAGTAAGATTAAATTAAGTTCGCCAACAGGGTTTATTGTTTGCTAAGTTTCGTGCCATATTGTAGGAATCAGGGATTGAAAAGGAGTTGAAGCAGGGAACCTATGCGTTCTTCCATGGCAAGTGGTATTTCGTGGATGCTTATGCACGCCCATTTTATCCGTCTTCTCTCGAGGAAGGAACAACCTTGGTTGTCATCTTCGATCGCGACTATCAGACGGTTGAGTTGACAGCGCTAGGAAGGATCCTTGATGATCTGCAAGCCACTTCCACGTATTTGCAGATAATTCAAGTTGGCAGATTTGCGAGTGCATTTGATAAGGAGCTGGCTGTTAGGCATCGTGTTTGTACTACTGATAATTATGAAGCTCATGTATTCTTTCAGAAAGCCTTGTCCACGGTTGAGTCATTCGATGAAAAATGTATGCTCGATCAAGTGAAGAGATCAGGCGGAGATAAATACTTTTGTGCGTGGACAAGCATTACAACTGAGAGTTTGCAGGCGATGGAACTGGACGTCCCCGAAGCGGAATTTCTCAGCTTGAAAGAACTTACAGAGACTCCGCGTGACAGCAACATCGAAACACTTCGAGCACTGTTGCTCACAAATGAAATTAGTTTCCTGAATACCAAAACGAGTCAGGTATTAACATTGAGGTTTTCTATTTAATCTCTTTAGAGGATGGATGTGTAGAAACAGAATCTGTTCCAGTTCACTGATTTTTATTGTTTCGTCAAGCGCAGATGGAAATCAGCAAACTTGAAGGCAAAGTCGTTTTCCTTTTACTATCATGGCTTCATAAATTTGAAGAAGAAAAGGACATTTTCACAAATTTGTATGAGAAGCTCAAAGAGCTGTTTAAGGAGCAGTTCGAAGTGGTGTGGATTCCAATAATAATACATGGGAGAGATACAAGAGCTGATCAGGCAAAGGCGGTTATAGAAATGCCATGGCCATCTATTGCGGATCCCTGGGCCATCAATCCCCCGGCAATGCAATTGTTCCTGATGCATCCCGGCTTCTATGAGTTACCTGTACTCAATGCAGTCTATCCCAACGGAAAACTTCATTTTCAAAATTTGATTCCAAAGAGAACAGAGGATGTCACAGAGCCTTTTTACCTGCTCGAGGAAGTTGTTAAAATAAACAAGTTAAGGGAGGAGATATCCAAGAAACAAGAGGAGATTAAAATCAAGAAACAAGAGGAGATTAAAATGCAGAATGAAGCTGAGACAATAAATAGATTAAAAGGGGAGATTAAAATGAACAATGAAACTGGGACAATAAATAGGTTAGAAGGGGAGATAAAGACCCTGGAGGAGGAGATTATAAATGAGGAGGAGAAGCTCGTATTAAGGAAATTGGGCCAATTCATTAATGAAAGCAATAGAAGGGGGAAAGAAAAAACTGCATGTAGCACAGTTCTTCAAAAACACACTTCTCTGGAGTGATGTTATAATTTTATTTTAATACTTATATTTTAATAATATTGAATTACTATAAATAAAGACAAGAAGCTTGAGAAAACTTGATAGTGATACACTTTATTTTGTTATTAACTATTATTGCTACACTTTATTTTATTATTAACGTGTTTTTAGACATATTTTTTATTTTTATATATATATATATATATATATAGACATTCTGTTCGACAGGTCAGTACGGTTGATTTTGGGTAAGAAGCCGAATATATGACTATTAAGATAAAAGAAGATTAGAGATATAGAAGATTCGGCAGTTAGTTGATTATTGCATATATAGCCGAAGGCCTAATATGGCCAACCCTTTATAGGATCTACACTTCTTAGGTCCTAGAATCCAATGAATAAAAAGGTCGTTTATTATTTATGTTTAAATTTCACTCCTAACCAAAATCAAATCCCTATTTCAATAGCTTGATTTTATAAATTAATTTGTTTTGTTCATATGTAAGCCATTTTTAATTATTTATTTTGTCCTTTTGACAAAGACATTAACCAAGAAACTTGTTACCTCTATTTTTAACCTTAATTACATATGAAATTTGTATCTAATAACATGTTTCAACTAATAGTATGGATTAAGGTACTTATTGAGTGTGTAAGTTTCAACTAATAGTATGGATTAAGGTACTTATTGAGTGTGTAAATGATACATTGTGAATGACAAGCCAACATACTTGGAATAAAATGCATTTCCTTTTAAAAAAAAAATCCTTTTCACCTAAGGTTAGGGTATGATAGGTATTGGTTAATGTGGATAAACTTAAAGATCATTGATAGTTGTTCCTTCAAGGGATATTTTTTTACATGAATCAAATAGGCACAATATTTAGAATCAAATGTTTAACCACCTAAAAACAACTCCACTACATTGATATTACAACATATGTGAGTTGGACATAATTGAAACTAAAAAAGAGAATGATAAATTTGTATCAACCCAAGTCTACTCACCTGGTTGTACCATTCATATTAGCTCATTCAATACATAAGATTTTTTTTTTTACACAATATTGCTCACTCTACTATAAATGTTTAAGGTTTTTGGTTTGATATTTACCCATTTCAAGATTACTTTTAAGTATGAGGTATATCATACAATTTTTGGGATTCAAAACTACTATAGATAGTCTCCCAAGTGGATGAGATTTATCAAACCCCATAAAGAGTGTTATTTTGTAGATCTTACTTTTTCATTTGTCATCCTCTTGATCTAGCATGAGTGTTGATCTACAGCTAGAATTATCCTCTAGGGACCATAACACCTATAGGGTGGATGCATACTCTCCCCATCCCTTAACATGTCGAACCTTGACTTAATTTATCCACCTATTCAAACTTAGTATGCAAGAGGTTAGTGCACATATATCTAGTTTCTAACTGATTATCCTCTTGCTCGAAGCTAGCTAGAGCTATGTCATTTTCCTAACACTGAACTTGGCATCAATTATCCATTATGACTCATGATAGTTTATCCCATATCAAACATCATTGTAGAGCTAGTTTATTTATCATACTAGCTCTCTACTAGCCAAATGGTACAAGGATTTATCACTTGTACTTCTTGAAAATGACCTAGATAAGGTGTTTCATACCACCCCTCATTACTAATTTTTACATTTCTGATCTAACCTACCAGAAATTTAGTCACTCTCAATTCATAAGGATTACCAACTTGTAACCCTGAACATTGGGCACCTTTACTCATTGGTTTCTTGAGGAGAATCGATATTAAGAGGATTAAATGTCTTGTTTGAGCATCCTAAGTTTGAGATTTACAAAGTCTTAAAATAAGATAACACACTCAGTTTTACTATTCTCATTCCTACCATAACATTTTCTTAAAGTATCTTCTTGTTGTTCTCTAGAACATCCTATTAATCACATTATAATATCATGTTATAAAGGTTTTAAGTGATTCAATTAAAACCAAGTATTACATCATGCTATTATGCCTACCTTAAATGAATAATGGATGACTACTATATTTCTATGGTTCATATAATGCTTTAAAACATTCACTTCCAAAATATAACTGAGTTTAATACTAACTAAAACATAAATGAAATAAAGAGTCAAATTGGATAGATAACATTGATAATACCCTGAAATAGTTTTCCTAAAACTATAATTTGGAAGTTGGTGGTTTTCCATTCAACTATAACTTGTCTACCAAAATATCAAATAATAGGAATTAATAACATTAATATGTATAAACCCTCAACATATCCTATATCCTTACCTATCTCTATCTTAACTTGTTAATTTTACATAGGTCAGGTTCCCTAGTTTTTGAGCAACTTACTCCTTTATAAAAAAATAGGTTAGGTTCGATTTTACCCAAAACTAAGCTTTAATTTACTCATTTATAATCTACACCCATCTCAAGGTTAATATACTAATACATCAAGAATCTATTGTTGTGTTTGCAAATCATTAAATCTTTCTACATACAAATACTATGCAACTTTCAACAATTATAAATATGGTAATATTTTCCAGAACTCCTATAATGTTTATATAGTCCAAGTATAGTTTACCATTCGAAAAGTAACATAAGTTACTATCTGGATATTTAATTTCATCAGATAAATGAAAAACTAAAGCTAAAGTATTTTTCTTCACAAAAGAGTGTGATATAAAGTTTAATATTAACTTAATACTCTTTTTCAACCATAATAAACTCAATTTTTTTTTTAAAACAAGTCCCACAATATTCAATAATAGCAACAACATTTGAATGCTAAATCTCTATATAAAAACAGATCAAATTCCCTTGTAGAAACATTCTAGTTTTTCCTTTTATAATCAAGGCTTTCAATCACAATGTCTCGATTCTAACAAATTCATCACATAACTTCTGGTGATGGTTATTTATTCCATATAACAATTTTTGTATCTTTGACGATAGAGTTTTCAAATTACTCTCTTCAAGAAAAATAGTTCTTCTAACAACTAAGGGTAAAATATCACATAAAATTCTAAGTACTACCAACACCTCTCTAAAAGCAAAATACTATAGATTATGGAGATAAACTGCACTATATAGGCTCAACCAAGCTACAGAAGAAGTTATGATACTATCTTTAAATTTGTTGCATACATTGTGCTTCCTGTGATGCACCTATTATATCTTCCTTCACCTAGGTTCAAGTTTACTTGGAGATAACCATATCACTCTCCCTAAGGTTTTTTCTAGCTTTCCTTCCTTACAATATTTTCTTAACACCCAAAACATCTTGGTTTGGATATGGGATCAGATACGGCCAACATGTTTTATGATATGAATGCATCTAGTTCTAATGTAGTTTAGACAATATTTTACCAATTTCCCATCCTAGATCATATCATTTGCTATTAACTTCTAGGATTTTATAAGTTTTATCTTTTTAAAAGGAATTAACATGCTATCACATCCCAACCCAATTTCCTCATCAAAAAAGAACATTCAAAGTTCATATTTAACTTGAATCTTTGTTTTCATTCAAAGGAAACCAATAACATAATACAATAGAGTAATTTATATAAGCTTACAGAATGATAATTATTCTATTGCTAAATGATTTGGTAAAATAATTTGGAAATGCATTAAGTTCGTTCACTGCAGTTATGAAATTATACACAATTTTTCATAAAAATTTGCTCTTATAGCAAGATAAACAAAATATAATCCATAGTTTCTCTTCAACACTCTACAACCAAATTTTTTAAAATATTCAACAACATCATTTCCAAGATTGAAATCACATCTTTTCATCACATTGAAACATAGTCATAACATTCATCTATATTTTATAGAGTAACTCATTTTAAAAAGTAGTATACAAATAGTCAACATAATAGCATGCGATGGAGATTTTACTAAGGAAAAGAACATGACAATTCAAGCAATAATATTTGTATTCCACTACAAATAACTATTGTCTTCCTTTTTTAAAAGAAAATATAACATCTCATTAATAAAAAATAACCAAACTGATCAAGCTTGAACAAATAACACCAAATTCCTTTCAAACTGAATCCTTTCGGTGCATGCAAGCAAGACACATATGACCAACA
The DNA here is from genome assembly GCA_028583015.1 of Wollemia nobilis. NCBI lineage: Eukaryota > Viridiplantae > Streptophyta > Pinopsida > Araucariales > Araucariaceae > Wollemia > Wollemia nobilis. The sequence continues at coordinate 3,923,737 of JAQPPZ010001245.1, read as the reverse complement.
CAATACAAAGAAAAACCTAATTTTACCACCTAATTCCTTTTTCTTCTTCACCAAATGATTTATTACTTTCCCCACTTTTCTCACCGAACTTCCTACCTTTTTGTCCTTTCAACCGATGATGGTACCATTGTGATCATGAGAGATCATTCGTAGTTAGTCTCACTCAGGGGCTCACCAAATAGATGTCTATGGGAGGTGAGCAATTGATACAAAGGTGAATTTGCATTAACCATTAACATCAGGTTACAAAGTTTAAATAAACATTAAAATAACCATACTAGAGAAAAGGGGGGAATAGGAGAAATTAAGGGAAGGGAGAAGAAATTAAAATAAAATTCTCTTGCCGCCCAAAGATGTTGTCGTCCAACTGCCGTCCAGGTAAGGTAAAAGGTAAGTAATCTTACCCAAGGTAAAATACTCTTTTTTAACCTTTTACCAATGGTAATTTTCCAACATTCTCCCCCTTAAAGTTGAGAGGACTGACTATACAGTCTCTCAGCTTTATAAATTGAGCTTTAGCCATGCCTTTGGTGAAGATGTCTGCTAGATTATCCAAAGTGCTGCAGTATTGAAGCTCAACTATCTGTTGTTCCACCATATCTCTTATGAAGTGATACTTCATATCAAAATGTTTTGACCTTTTGTGGTGGATCGGATTATATGCCAACTGTATGGCACTAATATTATCACAATTCAGTTTGGTTGGACCAATTTGTTTTCAGCCAATCTCTTCAAGGATTTTCCTCAACCAGAGGATTTGAGTACTAGCATGGGTAATGGCTATATACTCAGCTTCTGTAGATGATAATGCTACAACAGATTGCTTCTTGGAACTCCAAGTTATTAGTCCTGAACCTAGACTAAAACAGTTCCCTGATGTAGATTTTCTGTCATCTATATTACTGCCCCAATCGCTGTCACTATAACCAACTAACTTCATAGAGTTAGACTTGTGGTAATGGATTCCAAAATCCAATGTACCTTTTACATATCGTAAAATTCGTTTGGTTGCTTGAAGATGCAGCTCGGATGGGCATGCCATAAACCTTGATACTAGAGAAACAACATACTGTATATCTGGCCTAGTGTTGGTGAGAAACATTAAACTCCCAACCATGCTTCTAAAATTGGTCATGTCAACTTTTGGTGCTCCATCATCTTTGCTTAGCTGGATTCCATGTCCTGTTGGTGTTGCAACTGATTTGCACTGCTGCATAGCAAATTTTTGAATCATGTCACGAGCATATTTCTGTTGACATATGAAGATCCCATTCTTTGATTGATGTACTTCCATTCCTAGGAAGTATCTCATTAATCCGAGATCCTTCATCTCAAATTGATTCATCATGGAGTTTTTGAACTCCATATTCATTTTATTATTACTACCCATAAATATTAGATCATCCACATATAAACAAACTATGAGGATATCTACTCCATTCTTCAGGTAGTATAGAGTTGGTTCACTCTTGCTTTTTGTGAAACCATACTTGCTGAAATAGCCGTCAATTCGTGAGTACCACGCTCGTGGTGCTTGCTTGAGGCCATAAAGTGCTTTTTTCAATTTATAAACAAGGTTCTCTTTTCCTTGTTCTTGGAAACCTTGAGGTTGTTGTACATACACCTCTTCTGTCAGGTATCCATTTAAAAATGCACTTTTCACATCCATGTGTTGAATGTTCCATCCTTTATGGGCTGCCAAGGAAAGAATCCAGTTCTGATTGTTTCTTGTCGAGCAACTGGAGCAAAGGTTTCCTCATAATCTATTCCATATTTCTGAGTAAAACCCTTAGCTACTAATCTTGCCTTGTGCCTTTCAATGCTTCCATCAACATTGAATTTGGTCTTATAGACCCATTTACATCCAACACATTTTTTTCCCTTGGGAAGCTTCACAAGCTCCCAAGTATCATTCTTTTTAATTGAGGATATTTCCTCTTCCATGGCATCTTGCCATATACTTTCAATACATGCTTTTTCATAGCTAGATGGTTCTAGTTGTGCAGCAGCCAACAAAGCATAATTGACTACATCACCCCTTGGTTCATGAGACTCATCATCTCCTGACATTTGAAGATTTTCAAGTCTTGACAAAATGTCGTCCATCTCACTAGCTTGACTCCTAGTGTATCTTTGTTGGAAATTCCTATCCAACATTTGAGAAGATGGATGACTCTGTAGTATGCGCTTTCCTTTATTTGTCTCTTTCCTTTGAGAAACTGGATCAATATCCATCGGACTTGGAGCGCTTACAGATCTATGAAATCATTTCGGAGAGTTTGGGGGAGCCAACAAAGAAGTCCCTCTTGGACTTGGTGTACCACTTGATGTACTTGATGAAGATTCCTGATGTGGACTTTGTGGAGGGGAACTTTTTCCACTACTTTTCTTGGGTTGTACAAATGTGGAACTTTTCGAATTAGAGTCAATATCAACAAATTTTTTATGACCCCATTCTCCCCCTTCATCAAAAATTACATCCCTGGAGATAATTATTTTATGTGTCTTGGGATTGTACAATCTATACCCTTTGGTTGATTCACAATACCCTACAAAAATACATGCTTGACTCTTGGGATCAAGCTTCTTTCTCTTCTCCTCAGGAATGTGTGCATAAGCTAAAGAACCAAATACTCGAAAATGTTTGACATTTGGTTTCTTACCGTACCATCCTTCATAAGGAGTGATACCATCTAAACTAGAAGTCGGACTTCTATTTAGAATATATGCACTAGTTCTCACTGCATCTGCCCAATAGTTGTATGTTAGATGCTTTGTCTGAAGCATTGTTCGTGCCATTTCAACAAGGGTGCGGTTCTTTCTCTCGGCCACACCGTTCTGCTGTGGGGTATAGGCAGTGGTGAACTGCCTTTTTATCCCATTTTGCTTACAATAATTTAAAAATTCATTTGAGGAGTACTCTCCTCCTCTATCAGTGCGAAGACATTTGACATAGTAGTCACATTGCTTTTCTACATTATTTTTGAAGTCTATGAAGCAATCAAATGCTTCATCTTTGTGTTTCAAAAAATAGATCCAAGCACATTCTAGAATAATCATCTATGAATGTTAGAAAATAAGAATTGTTTCCAAGGCTTTTTGTTTGCATTGGACCACAGATGTCCGAATGTACTAGCTGAAGAGGATAGCTTGCTCTCCACGCTTGGCCTCTTGGAAACTTTGTTCTGGAGTGCTTTCCCAAAGCACATGCTTCGCATACCTTCTTATGTTCTGGAATTTTTGGTAGTCCTATCACCATAGCTTGTGATGTTAACATTTTCAAGCTAGCGGAATTGAGGTGACCATATCTCAAGTGCCACAATTCACTTGGATTTGTAATAGCAATGTTTGCAAGTTGAGCTCCCCCTGGCTCACCAAATTTTAGAGGGAATAACCTATTCTTTGTCATAGGTACTTCGGTGATGACTCGGTTACAATTGTTTTTATCAAGGATTGTACATTTTCTTTCATCAAAAACTAATTTGTAATGCTTCTCCATCATTTGGCCAACACTTAACAAATTGTGTTGTAGTTGTGGAGTATAGTATATGTCATTCACTTTTTTAAGGCCTTCTTTTGTTGGAACTTCCATAGCTCCAATGCCTTCAACTTGCAAAGATTTATTATCCCCTAACTTAACATGGGATTTGTAATTTGAATCTAATGTAGCAAAGATATTTTCTTTGCCACTCATGTGGTTGGAGCAACCAATATCCAAAATCCATGTATCTTTAAGATTTTGATCTGACTGTCCATAAGAGAGAAAAATATTTGATGGACCTTCTTCTTCTCCGTAGAATGAGCCATATTGACTGCTTTGATCCTTTGAAGTCTTTGACCAGCAGTCACGAGCGAAGTGTCCTTGTTTCCCACAATTGAAACAAGTTGTTTTAGTCTTGTTACTTCCTCGTCCTTGATTTCCATGGCCTGCATTGCCGCTTTGGTTCTGATTGGCTCCTCTATTTTGATTTCCACCTCTGTTTTGATTTCCTCCTCTATAGGAGTTGCTTTGGCCTTTGCCTCTTTGTTGTTGTCCTCTGCCTCGGCCTCTTCCTTGTCCTCGTCTTGCAGCTTCATTCGAAGTGAAGGCTTTGTCATCACCTCCATAGCTTGTTGAAGGTGCTCCTTGAAGTCTCTCTTCATGTGATGTTAATGATCCAATCAAACTATCAAATGTAAGAGTAGAAAGGTCTTTTGATTCTTCAATTATGATGGCAATGTGATTCCACTTAGGAAGAAGTGTTCTCAACACTTTCTTCACAATTGTTTCAATTTGTGTGTCATCACCTAAAGTTTGCATCATATCAACTACTGCTTTGACTCGTACATAGTAGTCACCGACTCTTTCATTTTCCTTCATTCTGAGATTTTCAAAATCTCTTTTTAAGGTCTGAAGCCTGACTTGCTTCACTTTATCACTTCCTTGGAATCCTTCTTTCAAGGCATTCCATGCATCTGTGGTAGTTAAGTAAGATGCAATTCTAGGAAAGATACTTGGATCTAATGCCGCTTGAAGATGGTATAAGGCAAAAGAGTTATTTTTCTGTGCATCTTTGAAGATCTTCTTGTCGGTTGCACTCAAAGTAGTCCAATCTGTTGGAGCAGTGTAACCGTCTTCAATACTATCCCATAGTCCTTTTCCTATGAGTAATGTCCTCATTTTGATGGACCAGTACTCATAATTATCCCCACTAAATTCGAGGATTGGTAGATTGTTATTTGATCCCATTATTATCTACTAAAACAAGAAACCTTTCTTATATAGTCTTATTTCAAAAAGACTTTACAAACTATCAAGCCTTGCTTGATTTACAATCATAAACAACTCACTCTTGTTGTTGTGATTCAACAATTACAAAATTGTCAGCGACTTGTTCATCGTCGTCACTGATCAATATAATTTTAGGAGAAGGAGGTTGTAGGATTTCAACTGAATTACAATAATGAGTATATTCAGATCCTTGTGGAGCAATCTCCACTGTGTCGGATTGTTCAAATCTGCTCCCAAAGGAGTTATCTTCTGAATCTGCTTCGTATCCTAGATCAGGATTTCTCTGTTGTGCAATAACTACGTTTTGCAACTGTGAAAAGACTGTATTTATGCCTAGTGTTCTCACGTGCTCATCAAAGCTTTCAGCGTTTGTTCTCAGTAACAAACTACAAAGTGCTTGGTAACATCCTTCCGATCTTATCATTTAAGAAAATTTCCCAGAAATTTTCTTTTACAAAGATTTCCTCTTAGGAAATTTTTCTAATTTTTTACCTCTTAAAGCGTAAATTTTTTTTTACAACTATTTCCTCTTAGGAAATGTCAATCATCAACTTTAAATGATAAATAAAAACCTTTCAAAAAAAATTTAAAATTTTTTTTTACAGCTATTTCCTCTTAGGAAATGTCAATCATCAAAAAAAAATTTAAATTACCTTAAAGTTTTTTTCTTTTTTTTTTAAAGAAAATTTTCCCTTTTTAAAAAAAAAAAACTATTGACCCCGTCGAGGTTCGATCGTGCGACCTCGCGGGCGTCAAGGCAAAGGGTAGCCGTTGTGCTACTAGGCAGATCCGGGAGCATTAGCTGGCTCCCTGTCCTTGTTGCTGGCGCTTCGAGCGCGAAGCAAAAAAAAGGAATGACCCCGTCGAGGTTCGATCGTGCGACCTCGCGGGAGTCAAGGCAAAGGGTAGCCGCTGTGCTACCGGGCAGATCCGGGAGCATTAGCTGGCTCCCTTTCCTTGTTGCTTTCGCGTCGAACGCGAAGCAATTTTTGGCTTCGCGCTTCGACGCGAAGCAAGGATTTATTTGGGACTTAATAGTCCCACATCGCCTATGCGGCGATGTTTATGCTCTTTAAAAAGAGCAAAGCACACTATGTGCTTTGATTGCCTATGGGCAGTCACAGGCTGTGAAGAACCTTTTGCCACATGCCGCGCGAAGGTCGCCCATCAACGAACCACCTTGGGCCACGTGCCACCTCGGGCCGCACGTAGGTCACCACGTCAACGAACCGCCTCGGGCTACGTTCTGCCCTCTCCAACGTGACACCTCGGGCCATGTGCCGCCTCGTCAACAAATCGCCTCGGGCCATGTGTCGCCTTCTCCAACGTGTCGCCTCGTCAACGTCCAGCTCCACCAACGCCTAGGGAATCATGTCGATCTGCTCTAGCACCTCGAGAATCATGCCGATCTGCTCCTACGGGCCTCTTCGGGTCCTACGGGCTACCTCAGATTCATGCCTGCTCCTATGGGCTGCCTCGGGATCCATGCCACCTCGGCTCCTACGGGCTACCTCGAGATCCGTGTCGTCGCCTCAAACTACGGGCCCCACCGCCTCGAGATTCGGGCCGGTCTCGGCTCTCGGCTCTGATACCAAATGTGGGAGGTGAGCAATTGATACAAAGGTGAATTTGCATTAACCATTAACATCAGGTTACAAAGTTTAAATAAACATTAAAATAACCATACTAGAGAAAAGGGGGGAATAGGAGAAATTAAGGGAAGGGAGAAGAAATTAAAATAAAATTCTCTTGCTGTCCAAATATGTTGCCGTCCAACTATCGTCCAGGTAAGGTAAAAGGTAAGTAATCTTACCCAAGGTAAAATACTCTTTTTTAACCTTTTACCAATGGTAATTTTCCAACAATGTCTACTACGTTCTACCAAAATACATTTTCCCTTTTCATTTTATTTAATGAATTTAATTATTTTCTTTAATTTTATTTATTATTTAATATGCTCTTTCCATATTTTTCATTTGATTTCATAGCTTCAATAATAATTATATCACTAATATATCATTCACTAATTAATTTTAAATAAAATATAGCTTCCATGCTCTACGCATCTTCATTACCAATAAGACAACATAAAATCCATATTTTGTCAACAATTAGTTTCAAAAAACGACACACACATAATGCAAACCTTTCCCAATGCATCTACATGATATAAAAATTACATGAGCTTCTATGTACTCACAGATTGAATCATAACTTCTCTCTTACCTTTTCCATTGACTTTATTTTGTCTGTCAAAGATATGTATCTGGTCCTATGTGCACAACAACCATTAGTAGTATCACATTTTTGAAAAAGTAAGTATACTTTATTTGCTATTAAAATTTGTGTGAAGAGGGTCGTTACAAAATTTTAAACCAAGCCAACGATAACATATGAGTTTTTAAATTGAATGAAAATGATTCTCTAGAAAATATATGAAATTTTTAATTGGAGATCAATAATTTATTTGCAATTATATGAAATTTTTACTATAATATAAGTTCATAAAAATTTTCATTGCAACAACATGATAATTCATAAATCCTTTATATGATAAATTTGTCTTGGGGAGGGTCATGACAACTTATTCCCTTGAAAATTACATAAATAATTGAAGAACTTATCCCTATAATGTTTTCATCTATGGTCTATAAGTTGGGTGATCTAAAATAAATTCCCTTGTCCTTAACAATTTTTGAATAGTTTTCCATCATTAGATCCTTAAACTTAATCTCTTGATATTTGACTATGTCCCTCTTCATTATTGCAAATAGTAAAGAAAATGGTATGGATAATGAAACATCCTACTAACAAATTGGAGTCTCTTTCCATGAACTTGTGTAGGATGAAATTATACAAATAAAATTTACAAAAACATAATTTTCTTTTTTAGAGGAAAAGAGATAAATATATGCAATTTATTTTAGGATTCTAGTGTCTAGGAACATCCACTTGTCTACATACTCTAACTATATCTGTAGCTATATTTTTTAGATAGATATAGTAAACAAATGAATGCACCCTAAAATTAGTGATTTCCATGGCTAGGTTGATTATAGGGGGAGGAGTTATATCATTTTTTGTACCTTATTACATTCTTTCTCTAGCATGGCCATAGAATCTACAAATATTTCCTATTGTTCTATATATTGGTTCTTGAGAATGAGCACTTCTTTTTCATGTCTTAGAAGGGAAATGTACCTATAATCATATGCTTCTATCTATTTCTTGTATTTTCTTGCTTCTTCCTAGGAAACTAGATAGAGGTTTTCTATTTCCACTAGTTGGACCTTTTAATTAGCAACTTTGGATTGAGCTTGATCCAATATTTCTTGTAATTAGTCGATTTCACTCATACATTATAACATAAAATCCAAACCCTTTATGCTTTTTCTTCTTTATATGAATTTATACTATAAGAGGATTTTTTTCCCATCTAGAAGCCTCTACTAGTTTTGTAGAATGGATCTTAATTTTATCAAATGGTTATGGTGCATCTATAGGGGATTTGGCTAGACCTAGAGTGGGATCTGTTATCTTCATTAAAAATATTGTTGTGTATGTAGGTGTTTCCTCTACTATTGTATGGAAATTATAGTTTACTTCATTAAAAAGAGCTAACATTGTATGATGTATTAAATAGGTTGAAGGTTATTTCATTGTATAACATATTTATAATTTTTCTAATATTATATTACGTTTTTTGATGGGACATGATTAAATGTTTTATGGTGCAACCCTATCTATTACTTTTAATCAACCTTAATCCCACTTACTATGTTATCTTAAGTTAAACTCTATGATGTAATTTAGATTTTTGTCTTGCTATAAATAGCCCCTTGCATTCATATTTTTAATCTTATCTATAGATATTGATTATTTAGTGTGCCTAAAATACCACAAATTGGAAAGCAACATAGGGATGCATTCCCTACAGGGTAGTCTTAGAGAGCTTCATAGCCATTGGAGCTAGTATACTTAGATATTTGTGGTCCAATGCAAACTGGAACATTTTTTAGTAACAAACACTTCTTGAATTTCAATTGATGATTTCAGTCAAAGTACATGGGTATATCCCATCAAACAAAAGTCAAAGGTATTTATAAAACTTAGGGATTTCAAGGCTCTGGTTGAGAAATAGAGTAGCTACTTCATGAATACTCTCAGGATAGATGGGGGAGATGAGTATATCTCCAATGAATTCCATAATTTTTGCAAGTAAAATAGAATTCATCGATAGCTCACTACCAGATACACACCATAGCAGAATGGTGTTATAGAGAGGAAGAACAAAACAATCATGGAGATGGCATGAAGCATATTGAAGATAAATAATTTGCCACATGAGTTATGGGGAGAAGTTGTATGTTGTGTAATTTATCTACTAAATCGGTGTTCCATGAAGAGTGTGAAGGACATGATTCCTTAGGAAGCCTGGAGCAAGTTAAGAACTCAAAAAATAAAATAAAGACAAAATTCAAGAAAATAAAATATCATAATCATAAAATTGCCCCACTTATATTATAACCATTCCTACCCTCTCATGTCACCACACTAGCCTATTTTCCAAGGGATACTTCAGTTCAAATAAGAATTCAAAAAAACAATTCTCAACCCTTCTCTATTTTTTTTAGTTTTGGTACCACTTCTATTATAACCATATCTACCCTCTCATGTTAATCCCACTAGCCTCTTTTCCTAATGAAAGAAAAATAGAAATAAAACAAAATAGGAGAACTCATCGTCAACCCAATGACATCATCATGTCAAGGTGACACTCTACCACTAGGTTATATTCCTTCCCTACCCTCATCTAGAAATGGAATAGAATGATGAATTAAAACTTCCCTACATTAGGTTTAGGGATAATCTGACTCAAACCAATGACCATCACCACATCAATGTCACACTCTACTGCTGAGTTATATCCCTTCCCTACCCTCATCTAGAAAGATAACTAAATGATGAATAAAAACATCCCAAAAAATTGAGAAACTCAACACCACTAGAGAAGAATCTAAAATAATTAAATAGATATATGTAAAAGATGATGAATGAAATAACAATATAAATAGTTGAAATAGCGATAAAATTCCATGGTGAGAATATAAAGAGAATAAGCTTAGATAAATCCAATATCATGTAAATAATAGATTCTCTTGATCCATATATCATTGACTAAAAGCTCATCAAATTTAATTTTGTGATATTATTCTATGTATACATACATGTACCTATAGCAGGTTTCATCATATGCATAATAGACTAGATTTACATATGAGAATATTACCTTGAGCCCACTCAAACAAAAATTAATGCCTTCTAATTAAACAAAGATACTATTGGTAGCAAAAAATAAAATTATTGTCATCAAAGAATAATTATAACTATGGCCATAATATTTTCAATTTATCATACAACTACTAAATTAAAATGATTGTCATGAGCATCACTAATGTTCATGAAGGCATAGTTAATATATAATAAGTACATTTTATCAAATATTCATAATATTTTCTAGAAACAAATATAAGTAAACCATCTACTCAAATATTATACAAAAAGTGTAAGAAAGGTTGAAAATTAGAGAGAAATGGTAGGTACCCATATGCACCATAAATAACCACTATACTAATAGAAAATATTACACAAATTTTGATAATTAAATGAGCTGTGTGAGGGGGATATTTATAGCAATATCAAAACCCGAATTACATCATAAATTTTAACCTAATACAACATAAAAAGAGGGATATAGGTTAATTACAAGTTATAAAGAGGTTTTAACTTTAACCATAACGAAGTTAACCATAGGCCATATGTGTTGCATGATAAAATATTAGATATAACCAGTATATTATACAATGAAGTGCCCTTAGGCCTATCCAATACATTTCATAATGTTGATCTTGGACATAAATATGATTATAATTTTAACATCACCATAATATGATCTACGGGACCAAGGAGATAGCACACAAGTGATAATAATAGCTTCTGCCCATTGATGGATGCTCTAATGACTCTTTGTAGTTGAGATAGATATTTTCAAATCTATCTCATCATTTGGAAAACGTCCATATAACTTTAAGAACTCAACTTCAATCCTTTGGGGCTTTAGTAAGAAATTATTTATTACATGTCTCTCCCTCTTATAATATCTATAAGTGGTCTTTTTTTCTTTGAATACTTACCCTATTCCTTGAGACCCTAGATATTAGCCTCCTTATATCTCAAATCCTTTACATGAGCCTACATTTGTGGAGTTCCACCATATTTTTGTTTTGCTACCTAAAAGTGAACTACGATAGAATCAAATGATCAAAAGTAATATTCTTTTGAGATTCTAAAAATATAAAAATCATATGAAATATTAGGTTCAACATTTAAGAAGAGTGAGAGATGTTAGCAATGACAATATTAAAACATTATGTGTCATATTTTTTATCTCCAAAAGATGTAATATCTTCCCTCAAATATTTAAATCTTGTAATATAGTCCTAGATCTTATTAAAATCAACTAGTTTGAGAGATGAAATCTCCAATTCTAAGTGGCTTACTTTATTAGTATTAAATTTCCTAAAAATCTCATGCATTTGTTACCATACATCGATAGGATCGCTCTCCTTTCAATGTAAAAAAGTAACTTTGGATCAACCAACAAGGAATATAGTTCATGATCATATTCTTTATTTTAATGGTAAAGAAATCATCATTAATCACTACTTTATTCTCTATGCACCATAGTTTCTTACTTTATAGTAGGCCAATCATCTGAGTTGACAAAAAAATATAGTTTCTTCCAACAAAGCCCTACTAAGCAATTCACTACACTATCCAACTATACACATAAGAGCATTATTTTTTTATCTCCTTTCAATAAATCAACAAGATAGAATTGTCCAAATAATTTGAGCCTTAGATGAAAATATGTAAATTATCTTTGTTGTGATCTACTAACCAACTTGGTGCACCCCATAAGGATGTCAAGGGATATGCATCCTCTCCATGGAGATATATGATATGCTTGTATGTAGAACACTAATCCATTTAGTAGGGTGCACCATTCAATATGAGCCATGTAGAGAAAAATTGAGGGTATTAGATTTGAATTGACATTCATACTATTACATTCATACTATTATGATCACTTTTCTTCAAGAGTGAACTAAACCTTATTTGCCAACCTTGGTAAAGAAAAATAAAAAGATATAACAAAGTCTCGATGAATAAGTAGACAATAAAATGAAGAAAGAAATCATTTTATTATCTCTTATGATAAACTCACTATTTGAGGTCATGAACAAAATTGGCACCAAGAAAGTTTTCCACATGACCAAGTAGTGCTACTCCATACCCACTGTATTGTCATTTTAACATTTATAATATTTTTCATAAATGAATAAAAAAACACTCAAATTTTATACAAAAGGTGAAAGAAAGGATAAAAAGAGAGATACATGGGCATCCTTATGCACTATAAATAATCATTATATTTATAAATAATATAATAAAATATTCTAGTAGTAGTGAAAAAGTGTATTTATAGCAGTATCAATATCCCAAATACATTATAAATTTTAATCTATGCTACATTAAAAAAAAAAAAAATGAGTTAATTATAAATTATAAAAAGGCTAACCATATTACCCACTCGAAGTTAAAAAAAATCCCAACTTATAAATAATTTTATTTTATTATAATATTTTCAAATCCTTTTAATAAACATATTTAATTTAAACATTATATATTATTATTTTTATTGATAATAAATACTATTATACAATAACTTATGAACATAATAGCATATTATTTTGAGTCAAATTTACTTTACTACATTTATATATAGGATGGTAGAGTTCATGCAAAATCCTAGAAATGAATAGACCGAAGTTGGAGGAAGACCCAGTTCAATCATCAATGTGTCCTTCAGTGATCAACCATGAGGAGGAAGCACAATCTGTACTTCTTAAGGTTTATATTTACATTACTTTTAGATGTATATTCAATGTAGTTAGGTTCTTCCGGATTTTAAGTCAAAAATAAAACTCTCACTCTCGGGCTAAAAGCAAGGACAGCTAGAAACTTGCCTGCAGGTCGATCAGCCACGTCTCAATGTTCCCGTGTGTTCTTATTTTATTGACACGATAACAGATATTCTCGAGAGTGTATTTATTGACCTAATACAGGGTTTCATGTAAAAAGACACCTTACCTTACTAAATGGACACCATCGCTTTCAAACTCTCAGCTGTAATGCTTGTCCACGCAGGAAAGTATTTATCTCCGCCTGATCTCTTCACTTCACAAGTGATCATAGCATACTCTATTTTTTCATCGAATGACTCAACCGTGGACAAGGATTTCCGAAAGAATACATAAGCTTCATAATTATCAGTATTACAAACACGATGCCTACCGGCCAGCTCCTTTTCAAATGCACTCGCAAACCTGCCAACTTGAATTATCTGCAGATCCTTCGTAGCGCTGGCAACTCAACCGTCTGATAGTCGCGATCGAAGATGACAACCAAGGTTGTTCCTTCCTCGAGAGAAGACGGATAAAACTGGCGTGCATAAGCATCCACGAAATACCACTTGCCATGAGTTCCATGTTTCAACTCCTTTTCAATCCTTGATTCCTGCAATATGGCATGAAACTTAGCAAACAATAAACCATGTTGGCGAACTTATTTTAATCTTACTATCGACCAGACCGTCTGGATACAACTTTAAAGAAAGTTTGTGTGCTTTGCATAAAACAATATTTACGGAGTAATAGATGTTACTTTGCCATATAAAATCTGTAATCCTTCATAAATTACAGTTTCGTTCATATTTGAATAATTATTTTTTAAAGTAGATAAATATTAACTTGAAACAAAATTTTAATCAATCTTACTAAACTATACTGGTTTAAAAACTAGAAAACCATAAACACAACAATTATTATTAAAAATTATATTTTTAATATAAATATTTATTTATTATTAACCCTTTAAATATTATAAATATTTTATAGCCGCGTAAAGGCTTCCAATTTCATATATATTGCATCACATTTGTTGAGTGGTTTACGCATACTTTTTTTAAGGTTTCCTTATCTATAAGGATGTCATTTTGATTATTAATTGTGAAATTCGAGTTAAATTCATTGACTAAAAAAAACTTCATATATTTGAGAAACTAAGAAAACAAACCTTCTTCAGAGAGAGGCAAAAGAACGAGAACCCGAAGCATGTCTTTCAGTCGCCGCTGTAAACTGTAAAACTTTGTTATCTCTCTTCATCTGATTCCATCGGTCCACGAGGTCGGGGCTGTCATGAATGTCCACGAATGTCAAGGATGGAATCTTACTCAAACTTGTCAAACAGTAGCCTTTGAGTCCTTCACAATGGGACAGATTCACTTCTTTAAGCGGGAGCCGGCTCAGCCGAATGGAAGACTCATCTAATGTCTCACATGAGTTCAAATTTTAACTTTTCTAGATTTTTTAGTTGGTGGAAACGCCTTGGGAGACGAAGGAGGTTTCTGCATCCACTCAGGTTGAGGTTTCTTAGTTGACTTAGCTCCGTTGGAAACTCGTCGGGAAGCGCCTGCAAACCAGTGCAACCCACTAGATCAAGATTTGACACATGGTCCTTGATGAGGTTGATGAATCCTTTTGGTATTTCTTCTATACTTGAACACCAACTCAGGCAAACCCACTTCTGCAAGAATGGCTGTTGACCATGACTAGCTTCCGGAAGAACTTTTAGTCTCTTGCACGCATCCAAGTATAACTCGTGTAGAGCTAAACCTTCAAATCGCTCAGGAAGTTCCACCAGATGAGTACACCATACCAACTTCAACACACGTAATGAGGATAGCTTCACGAAGTTTTTGGGAAGTTTCTCTATGCTTTTGCAGAACGACAAATCAATTTCGGTCACAGAGCTCAGGAAACCGATACTGTCTGGAAGATCTTTTAATGCCCTGCAGTAAGAAAAGTTAACCTTTTCAAGAGAGCTCAGCCAACCTAAATCTGAAGACAAGTTCCTCAATGCTTCACAATGGCTCAGATCCAATATATTTAAGGATCGGAGTTTGGCAAAGGATTGGGGCAAACTGTTCAGCTTGTTGCACTTCCTTAGAGTTATCTTCTGCAATGCATACAATTCACAAAATTGTTCTGGTAATTCTTCCTTGTCCGTGCCTTCTATGTCCAGCTCTGCAAGCTCACATCCTTCGGGCAGTTTGCTTAAATGAATATAGTCTTCAAATAGAAGGCCATTCGCTTTCACCAGTTTCAGCGTCGGGTAGACCTGAAAGAAGAATGCAGTAAGTTGGAAAACTATTAAAATGTATTAAATTGTAAGATAAATAGTGTTATAAGTTCGTGTGATTAAAAGGCAGTCTTACGTTTTCTGGGATGAGCCCCATGGATTCCCGTGACTTGTTGTCTACGAATCTTATGTTTGAAGGTTTTTTCAACCTGAGCCGGTCGTCGCTTGGAAGACCCAGCGACTGCGGGAGTCGCTGACTCCCGGCAGCGACTCCGGGCGTCGCTCGTTGGGAGAGCGATCGCCAGCGGTCGCTGTAAAAGTGAGCGACCGCGGGAGTCGCTGTCTGCCGGCAGCGACTCTGGGCTTCGCTCTAAAAACGAATGACAGCCGGCGGTCGCAGCGACTGCGGGAGTAGCTGACTCCCGGCACGGACTCCGGGCGTCGCTCGTTGGGAGAGCGATCGCCAGCGGTCGCTCTAAAAGTGAGCGACCGCGGTCTAAAAACGAATGACAGCCGGCGGGCGCTTGAAAAACAAGCGACGGTCGTCCTCGCTCAATACAATGAGCGATCACGGGAGTCCGTCGGGAAGAGCGACCGCGGGGAAGAAATTAGACGGGGCACGATTTCTAAATATTATTTTTAAACGGCGATAGCCGGTAAGGATAAAAACGCCCTTCGTCGCTCAAATTCCAAGCGATGCTTGGAATTGCTCAGGGCAATGAGCGACCGCGGGAGTTTTTACTAAAGAACGAAAACATTCCTATTTCATAAGGCGACTAAGGCAAAATAGAACCAAGTTAGGATGCAATAAGTTCAATGATAAAGTTTAAGCAAGACGAGGATCGCTCTAAGGTGACGTGATTCCAAGAATCGCTCACCAACTTGAGCGATAAGAAGAAAGTGGAGAATTTGTTGGCAACAGAGGAAACATGGATGTTCCCCAAGTAGTTTGAGCAAAGAAGGGTTTTTTACACTCCAAAAATTAACCGTATATTTGAGGCGAATTATATGCAGTATATTATATTAATGATAGCAACGAGAAATGCAAATCCTCCTCCTATGAGGGATTACATACATCTGTATAAGTGCAGGATAAACTTAAAAATAAATTAAGGAGCATGCCGAAATTGTTGTTCAGTGCAAGTTTCCCTGCTGGTGCTCTTCTCCCACTGAACTGTTCTCCTTCTGCTACTCTACATTCTCCTCAAAATGGTAAAAACATCTATATTTATAACTGGAGATAGATGACAAAGGGCGGGAAACCTTCAACTACCCGCACGCGGGAATTAATGACGGATAGGACAGCGAACACGTGTGGCGTCAAATCAATCCAGTTCTTGGCGGGAAGCCCTTTGTCGCTGCTCTTGTCGAGTGATTCCCAAAATCGCTCCTTTCTTGAATGATTCCTGAAATTGTTCCTTTCTTGAGCGATTCTCGGGATCGCTGCAATGGGCAAGCGATTTCAAGAATCGTTTGCCTCCGGAGAGACTCGCGTCAGGGAAGCGACTCTCATCAGGGATAAATTAGGTTTGATATTTCTAACACCCTCCTTTAAACCTAGTTTCACAAGCGCTTTGACCCCCAACTGCTCACGCAATCTACTGAAGTCTTCCTCCTTCAAACGCTTTATGAAAATATCAGCTACGTGCTCCTTGGATCTACAAAACTGTAGTTGAACTTCGACCATATTCACCAGCTCTTTGATGAAGTGATACCGGATATCGATGTGCTTCATCCGACCATGGAACAATGGATCCTTCGACAGTACTATGGCAGAGTTATCGTAAAATATAATTATCGTGCCTTTCGATGGATGGTTTAGTTCATCCAAAACCCTCCGTAGCGATATTGCCTGGAATATGGCTGACGTGACGACGACATACTCTGCTTCAAAAATGGACAATGCAATCATAGGTTGTTTCTTGGATGCCCATGACACTGCTTCGGATCTGAGATGGAAAGCATACCCGAAAGTGCTCTTTAGATCATCGAGACTGCCAGCCCAATCACTATTAGTGTAGCCCACTAGTTCTAGTTGGTCTTGTCTGGCAGAGAATATGCCATGGTTCTACATCCTGTTAACATAGCGCAATATGCACTTGTCTGCTTGCTAATGCGTGTCCTTTGGAGTCTCCATAAAATGATTGATCAAGATCACTCTGAACATCAAATTTGCCTGAGTTGTAGTAAGATACATTAGACTACCAACTAGCCACTTGAATAGAGGTGATGGCAAGTTTGTTGTCCTCCATCTTGAATCGCTTTAGGACATCCTTCACATACTTGCCCTGAGAAATGAATATGCCATATGTTGATTGGTCAACTTCGATGCTGATAAAATACTTCATCCCCTACATCATTTGATTTTAGGTATAGGGTGTGCTCATATGGGCATTTGACAAACCCGTTATCCTGAAAGTAATCATCAATCTAACTGTACCAAGCCTTGGATGCCTACTTCAATCCATACAGGGCCTTCTTCAGCTTCAGAAACTTGCCCTTTTGTCCTTTAAAGTCATAACTTGGTGGCTGGTCTATGTAGACCTCCTCCAACACACCATTGAGGAAGGTTGACTTGACATCCATCTGGTAAAAACTTTAGCCCTTTTGAGCTCCTAGTGCCAAGATCATCTTGATTATGTGAATTCAGGCTACAGATGCATACACCTCATGATAGTCAATGCCTGAATTTTGCTTGTAGCCCTTCGTCGATGATGAATGAGGCATACACCTCATGATAGTCAATGCCTAACTTTTGCTTGTAGCCTTTCGCCACCAATATAGAATTAAGCCTGTCAACTTCTCCTTGGGCGTTGAATTTGGTTTTGTAAGCCCACTTGACCCCAATGGTCTTCTTCCCTATTGGGAGATTAGCCAGCTGCCATGTATCGTTCTTCTCAATGGTGTCTATCTCCTCATCCATCACCTTCACCCACTTATGATTCTAACTTACCTCTTCAAACTCAACTAGATCACACTTAGTAAAGAACGTAAAATTAGAATGCTCCTCATCTTCTTGATTTTAGGTTGCATCATAGATGTCTTGCAAGCTCCTTATATTTATGGGTGTCCTCAAGTTAGGGATCCTGCTTGCAAGTGGAGATGATCAAGAGGGTGAATTTATGTTGCTACTCCTTGAGACTACACGTGGTAATACACTACTCTCCTCCAAGTCAAAAAACTCAACAACTATTGGTTCTGGATGGCCAGTTATCAATTTCCAGTTCTAGATTTCATCCTCAAGAAACTTCACATCACGGTTGATGATAAGTTTCTTTGTCATAGGATTGTATAGATGATATACCTTCGCCTACTCACTGTACCCTATTAATATACACTTCTCTGCCTTGTCATCCAACTTTTGTCTCTTTTCTACTAGAACATGTGCATATGCTATGCACGCGAACACATGCAATGAGCCACACATGATTTTTGATCGCTCTAAGCCTCTTGAGGGATCTTGTCCTTCATGATTTTGCTGGGAAACCTGTTCAACAGATAGACTACATAGGTTACAACTTCTACCTAGAACTTGTGCAGCAAACCCTTTGCCTTCATCATACTATGTGCCATCTCCATGATGGTTTTGTTCTTCCTCTTAGCTACACTATTCTGCTATAGTGTGTATCTATAAATGAGCTACCTCCGAATTCCATTTGCCTTACAGAATTAATCTTTAAAAATGATAAGATGATGAGGTTGATATAGGAATTGATTTTAAATAGGTATATTAAACCATGTGCTTCACCATTGGGCAATTCAATTGTATTATGTCCAAAGACATATGTAATGTAAAGACTATATTGACTATAAGCCTTTGAGTAAAATCACTATGAGAAACAACCATCCACTTCCTTTGATAGATGATTTTTTAGATAAACTGCATGATTTAAAGTTCTTTATCAAAATTAATCTCAAATATATCTATCATTAAATACACATAGATCCCAATGACATATGGAAGACAACATCCAAATCCCAAGAGGGTTTATTTAAGTGGGTAGTTATATATTTTGGCTTGATCAATACATCTATAATACTCATGAGGATGATGGATGACATATTACCTCCCTACACTATCTCATTTATGATATTCTACTTAGATAATATTTTCATCTATAGAAATACATGTGAGGAATATGTATAATATGTTTGATGGGTTCTTTAGATACTTCAAAGATATAACTATATACTAATTTGGGATAGTGTTTGTTTATCCTAAATCAAGTATATTGTTTACAAAGAGGGAGTCAATATTGATCTTGAGAAGATTAAAATGATTATAGGTTAGTCGAGTCCAAAATTCTAGAAAAGTTGTATAGCTCTTTGGGTCTTACTAATTTGTATCAAATAATTTGGTAGGGATTTTTAAATATTTCTAGGCTACTAGACAAAATGACCAAATGAGATGCCAAGTCCAATTTTCTGTTGGACTACTAGACAAAATGACCAAATGAGATGCCAAGTCCAATTTTATGTTGGACTACTAGACAAAATGACCAAATGAGATGCCAAGTCCAATTTTATGTTGGACTATATTACATTATTTTTTACATGCTAATGTACTCCCATGGTACCTTCATGGTAAAACTATAAATAATAGATTAGGGTTGTGTCATAGTTTAGATTGTGAGTTATATTTCCCTTTTCTTGTAAGTGTGAATATGCAATAAATGCACAAGTGTCATGTGATCTAGAGTGTAATTTTAAGTTGAGTCTATGTGCACAAGTAGCTTGTATATATGAGAACAAATATGTAATGTAAATATGTGCACAAGTATATTATATTAGAGTGTGCAAGTTATAGAGTGAAGAATTATGTATAGATGTGGATACATTATAGAGTTAAGCATTCATCAAGTATTCAAGTGTCAAGTAGATAAGCCAAGAATCATGAGACTTAGCATATGGAAAGGAATAGTCAAGTATCTAAAGAGTCATACTACGATGGCTATATTATGGAGATATTACTCCATATATAGACATCACATTACAAAGAGAAGAGAATATTACTATCATATTTGTAATAGAAAGAGGAGCAATAAATATTGCATGCATTTTGAGAAATTAATATGCTTAGTACATGTTTTTTAAGGCTATTCACATTCATATTGTTTCTTATTTTTGAATGTTTGACTTATTATAAGACTTATTTTACATATTAATTTTATCATATTATTCTACTCATATTATTATCTTGACCTTATTATATTATATCCTATATTGTGATATTTGTGGTATTAATAAGGCTTAAAAAGCCATAAATTATATCAGAGCTATCACTTTAATCTATTCAAATTGATAATATTTTATTTTAGCAACTATTACAAAGTTGATTTTATCCAATTTGATAAAATCAATTCAAAGTTAGTCCACTTTGAAGGTAGTGAGACTTAGTCTCTATTCTAAAGTCACATTGAGTAGGAAGGCTAGAGTATTTCTATATTTTAAGAATAGTGAAGATCAATACTAAACTATATATAGATTTAGGGACATAGATATCCATTGACATTAAATTTTCTAACTCAGAAGAAAATTGAAGATTCAAGGACATTGATATCCCTTGACATCGATTTTTACCAACATGAAAGAAAGTTAAAGATTCAAGGATATTAAAACTCACCTTCATATTATATTGGATTAAATATTAATTTTTTGATATTAAGAGATCAAGCAGCAGAAGTGGGAGAACCTTCCTATATAGGATATAGAAGAGTTTTAGCTTCTAAGTATAGAGAAAAAGATAACAATGAGTTGAGAAGTATTCAAAGCTTTATACAAGAAAAATATGCATGTTGAGAAGCATGAAGAGCTTCCTAATAGAGGGTAGTCCTTTAGGTTAAATATAAATTTAATTCTTTTTTAGCATATTTCCTTCCTAGTGGAGGGTTGGTCTTCTAGAACAACCTCATAAAATATCGTAGGTTACTTAAGTCTTGTTGTAGTTGGATTATTGAAAGTGGTTAGGTGATTAATTTTTGGGATGACATTTGGGCCAGGGAAATTCCCTTAGGTGATGATCCATGGTTCACCTCCATTGTTGCTCACTCTAGAACCCACGGGTTTGAAAAGGTGGTAGGCTTTATTACTATACAATATGAACATATATTTTTGTCTCCCTCCCTTCCAGAGTTGATCGTCGATGTAGATGTAATATTATGGCATGCTTTATTGGTGTATCTGAGGCTTATTATGGTACATAATGTTTTAATAGATGATATATTGGTTCATATGGGGGATTTGAAGGGGTCATATTCGATTAAATCTGTCTGCGTTGCTCTTAGCTCAATGGAGGAAGACTTTTTTCCTACAAATCAAATTTGGTTAAAAAATATAACATCGAAGATTAACATTTTCTATTTGTTTGTTGTGGTAAAAAAAATCGTCTCGATCGATAATATTCTCAAGAGGGGGATGTTCTTGGTCAACAGGTATGATTTGTGCAAGAATTATTGGGAATTTATGACTCATATTTTGCTCAGCTGTCATAGTGCATAGAAGATTTTGGCTGCAATTCTCTCTTGGTTGGATATTTCTTGGGTGTTTCCTAATTCCTTAATGGACTGTGTCATCCAATGGAAGTCACCCTTTATTTCTTCTTTACTTGGATATTGCTTCGTGGATTTTCCTATTTGGGATGGAAAATAGCTAATTAAATTGATGAAGCAACTTGGCTTGCTCATTCCTTTTATATCATGGAGTTCTCCCATATTTTTAGAGAAGAAAATTTATTGAATGATCTCTTAGAAAACTTGGGAGTTCATTCTCAAGGCTTATCTATCTGGTAGTGGTATTTTCCTAATGATATTGTACTTCATGTCAAGGAGGAAGCTCCTTAACTCTTGTTAGATTTTGGTTCCTTTCAAAGATCTGGGTGATCTAGTTGGTGCTCACAGGTTTAAGAACTTTATGGTGTGTATTGGCCTTTATTATGCTATCCCATAAGTACACTCTTGCCTTCCTTGGTTGTCCATTTTAACCCTCTGGTGATGTTACCCCTTATTTTGCTCAGGCTTGTCGAACATTATAGCCTGTCGTGACTTTAAAATTTGAAACAATCCATTTATTTGGGTTGGTAGTTTCTAGTCCCCCGCATTGTCTTGCTATTCTTTAGGGCCTATTTTTTTGGGTTTTTCTCCCTATCTTGCCTTCGTTGGGATGTTGTGAAATCCCTCGGTTCCCCTTCCTCGAGGGGTGCTTACCTCGATTTGTAATACCTTGTTGTCCTTTTGGGTGGTCCTCCCTTATGCAAGTCATCTTGTGCTTTAATTGGCCTTCAAGATTTCTTGTTGTATAAGTTTGTGGGGCTCCTTTCAAAAACCTCTTTTAATATTAATACCAAAAAAAGGAGCTTCCTAATAGAGGAAAAGATAGCAATGGATTGAGAAGCATTCTGAGATTCCTAAGAGAACATAGAAAATTGTGTATAGAAGAAAAACATTATATTGAAGAGGGAAAAAGAAGCACCTAGCTTACTTTATATTGCTTCAAACATTGTTTTAGTATCTACATTAAAACATTTGCAAGTTAGTATATAAAAATAGGCCCTTATAGATAAAATAATGAAGATAAATAAACCTTGATAAAAAAATCTAGAATAGCAGTAAGTGTAGAATCAAAGAAAAATTAGAGAAGAAGAAATGCATTACACAAAATTTTATCCTAGGAAACTATTTTAGGAAAAAACCTAGAAAGAATATTTCCTTATTGTATAAACTTGACCGTATCCAATACAATAATATCCTTATCCATGTTTTGCTTGCTTTCACTTGCAGTTACATTGCTTGCACATTTCTTCACTTCCAAACCCTCATTCAAGTGTTGTTTTTTATACCAATAACACAAGAAAGGGAATTGTAATACCATGGATACAAATAAATGGTTTGATTATATATTAACCCAAAATTTCCCATATGGGTCTAAAAATAGCTTAAATACCCTTAAAAAATTCTAGTATAGGGGTATAGTGTCCTATCCTCTCAGAGTTAATCCCACCTAAATAAAATGGGAAATATTCAAAATAATTCCAACATTCTCCCACTTGTTGAATACTTTGCATAGGGGATAAAACCTACCATTGTTAACTATCAAGGAAAACCATACCAATAGATCTTCCACACCAAGAAATTTTTTTAGTAGGTACAATATTTGTTAATGAATCAATAGTATTCTTATCTATATAAAATTTCTCCAACATCACCCAATTCTCTTTAACCATCTCTCTCACAAAATGGTACTTGATATCAATATGTTTTTATCGATCATGAAAACCAGGATTTTTTGCTAAACATATTGCACTCTAACTATCATTGTCAATTCTCATAACTTTTTTATTAAGACCAACTATTGAACACAACCTATATAGCAACACTTTTTTATAGGCATGAGTTGCTACAATGTACATCACTTTTGTTATGGACAAAGAAATAACTTATTGCTTTTTACTCATCCAACTTACTGCCCCTCCAAACAACCTAAATACAGAAGCACTCATGGATCTTCTCTTGTCAATATCTCCATCCTAGTCAACATCCACAAAGCCTTGTAGATTTATAATATTATTATCTCTAGATTTTCCTTGGTAACATACATCATAATCTATAGTTCCATGCAAATATATAAAGATCCTCTTCATAGTAGTCCAATATTTTTTTCTTGGATTGGATATATATTTGCTAACTACTCCCACTACATGTGCAATATCAGTTCTAGTACAAGCCACTACATATATTAGACTACCAATAGTGTTGGCAAAAATAATATGATGTATTTCTTCAATTTCCTTATATGTTTTAGGACGTTGTTCAATAAATAACTTTTTACCAATAGGATATGGAGTATATACTAGTTTACAATCACGCATCCTAAACATTTGCAGTATTAAATCAATATATTTTCTTTTATTTAACCATAACTTTCTATTTGCATGATACCTTATTATTTTCATACCCAAAATAAATTTTGCAACACCCAAATCCTTCATATCAAATTCAAAAGTAATGAGGTTTTAGAAACTTTATCATCTCCTTATTGTTTCC
This sequence comes from Wollemia nobilis, assembly GCA_028583015.1. NCBI lineage: Eukaryota > Viridiplantae > Streptophyta > Pinopsida > Araucariales > Araucariaceae > Wollemia > Wollemia nobilis. The sequence continues at coordinate 3,899,665 of JAQPPZ010001245.1, read as the reverse complement.
AATTAACAACATGTCATCCACATACAAAAATATGATAGTAAAATTTTCACCTTCTCTTTTGAAATAAACCCACCAATATGCTTTTCTTTTTCCAAGCCCAAGTATTAAAAAAAACATGTCAAATTTTTTGTTGCACATACTTGGATATTGATTTAATATGTAAAGAGACTTTTTCAACTTGCATACCAAGTCCTCCTTACCTTTTAACTTGAATTATTATGGTTGTGACATATATGTCTTCATCAAGTTCACCATGTAGAAAAGTTGTCTTTACATCCATTTGTTTTATTTCAAAATCAAGAGCAACAAAAATAGACAACAAAACTCTTGTTGATGTTAGTTTAGCCACAAAAATCTCACCAAAGTCAATTTCCTCAACTTGAGAAATCCTTTTGCAACTAAGTAAGCTTTTTACTTCTCAAAATTTCCTTCTACATTGTACTTTTTATTGACTAACCACTTACACCAATATATTTTCTTCCATGGGGTAGTTTCACCAAGTCCCATGTCTTATTTTTATCCAGGTACTCTATTTCTTCCTACATAGACCTTTTCCAAGACTTATTCTCACTTGAATGAAGTACCTCCTTTACAGTTTTGGGTTCTTTATTAATAACTAATAAATTAAATGTAAAATAAAAATATGAAGGGTTATACATTTTTGGGAGTCTTGTCACTCGATCTAATCTCCTCAAATTGGAGTTCTAGGTTTTTTATATTCAACCCCCTCCTCACCTTATTCCTCTGAATATTCCTCTCCATATTATCTTTGTAATTCATATTTTTTTTATAGTATCATGTTCATTATTCCTCCTATTCCAATTTTACCTGAACAATTTCAAGTTCTTTGCTTGGTTTCATTTTCTTTTTTGGAACCCCTTTTACTTCTCTAAATATCACATTACAATTATAAGAAATATTCTCTGTTTATAGGTTCCACAAATTATATCCTCTAACACCATTACTATAACCCTTAAATATGCATTTTTTATATTTATATTCTAGCTTAGTCCTTTTTTCTTTTGGAACATACATATAAGCTTAGCAACCAAAAACCCTTATATGATTGAGAGAGGGTTTCTTACCAGTCCACACTTCCTATCGACTTATGTCCACTAAATTTGAGGTAGGAGATATATTGATGAGGTAACAAGAAATTAACATGACTTTCACCCAAAATTTATTTCCTAAACTTTCATCGCTTAGCATATTCATAACCTTATCTATCAACATTTTATTCATCCATTCTGCAACTCCATTTTGTTATGGAGTATATGAAGTTTTTCTTTTACTTTCTATTCCATAGTCCTTGCAAAAATTCTCAAATTCATTAGAGCAATACTCACCACCATTATCACTTCTCAAAACATTTCTCTGTCTCTCTATCTAATTTTGTACAAGAGCCTTGAACTCTTTCAATTTTTTGAAATTAGATTTATACTGTAAAAATATACATAGGTCTTTCTTGAGAAGTCATATATAAATGTAATAATATATATATATATATATTTACCTAATGATGGTACTTTTACAATTTCAAACACATCATTGTGAACTCGATGTAAACATTTTTTACATCTTGTAGCACTACTAAGAAACTTGAAACAGGTTTCATTTTTAATGCTTAATGTCCTTTCTCCCCATTGTGCCCCATGCGTTGATGCCACAACATTGTCTTTGCTATAGGAATACTTGGAGCTTCTTCTACCATATTAATTTCCTCTACAACTAAAGATTTATTGCAATCAATACTTATAGTGCTAGCCTTAAGTTTGAACAAAGTTCTTGTACGAACTCCCCTTGCCAACACTAAGCATCTACAAACCATCTTGCATTTATCCTTATTGAATATCACAGTCACACCCACATCATTCATCTTACTAACGAATATCAAATTTCTTGCCAAACCTAGAATATGCAACACACTAAGAAGGATTTTAATTATTCCATATTTTAACCTCAACTTGACTCTTTCTTGCACTATTATTTTATTTTTTGGATTATCCCCCAATAAGAATTCACCTCTATTTATATTTTCATATTAATATAACCACTATCTATGAGGATTCATATTAAAATAAGTGCATGAGTCAACATGAGTCATGGTGTTCACTTGAGTATGCTACAACTATGAATAGGTCCCTTGAATCTTTATTTTTGGTATTCATTTTTGCAGGCATTCATTCATTATATGAATGAATATTATCAACCTTTTTATATTTGTAGTCTCTTTTTTAATGCCCTATTTTATCATACTTCCAACAATTTCTTTTGTCTTGGACAATGTACTTTTCCCTATATTTCAATTTTCTGTTTCCTATTTTCTTTTTGCTTATTTTTTGAAAATGACCTCTCACAACCAAGGTATCCTTTTTATGATAACCCTTATAATATTTTCATATCATTTACTTATATAACAATATTCCTACTATATCCTCTACTTTTAATGTAGAGGTAGTATTGGTGATATTCATATCTAGGTTATCTCAAAAATTAGGTAATGAACAAAGTACAATATTGCACTTTTTATCTTTCTAATTTTATATCTACAAAGTTTAATTGACTTACCATAGTGTTAAAAACATTCATATGTTGAACCATAGAGTTACCCTCATTCATCCAAAGCAAATACACCTTCTTCTAGAGAAAGAGTTTATTTAAGAATTATTTTATTTGATACAACAATCCTAGATTTCTCATAACAAATTTATTGATACATTCAACAATACTAAATTAGATAAGCATAATTTTATAGATCTCCTTACCTTCCTATCAATATTTATCCACTCCTCATCTATCATTCCTATTGTTTTTACTTCTAGGACTAAAATCAACTAATATCTATCCACCAATAGATCCTCCATATTGAGTTTCCATGACTCAAAGTTCTATCCATTATTTTTTTGATCTCTACCCATGGGCTTCCTATAACTTTTCCTTTTCCTATATTATTTCAAGCACTACCCCCACTCAAGAATTAATTTATCCTAGGGTTGAAACCATTGCTCAAAAAAAGCTAAAACCTATCTCTAATACCAAAAAAAAAAGAAATAATACCCTGATAAATGAAATCTACAAAAGTAGTAAGTATTGAATCAAAGGAAAAATAGATATGAAGAAACACATTGCACAAAAATTTATCTTGGTAAACCCTTTTGGGAAGAAACCCAACTAGAATATTTTATTATTATATAAACTTGATCATCTCCAATACATTAATATCCTTATCCATTTTTTACTTGCTTTTGCTTCCAAACCCTCGTTCAAGTGTTGTTTTATATACCAACAATATAAGAAGGGGAATTACAATACCATGGGTACAAATCCATGGGATGACTATACAATAACCTAAAACTGCCAATATGGGTCTAAAAAATAGTTTAACCCCCCCAAAAATATTAACCCCAATGAGTATAGGGGCATAGTGTCCAATATTATTAGAGTTAATCCCACCTAAATAACATGGAAAATATTCAACACAGTTCCAATAAATAAAAGAGGCCCATAAAGAGGTTAATTTAGAAGAAATAAAGTGACCATTATAGAAAAAATAGAGAGGCCCTTATAGAAAAATAAAAGAGATCAATATTAAAGGAAAGAGACCCCTCCAAGAAAGAGGGTCATTATAGAGAAAAAATATATAGAAAATAAGGAAGAGAAATAATCCTACATAAAATAGATAAGGTTACATTTACAAAAATAAAAGCAAGTGGCTCATCATAAAGGAAAGCAGTCTATGATAGAATTATGTAAATATAATGATCTTAAGAAGCCCATCATAATTCAATTATAGAATATCGAGGTTACCTATTTTGAAGAAGGAAGAGGCATTCATGATAGAGACAATCTATATCAAAGAAGAAAGAGATGGTTGTTTGAGAAACTTCAGGAAGAAAAGAGGAAACAAAATTTGTTTATGCAACTCAAGAAAAGAGGAATTAAGGTTCATTTAATAAGCCTAAGGAAGAGAGGAATAAAAGTCATACAATAGAGTAATAATGAATGTAGTAATACAATAGAGGAAAAAGGAATGTAACAATATAAAGATAGAAGAAAAAAAATTAAGTTGTTGTGCCAAATACCATTTGAATATCAAGATAAATTTTACTGATCTATAGAAGTAAAAGACCCTAGAGTAGCATAAATAACTAAGTTATTAGAAGCTTTAGAAGAAAATAGTGCAGTAGAGAAAGAAATATTGCACTCATAGAGTAAAAGTTGTAGCATTGGAATAGTAGAGCACCAAAGTAGTAGTGAGTTGAAGTGCAAATCAAGAAGTTGAAGTGCCAAGTATCTTGAATTCTACATAGAAAGTGTCATAAAAGTTGAGCTTATAACTAGAATGAAGTGTCAAGGTGGAAGTAAAGACATTAGGATAATAACATGTAAATTTTACTGCTAAAACCTACTTGATATTTGTAACATCCAAATATTGGAAGCCATGGAATCCATGGAATCTAAAGTTTCATTAAATTTTCACATGGAAGCATCATTTGAGGATCAATTACACCACCCCTAAGCAACGTAACAGAAGAAGGATATTCACAATGCCTAAGAGGAAGATAAACATTTAAGTTTATCATGCATACTAACAAGTAGAATGAATTAATTAATGCATGAAATATTTTCAAAATGTGGATTGACCTAACAGAGTAGAAAGTGGCATGCCCAGTAGCGCAAGCATAACAACAGTGGAGTATTGAAGTCATTCATGCAAAGTATTCAAAATAGTTAGACAAAAGGTGTAAGGTTGGTAGTAATTTATTTTAGGGTTTGAGAATTATTTTATAAATTACTTTATGAATTTATTTAAATGTTTAAAATAAGAGTAATAATATTTAATAGGGTTTTATTAGAATATTAATTTTAAAGTGAAAAAGGTTATTAATATTTTTGAGTTATAGAAGAATTTGATGTTTTATAGTATGGAGATATAAGACATTTAAGGTTTATAAAGTTTCTTAAAATATTACAAGAATTTTATTTATGCTAAAAGTTTTATAATAGTATTTTATAAATTTTTGAGTGATAAATAATGTGATTAGTTTATTTTATTTTTAATGTTTTAAATTTTTTTAAAGTATACTTAGTTTGGTTTGATTTTGAGAAAAAAGTGAAAGTTGAAATTTGTTGAGTTTTTTGTAAATTTAATTATTTTGGAGATAAAAGAATTTCGACTTCAAAAATTATGAATACATAAGTTTTTAAAATTTATTATTAGTTTCTAAAACTAGGGAGACATAAGGTTTACTACTTCATAGGAATTTTGCTTTTATTTTGTTTATTTTTATTTTACATGGTGGAATAGATAGTCATCATGATGATCTAGGCATTGTCCATATTAATGGCCTTCACGATCATCCATGTTGTCTACCCTAGAAGTCATCACAATACTCACATAGTCTACTCCTATAACCACCATGTTGTATTCATTTTAAAACTTTTACACTGCTAAAGGTATAAGGAAGCAAATAAGCGTTAATCTAATGAGGCTTGATATTTGAACCCAATATGTTTGTCCCCATTAGAGGGTTTTTTCGGACCAATTTGTCTACACCTCAAACCTTACTCCATAGGAATTAAATTAGAAATTTTGAATTATTTAAACCTAAGAGTTATAAGGTTGTCTACTTCAATGGAATCAAAAACTACAAATTTTATGGATATGGAGTCTATAATTAAAAAAATAAAAGTAGATATCATAAAATCTAGGATTAAGAATTTAATTGAAAATCCTAAAGAAAAGATAAATATGCTTTTAAAATTAATCTATAGAGAAGCCATATATGAAATTTTGAAAATATATGAATAATATATACATGCAATACTTATTGAAGTAATTGATGATGAAAAGAATAATATTATGATACCTATATATATAGGTAGCATAATATACATGACATTACTGTAACTCAAGCTTCATAAATATGAGAATTTGAAAAAAAATAAGTTAAATGAATCTCTTAAGAAGAAAGTAGAAATAGATGGATCATTTCTAGAAAGGATATTTCATTCTTCATGTAATATTGATATTCCAAGTTCATCTAACTCAGGAATTTATTATGATGCTCTAAGTGAATGTTCATAAGTTACTATACAAGAAAATAAATAATATTATGATTATAAGGACAAAGTCAAAGAAAATATTCTTATGCAAGAATCTAATGATAATAAGAGAGTTCAAGAATCTTGTAATCTTGAAGCTACAAAGACTAAACAACATGAATATAAATCTAAAAAAACTGAATATGAACCTGATGAAGATAAAGCAGAAGATCATATGCACTGTAAGGTTACTTGAAAAATAAATACAAATATGAAGACCATGATTGAAGACTAAAGTCTTCAATAACCAAAAGATTTTGTATAGGGGGTGTTGTATTATATTACATTATTTGGTACTCGCTAATTTACTATGGGTTGTCCTCATTTTGGATATATTGATTATTGTAAAAATGCATTGTGCTCCTCCTTGGAGATGATTTTTAAGGTTGTGGGACACCTTTCAAAACCCTCCTTCGTAATTTGTGTGTTGTGGTCCTCCTCAGAGTTGTAAAAGGTTGTGGGTGGCCTTTTAAAACCCTTTTTTATTTACTAGTACCAAAAAAATGTGTACCTCCATGGTACCTTCATGGTATAATTATAAATAATAGAATAGGTTTGAGTCATAGTTTAGAGTGTGAGTTATATTCCTCTTTTATTGTAAGTGTAAATATGCAGTAAATGAACCAGTGTCATATGAGTTAGAGCACAAGTGTAAGTTGAGTCTATGTGCACAAGTTTTTTGTATGTATGAGAAGAAATATGTGATGTAAATATGTACACAAGTATCTTGTATGTATGAGAAGAAATATGTAATGTAAATATGTGTACAAGTATCTTATTTTAGAGTGTGCAAGTTATAGAAGTTTAATAGTCATGTGTCGGTGTGCATACATTATAGATTCAAGTGTTCATCAAGTATGCAAGTGTTAAGTAGATAAGCCAAGAGTCATGATACTTGGCATATTGAAAGGAATAGAAGTATCTAAAGATTCATACTACTATGGATATATTATGGAGATACTACTCCATGCATAGACATCACATTACAAAGAGAAGATAATATTACTATCATATTTATAAGAGAGAGGAGCAATAAAAATGATATACAATTTGAGTAATTAATATTGTAATTTATATTTCATGCTCAGTACATGTTTATTAAGGTTATTTACATTCATATGTTGCTTATTTATTGTTATTTGAGTTATTATAAGCCTTATTTTACATATTAATTTTCTCATAAAATTATTTTGATCTTATTATATTATGGCTATATTATATTTGATCCTATGATAATTAACCAGTGATATTTTTGGTAGTATTAAAGCTTAAAAATCCATCCATTTCTATGGTTATATATGCAATATAGGGTATATGAGAGGTCTAGGGACCAATTGTATTCAATTACTACACTTTTCCTATCCAATACATATCATTATTTTGAGGTAATCATTGATGTATCAAAGTAAATATTAGAAACTATCCTTACACAATATGGGTATACAATTTTTCATCATGGTAAAATATTCAATAAAGTAGTTTGAAAATAGCCTACATGTAACAAAGAGCTCTTTGCCATTAACCAATCATGTAAATAGTGGATGCACTATATCTTGAGCAAGGAAATCATCATCTATACAAATTATAGATCTCTAGATATCATATAGACATATAGTAAGCTAAGAAAGGAAACCCATCAAAAATGGGTGCAATATCTATAGTAGTCTCATTTGTTCAACAAGAAAAATAAAGGGAGTGCCAATTAAGTAGTATATTATTTGATAGAATTCATCACCTTTATTGATTTCTATGGGTATTCTACTTTTAATTTTCCCACCTTGTATGAAGTAGATTTTAATTTTTCAAATGCATATCAACCTTTTCATGTGGGTAAGCATATTTATAATTTTTATTTGTAAGTTAACCTTGTGTATCACATAGGATATATTTGGGTACCAACTACAAAGTGCTTAGATATTATTTGGTAAGTGCACTTCAACAAAGCATATGGTCACTTTTGAGTTAAAAATTTGTATTTCTCAAAAAGTACTATTATTGGTCCAATATCAGGAATGATTTCAATAGGTACATCAATTCATGTACCCCATACATTGTTTCTATTCCATATAACAAGAATAAAAGACTACATACATTATTTTGAACGCCATATACGCATTAAGAATTTATCTCTATGGATTTTATTTCAAGTTTTTCCATATCTAAATATAATAATATTTAAATTTTTGTAGAAATTAATTATCTTTCAAAAATACCTATCATGATTCCTTGTAAGAAATCGATTTCAATGGAGGATACAATTAAGCTCTATTTTAGTCATGTGTTTAGCTTTACCAAGTCCATTGTATCTAACAATGATAGTATATTTTTGAATATTTTTTTGTCCATCCTATAGAACATGATGGATACCAAGTTGACCATGTACATAGCCTTCCATCCTTAGATTTATGTTCATATAAAAGTTATAAATTGGTTTGTATTCTTTGAGTGTATAATTCTAAGAATTCACACACATGGGATGAGAGTTTCCCTTAGAGTTGGCATGAGTATAATGGACATTTACACAACTCTATTAAACACAATCCATTTCATATTTATTTTGGGTTCTAACCCTTGGAACCTATTGATGTAGCTCTATATGTGCAACCCATGGAGTACTTGCTTCATGTACCAAAAAAGTAGAAAAATAAACAAGGTTTATGAAACACTTTCAACATATCCAACAAGATCTAGATGACCTCTTCAAAAAGGTAAATAAAATACCATGACTAGTATTAGCTCCCACATCAATTCATGGTTGAATATAAGATATTATTACATATTAAAAAATAGAGGCTTATAAGATCCTATAGGAAGACCAAACCTCTTTTTTGGACCATTTATCATTTCCAAAAAGGTAGGAGATAGTAAATTTAATTTGAATATTGTATCATATCTTGGTTTGAATCTAAACTTCAATATTGAACTTCTCAAGCCCTATAGCAAAACACTTGGACATTAAAGAACTCAATCCAAAAAAAATAGCATAAATAGAGGAGGATCATATTTTTGACATGTGGACTAAGACCATAAGAAGGGAATCCATTCAAATGTATTGGATGGTAAGTGAAGAAAACTTCGTTACCAAGGAGAATAGCTCATGAAAAATAGATAAAGAACTAATTGTCACACCTAAATTCAAAGAGGGCATTGATTTTCAAGAGGGAACAAATGATCTAAGCATGCAACCTTTTGGGACATGGCTTTATGTCTAAATATATATTTTTATCCTAATCTCAGGGGCATAACTTTGTTGTCAAGGTTCCATTTTGATCCATTTAACAAGTATTAGAAATATTAGAGGGAAAATAAAAATTTTAGTACAAAACTCTATTGCAAACAATATTGCTAGAAACTTTGTAGAAAAAATTGTAGAGGATCTCAAATATGCAGAAAAAAATCTTTATCAAAAATAATAATTTTCTCCTTTTAAATTTTTGTATCCAAAATGCAACTCTAGCCATATTGATACATTAGTAAAAGAAAAAACTCAAAATAAACAAATCATATGTTTGCAATTCTAATTTATTATGCACTTGATAAAACATGAAAATTAAATCACCATAATATTATATAACTAACCTTCTATACTCAATAGAATAAAATTTCAATACATCAATTATTATATAAAAATATCCCCTTAACTATATAAACATAAATATTAAATACAAGATTTTAATCTCACTTCTATTCATAATTTTTTTCTAAACAATCATATTATTTACTTATATAATATTATTATTTATTAAACTATGTTATTTTCAAATTACACTTTTATCTTTCTTAAATTCTAAGTTCAGATCACATATATTATATCATAAAAATAAAATAAAAATCTTAGCCTATATAATTTTTTATGATATATTTAAAATGTCCATCAATTATATATATGTTATATAAAAAGAACAACTAAAACACATAGTTGACCCAATTAAGTATATAAAATAGTAATCAATCTCTTGTTAAAAGCGATGCATTCTAAAAAATTATTCACATTTCATTAGCCAAAATACAAAAATATGAAAACATGGCTTGACTAGGGTTTTCAAGGCGCTAATTCTAAAATGAGACTTCTTTTACTTTTATATTTCAAAACCTACCTATATAAAACAAGTATATATGCTATATAGTTAAATGAAGTTGAAAACTATTTTCACTTAAGTGAATTATTTTTTAAATATTATAAATTATTTAAAATTTTATAATATATAATGATTTAATAAAAAGGTTTGTCATTTTTTGTTTTCAGTGGTTTAAAATGATTTGTATTATGGTGGTTATAGGAGTAAACTTTACGAAGAACTATGTGGTTGCCCGACTTCATAGCGACAACAATTAATCATAACAATTTATTATAAAAATATAATTAAAATAATAAATTAATTAAGAACTTGTTACCACCATGTAAAAGGTCTTCTATGTTAAAAAATGGTGGGGACAACTCAATGATTTGAGCTTTGAATCTTCTTCCAGAGGTTTAAGATTCAAACCATGGAATGGATGAGTGTGTGAGGGGGTGGATGTATGTTCGTAAAAAAGTGTATAAATTTAATTATGGTCAAAATTAATTATTTGTTTTTAAAATAATTTAATTTACTTGAAAATATTTAAAAGTGTAAATTTAATTATAATTAATATTAATGAATAATTTATTATCAAATTTTAAAAATATATATTAATAAATTTTATAAGTATTTTCAAATTATAATAATAATAATTTTGAAATATTTATATTTAATTTAATTTTATTTATTATTTTAAAATTAAATTAAATTTAAAAAAAATAATATTAATTTTTAAATAAAATTTTAATATACAAAATTATTTTTTTAATTTTAATATTTTAAACTTCAGTGCCCATAATTATAATGAGTGTTTTTTTAAAATTTAATTATTGTGAGAAATTCCTATAACCAACATAATTGAACAGTGTTTTAAATATATATATAAACAATAATTAATACAAATAGTCATTTCAAAGAAGAGGTATTACTTATAATAAAAACATAAAAAATATGTCTCATCAAAATATAAATGGTAAGTATTTGAAGTCAAATAAGTTATCTTATTAATCTCCCTAATCTTATTATCCCCTATTTGGCTAAAAATAAAAATTATTTTAAAAAAAATCTTAAGTATTTTTATAATACAATATCAAAATATTTATTTCATATACAATATCATTTCTGTTGAAGTAAAACAAACATGAACAATATAAACTTTATTAGTGACTCTAGTATTACGGAGAGTCCTCAAATCATTTATAACATTGTAAAATATCTTCATTAATATTTTAAATAATTGCACTAATGTTATTTTATTTCTATTTCTTGCCTTCATTTAATTAAATTCTTTGATAAATAGGTGCAACTTCTTAGCTATTTCTATGGTCGCTATCTTCCCCTGCAAATTCCGTATCTCCTGCTTTAAGTTCTTTATGCTCTCATTCTCATTCTTCTGCGTTGCCCCATCTTCCGTTTCTGAAGCCATCTCCTCTTGTTTCTTCTTTATCTCCTTTATCTTCTCTTCCTTCATCTCCTCTTCCTTCTTTGCGATCTCCTCCTTTAATTTGCTTACCATTTCTTTTTCCAATTGGTTCAAAGAGTCTGTTGCCATTTCCGTTTTGTTTTGAATCAAGTTTTGAAAATGAAGCTGCCCCGTAGGAGACACTGCAATGACTAATGGTAACTTATTGAAGTCTGGGTGCATACGGAAAAGTTGCATTGCTGGAGGATTTATGGACCAAGGATCTGCAATAGATGCCCATGGCATTTCTTGAACAGCTTTGGCATGAAGAGCTCTGGTATCTCTTCCATGTACTATTATTGGAATCCATACCACTTCGTACTTAGACTTACTTTCTGGCTGCTCTTTACACAAGTCTTCAAGCTTCTGATACACATCTCCATAAATCTCTTTTTCTTCTTCCCATTTATGAAGCCACGAGAGTAGGAGGAGAACGACTCTTTTTTCAAGTTTGTTTACTTCCATCTGCACTTCCGAAAACGTAAAGTCAATTAACCGTATCACATTCTTCCATGACAAAATTCTCATTATAGAGGAATTAAAGCAGCCATTAATACCTGATTTTTGCTGGTAATTAAGAAATTTATTTTATTTGTGATCAGTAATGCTCTAAGGGTTTCTATATTGCTCGGCCGAGGACTTTCTGTGAGCTCCTTCAAGCGCAGGAACTCTGCTGTTGGGACGTCCATTGTCATCGCCTTTACAGTATCAGTTGTAATGCTTTTCCACGAAGAAAAGCATAGATCTCCACCTGATCTCTGTATATCACATACGATCATAGCATACTCGATCTTCTCATCGAAGGAATCGACGGTGGCCAAGGCTTTCTGAAAGAATACATGAGCTTCATGACTATCTGTTGTATAAACACGATGCTTGCCGGCCATCTCCCTTTCAAACGCACTAACAAATCTGCCACTCTGAACTATCTGCAGGTACTCGGAAGTATTCTGGAGATCATCAAGTATTTTTCTCAGCGCTTGCAACTCTTCTTTCTGATAATCACGATCGAAAATGACAACCAAGGTTGTTCCATCCCCAAGAGAACTTGGATAAAACGGTCCTCCATTGGCGTCCACATAATACCATTTGCAATGAAAGAATTCGTATGCTCCTTGCTTCAAGTCCTTTTCAATCCGGGAGTCCTGCAATACAATACGAAGCATAGTGAAGAAAAAACTCTGCTAAAGTTTTCATTCCACAAAAAAAAAGCGTTCAAGCTAAACGGGAAGAAAATGCCTCGCACTGAACAGTATTCTCTTCAATCGAGTAGGAAAACTCACCGATTTCATTGAACGGAAAATATAGCGAGAACCTAAAACGTGCCGCTCTGTCGCCGTTGTGAACTGGCAAATTTTGTTCTGTCTCTTCATCTGACTCCATCGATCCACCAAATCTGGGCTGTCATGAATGTCTACGAATGTCAGGTTTTGAACCTTACTCAAACTTGTCAAGCAGTATCCCTGGAGTCCTACACAATTTGACAGATTCACCTCTTTCAAACATGTGAGGCGGCTCAGCCGAATGGATGACTCCTCTAATTTCTCGCATGAGCTCAAATTTAATTTTTCCAAATTTTGCAATTGGTGAAACCGCTTTGGTAGGCGCAGAAGGCTAGTACATCCGCTCAAGTTGAGATTCCTTAGACGACATAGTTCAATAGCGAACTCGTCCGGAAGCGCCTCCAAAGCGGTACAGTCTGTTAGAAATATAAACCCAGATTTCACGCCTGTGCCCAACTGCGCTGCGAACCTTGGGCGAAACCGGATTGTGCTCTAGACATGGGCGAAGTCGGACTGCGCTGCCGCAGTCCGAGATCCCGGAAAAAGTGTGACATGACGTCACACCTACCTTCTAACAGATTTGACACCTGACAGATCCGATCTCCGCAGGAGTTAATGCCCAGTCGGCGTTTGTCAGAAACCCTAGATGACGGTCGGTCCAAGGATAACCCTTATCTGAAGCTGTCAGAGGATAAACCCTTATCCTCCTCTCCCCGTGGCTATAAAATGCGGTTCTGGTCTACAGACAAACAAGAGCGTAGAAGAGAGAAGTAGAGCGGGTGTGAGAGAAGTTCGTGAAAGTGAGCAGAGAAAGAAAGCAGAGCGATTCAGTGAGCAGTGTGGCTCAGCTGATTAATGTCCGAGCAGCAGACTCGACATTTCCCCTGTCTTGTTTATCCTGCAGCGTAGCCTGCAGATGTTGTTACTTCCTCGGTTGAGGAATTTTCTGTAACCCTAGTTGTTCATATGAATAAAGTTTGTTGTTTGTGTTAAGCATCTTTAGGGTTTGCAGTTTGTTGTTCTCTGTTTCGATTATTCTCTCCTCTCATACGGGTGTTGCCAAGCCAGGAAAACCCAGCGGCAACCGCGGAAGAAGAAGTAGTAGGCCAGAGTGGCCAAGTCTGAAGCAGCTCGAGTGCGCAAGAGAAGTCTGAAGTCGGCCGCAGTCTGCACTTCACCTAGTGCAAGTCCGTCGGCTGACCAAAGTGCAAAATTTGCCCAGTTTCGGGTGAAGTCCGACTACGTAGCCGAAGTGCGCACTTCGCCCATTCCTGGGTGAAGTCTGTCAACGCAGTCGAAGTGCGCACGTCGCCCATTCCTGGGAGAAGTCCGTTGGCGTGCGCGACTTGCGCACTGTGCTCTCTGAGTTGCAGCGCTGTGCAGACTTCGGTGATAGAAAAAATTAAAAAACGCTCCTTCAAATTGGTATCAGAGCTGATAGTGCCGTGACACGGAGATAGAAGCATGGCTTCTGAGAGAAACTTGCTATAGTTGCAGATCCCGTGATTTAACGGTAAGAACTACGATTACTACAGCATCCAGATGAAGATCATATTTGAATCTCAGGAGCTATGGGAGTTAGTCAAGAACGGCTACCTAGAACTGGCAGATGCAACAGCGCTGGCCACCCTCTCTCAAGCAGATAAGGATCTATTGAAAGAGCACAAGAATAAGGACCAGAAGGCCCTCTTCTACATCATGCAAGTGGTTGAAGAGACCATCTTCCCATAGATTGCATCAACCACCAAGGCCAAGCAGGCCTGGAAAACCCTAGCAAGTTCATATCAGGGCACTGACAAAGTGAAGTTGGTGAAACTGCAGATGCTCAGGAGAGAGTTCGAGAATCTTTAGATGAGCGAGTCCGAATCAATGAGTGACTTCTCCACCCGGACGATGGACATTATCAACCAGATGCGGTTGAATGAAGAAAATGTCCAGAGCTAGAGAATCGTGGAGAAGATTCTCAGAAGTTTGCCTGTGAAGTTCGACTCGGTTGTGATAGCAATCGAAGAGTCGAGGGATTTGACAACCCTCTCGATAGACGAACTCATGGGTTCCCTGCAGACCCATGAACAGAGGCTAAGCCACTCAACTCAGTCTTCTTTGAAGCAAGCCTTCAAAGTGCAAGTCTTAGTTCGAGACAATGGCAGACAAGACTCTCGACACAGAGCTTCTAGTTCTCAAGGAGGAAGAGGCAGAAGCAGGCGTGGGAGAAGAAACAAGCAAGGAGGGAGTTCAAACCCTCAGGACGCTGAGCCAAGTTGCAACTTTCATTAGCAAGGAGGAAGAGGCACTGGCAGAAATCAGCAAGGTGGCTCTCAGCAGAAGGACATGTCAAAGGTCCAATGCTACTACTGCAACAAGTTCGGCCATTATGCCACACGAGTGTAGAAAGAAGATGGCGAACGAGAATCAGCAGCAAGCCCATTATTCGGAGGAACCCAAAAATGCGGTAGGAGGAAATGTGCTGCTGACTTGCAGTATTGAAGAGGAGAGCAAGAAAAACATCTAGTATCTTGACAGTGGTTGCAGCAACCATATGACTAGGAACAGGGAGATGTTCTCACAACTGGATGAAACAGTCTAGTCCGAAGTCAATATGGGGAACAACATCAAAGTTCCTATGATGGGGAAAGGAAAGATCCTCATCCACACCCGGCACGGTGATAGAAAAACAATTCAAGATGTTTTTTATGTGCCTGGGTTGAAGCACAATTTGCTAAGTGTTGGATAGCTTATGTAGGAGGGGCACAATGTACTGTTCAAAGATGGTGTCTGTTCCATCAGAGACAAAGTCCATGGACAAATCGCATCTGTGTCCATGATGAAAAACAAAAAAATTTCATTACAAATTCAAAATGAATCTTTGATGTCTCTGAGTGCAGTTGAGAAGGATGCTACTTGGCTGTGGCATCTTAGATTTTTTCAATGGCCTAAATCTGCTGCACAAGAAGCATATGGTGAAGGGTTTACCCCTTATAGAGCAATCAAACCAAGTTTGTGAAGGTTGCCTGGTTGGCAAGTAGCACAGGGATGCATTCCCTGTAGGGCAGTCTTGGAGAGCATCACGACCTTTGGAGCTGGTGCACTCAGACATCTGTGGTCCCATGTAGACCACCTCATATGTCGGTAATAAGTATTTCCTACCTTCATTGACGACTTCAGCCGAAAGACTTGGA
The DNA here is from genome assembly GCA_028583015.1 of Wollemia nobilis. Classification (NCBI taxonomy): domain Eukaryota; kingdom Viridiplantae; phylum Streptophyta; class Pinopsida; order Araucariales; family Araucariaceae; genus Wollemia; species Wollemia nobilis. The sequence goes on along the minus strand of JAQPPZ010001245.1, from coordinate 3,883,575 downwards.
TTTATCCAATCAAGTTGAAGTTAGAGGCGTTTGCAAGGTTTAAGGAGTTCAAGGCTCTGGTTGAAAAACAAAGCGGTTATTATGTGAAGACTCTCAGAACTGATGGAGGTGGAGAGTACATCTCTAATGAATTCCATAACTTCTGCAAGCAACATGGAATTCAAAGGCAATTCACTACCAGATACATGCTGCAGCAGAATGGCGTATCTAAGAGGAAGAACAGAACAATCATGGAGATGGCACAGAGCATGCTGAAGGCAAAAAGTTTGCCACATGATTTATCGGCAAAAGCTGTAAGTTGTGCAGTTTATCTGCTGAATCGATATCCCACCAAGAGTGCGAGGGACAAAATTCCAGAGGAAGCCTGGAGCAAGTTGAAGCCAAGTGTGGCTCATTTGCGAGTTTTTGGGTGCATAGCATATGCACATGTTCCAGAAGAGAAGCGGCAGAAGCTGGATGATAAAGCTGAAAGATGCATCTTCACAGGGTACAACGAACCAGCAAAGGCATACAGGCCGTACAATCCTGTGACAAAGAAACTTGTCATCAACCAAGATGTGAAGTTCTTGGAGGATGAAGCCTGGAATGGGAAGTCAAATACTGGTCAGTCTAAACTAGCAACTGTTGAATCTTTAGACTTGGAGGAAGACAAATTCCAACCACCTGTGCCTTCAAGCATCAACAGTGGTGCCAGCAATAGCACACCCTCATCATCCCGATCACCTCCACTTGCAAGCAGAATTCAAAACCTGAGGACTCCTGCGAAGACTCGGAGCTTGCAAGACATCTATGAGGTAACCCGTAATTAGTTAGATGAAGATTATTCTAATTGTGCTCTCTTTACTGAATGTGATCTAGTGGAGTTTGAAGTGGCAAGTTAGAATAGCAAATGGGTGAATGCGATGGATGAGGAGATAGCAGCCATTGAGAAAAATGAGACATGGCAGCTAACAGATCTTCCAACACAAAAAAAGACCATTGGGGTCAAGTGGGTATATAAAATGAAGTTTAATGCCCAAGGAGAAGTTGACAGGCATAAGGCCAGATTAGTGGCGAAATGCTACAAGCAGAAGTCAGGAGTTGACTATCATGAGGTGTATGCACTGTAGCCTGACTTGACATAGTCAAAATGATTCTGGCACTCGCAGCTCAGAAAGGATGGAGTGTGTACCAGATGGATGTCAAGTCTGCCTTCCTCAACAGAGTGTTGGAAGAAGAGGTTTAAATAGTACTTGAGTTGAATGAAATCGGGATCCTTTGTCTTAATCCACTCTGACAATCTCCTGAACGCTTCATCATCCCTGTAGTACTTTATCAAATAATCCCAAACTATTTTCATTCGATTCTTGTAGCCCTTACATATCTTTACTATCCTCCTTACCGTAAGTGTATCAGACTTATCTTTCGCCAAATTTTTCGCAAATAACTGCAGTGACTCCTTGTAACTTAGAGGTTTCATAACATATTGACGCCGTTGGAACATAGATCCATCTAGAGCATGTAATACATGTTTATCCCGGATGGTCAGTAGGAGCCGGACCTGACTCCTTCCATCGAGTTTTTTTGGCAAAATTCCTTTCAGAACTTGAGGACTTGGGACGTGATCAATATATATGAACACTTTGTTGTCCTTCAATACTTCTGAAAACTTTTTCTGCCAATATTGATCACTTTCTATATCTTGCTGAAATGCATTAACCTTCGGATGTGGATGTAATTGAATTAAAATTTCCCGTCGTATGGTGGTTATTACATCATTTTGTGATCCCAATCCTTCTTCCACACTCTCCAGTTCCGTGTTTTTAACTGTGACTTGTTTCCATTTGTTGCCTAGAACATGTGTTAGCTCTGAGTAGATTTGATCAGCAAGTTCCACCTTGCCCGTGTACCGATCACCGCACACGAAAACGGCTCTTGCGTTGACTCTCTCATTCCGTAGCTCAAGCAATTTCTTAACCCTGTCAACTGAACATTCGGTGGAAAAACTCATGAGATAAGACATTGTATAGATAAGACATTTTATACTAGAGTTTTGCTTTTCCTTAATTATTTAGATTATAGAATTCTGCACCTGGGTCTTCACTCTCTTCCATTTCAGAAGATGCGCCACTTGGAGGGCCTTCATCTAAATAGAGAAGGACGATATGAGTTCCCTAACATAACCTAGTATATAGCTTCAACAAGATAGTAGTTTTTTTAAATTAAACAGAAAAACATAAACACTAAGCAGAAATTTGTTTTAAACATCTTTAATAATTCTCCAAGGAGTTGCCCTTAGACACACAACACTATATAATAATTCATGCTAACTATAATAAAATTTAAACAAGTTTGTTTTTTTTTTGCATAATGTTTGTATTACATAGCCGTTTTAACGTTGTAATACCACTAACTATTTTGATTACCATAAACAAAATTAAAAATCAAACACACTAAGCAAAATTGTGTTTTAAACATCTTTAATAATTTTCTAAAGACTTGTTTTTATATGAAACATCCAGAGCAACGGAATTTATCTACAAGCAAGAGGAAGCACAATAAAAACACTATATCTCTATATCAAAATGATACTAGCGGATCATATTTATAGTTGGGGATGGAGGAAAAACACACCAAAATTTTGAAATGCATTAAATTTAGAAGTATGGTGTCTATCCAATCGCTGAATAAATTCAACTACTGGAAATAAATTCAATCACTTCAACATCTGACAACTGCATCAAAAGATCAGTCAGAGATCTAGTAGATGAAATCTTATTTAATTTTTAACATCCTACTATTAATTAGATTTCACAAAAACTTTGACACCAAGCATTTCCCTCGACTTTTTAAAGTCTTCCTCCTTCAAAGGTTTTGTGAAAATATCTGCAACCTAGTCTTTGGACCTACAAAACAATAACTCAATTTTATTAGCTTTTACCAATTCTTTGATGAAGTGGTACTGGATGTCAATATGTTTGATCTTGCCATGAAACACTAGATCCTTTGATACTGCTATGACAAAATTAGTCACAAAAAATTATTGTTGCCCTTTCGTTGGATGATTTAGTTCACCTAGAATTCTTCTAGGTCAAATTGCCTGGCATGTGATCAAAGTGGTGGTAACATACTCTGCCTCAGTAGTTGATAATGCAACAATTGGTTGCTTCTTTGATGACCATGAAACTTATCCCAATCCAAGATGAAAAGCATAACTAGAAGTGCTCTTCCTATCATCTATATTGCCACCTAATCGCTATTTATGTAGCCAACGACCTCAAGTTGGTATTTTCTTTCATAATAAATACCATGGTTCCTGGTCCCATTGGCATACCATATAATCCTTTTACCTGCTTGTAAGTGAGTGTTCTTCGGTGCCTCCATAAATCTGCTAATCAAACTCACTGTAAACATTAAATTTGGTCTGGTTGCAGTCAAATACATGAGACTTCCAAATAGTATTTTGTATAATGTTGGATCAATATTACTACCACAGCCATCCTTGTTCAATTTTAGACCTATTACAACTAGTGTAATTACTGATTTTTTATCCTCCATTTTGAACCTAAATCTGTGTCCATGATGAAAAACAAAATGTTTTCGTTGCAGATTCAAAATGAATCTTTGATGTCTCTGAGTGCAGTTGAGAAGGATGCTACTTGGCTGTGGCATCTTAGATTCGGTCACTTGAGTTTCAATGGCCTAAATCTGCTACACAAGAAGCAGATGGTGAAGGGTTTACCCCTTATAGAGCAATCAAACCAAGTTTGTGAAGGTTGCCTGGTTGCAAGCAGCACAGGGATGCATTCCCTGTAGGGTAGTCTTGGAGAGCATCACGACCTTTGGAGCTGGTGCACTCAGACATTTGTGGTCCCATGTAGACCACCTCATATGTCGGTAATAAGTATTTCCTACCTTCATTGACGACTTCATCCGAAAGACTTGGATTTATCCAATCAAGTTGAAGTTAGAGGCGTTTGCAAGGTTTAAGGAGTTCAAGGCTCTGGTTGAGAAACAAAGCGGTTATTATGTGAAGACTCTCAGAACTGATGGAGGTGGAGAGTACATCTCCAATGAATTCCATAACTTCTGCAAGCAACATGGAATTCGGAGGCAATTCACTACCAGATACATGCTACAGCAGAATGGCATAGCTAAGAGGAAGAACAGAACAATCATGGAGATGGCACAGAGCATGCTGAAGGCAAAAAGTTTGCCACATGATTTCTGGCGAAAGTTGTAAGTTGTGCAGTTTATCTGCTGAATCGATGTCCCACCAAGAGTGTGAGGGACAAAATTCCAGAGGAAGCCTAGAGCAAGTTGAAGCCAAGTGTGGCTCATTTGCGAGTTTTTGGGTGCATAGCATATGCACATGTTCCAGAAGAGAAGCGGCAGAAGCTGCACGATAAAGCTGAAAGATGCATCTTCACAGGATACAACGAACCAGCAAAGGCATACAGGTTGTACAATCCTGTGACAAAGAAACTTGTCATCAACCAAGATGTGAAGTTCTTGGAGGATGAAGCCTGGAACGGGAAGTCAAAGACTGGTCAGTCTGAACTAGCAATTGTTGAATCTTTAGACTTGGGGGAAGACAAATTCCAACCACCTGTGCCTTCAAGCATCAACAGTGGTGCCAGCAGTAGCACACCCTCATCATCCCGATCACCTCCACTTGCAAGTAGAATTCAAAACCTGAGGACTCCTGCGAAGACTCGGAGCTTGCAAGACATCTATGAGGTAACCCGTAATTAGTTAGATGAAGATTATTCTGATTTTGCTCTCTTTATTGAATGTGATCTAGTGGAGTTTGAAGTGGCAAGTTAGAATAGCAAATGGGCGAATGCGATGGATGAGGAGATAACAGCCATTGAGAAAAATGAGACATGGCAGCTAACAGATCTTCCAACACGGAAAAAGACCATTGGGGTCAAGTGGGTATATAAAACGAAGTTTAATGCCCAATGAGAAGTTGATAGGCATAAGGCCAGATTAGTGGCGAAAGGCTACAAGCAGAAGTCAGGAGTTGACTATCATGAGGTGTATGCACCGTAGCCCGACTTGACACGGTCGGAATGATTCTGGCACTCGCAGCTCAGAAAGGATGGAGTGTGTACCAGATGGATGTCAAGTATGCCTTCCTCAACAGAGTGTTGGAAGAAGAGGTCTACATAGACCAGCCGCCCGGTTATGAAATACAAGGGCAAGAAGGCAAAGTCCTAAAATTGAAGAAGGCCCTATATGGGTTGAAGCAAGCACCCAGGGCATGGTACAGCCATATTGATGGCTATTTTCAGGAGAATGGGTTTCAAAAATGCCCATATGAGCACTCCCTGTACATGAAGACAAATGCAGCAGGTGAGCTCATCATCGTCTTCCTGTACGTAGATGATCTGATATTTACTGGCAATAGCAGCAACCTATTTGCACAGTTTAGAACAGCCATGAAGTCCGAGTTTGAAATGACAGACATGGGGCTGATGAAATATTTTCTTGGCATTGAAGTTGACCAATCAGTAGATGGCATCTTCATTTCTCAGGGCAAGTATGTGAAGGATGTCCTGAAGCGCTTCAAGATGGAGGACAACAAACCTGCCATCACACCTGTAGCCACAAGTTTGAAGCTGAGCAAGTTGGATATAGGGAGGTCTGTAGATCCAACCTTGTTCAAGAGGCTAGTTGGCAGTCTGATGTACTTGACTGCAACTCGGCCATATCTGATGTTCGGAGTCAGTCTGATCAGTTGTTTCATAGAGACTCCGAAGGACACACACTGGCAAGCAGGCAAGAGGATCTTGTGCTATGTCAGCGGGACGCAGAACCATGGCCTATTTTATGCCAGACGGGACCAGTTGGAACTGGTAAGCTACACAGATAGTGACTGGGCTAGCAATACCGATGATCGAAAGAGCACCTCTAGGTATGCTTTCCATCTCGAATCTGGGGCAGTCTCATGGGCATCCAAGAAGCAACCCATTGTTGCGTTGTCCACAACCGAAGCAGAATATGTCACCGCCACGACATCCGCATGCCAGGCAGTATGGCTACGAAGAGTTCTGAGCGAACTATACAATCCTTCGAAAGGCGCGACAATAATTTTCTATGATAACAATTCAGCCATTGCACTATCAAAGGATCTCGTGTTCCATGGTTGGACGAAGCACATTGATATTCGTTATCACTTCATCAGAGAGTTGGTGAAGTCCGAAGAAATTCATCTGCAGTTTTGCAGATCCAAGGAGCAGTTGTCGGATATTTTCATGAAGCCTTTGAAGGAGGAAGACTTCAGCAGATTACGAGAGCAGCTTGGATTCAAAGTGCTTGTGAAATCAGGTTTAAAGGAGGGTGTTAGAAATATAGACCCAAATTTCATGCCTATGCCCAACTGCGCTGCAAACCTTGGGCGAAACCGGATTGCGCTCCAGACATGGACGAAGTCGGACTGCGCTGCCGCAGTCCAAGATCTCGGCAAAAGTGTGACATGACGTCACACCTACCTTCTGACAGATTTGACACCTGACAGATCCGATCTCCATAGGAGTTAATGCCCAGTCGACGTTTGTCAGAAACCCTATATGAGGGTCGGTCCGAGGATAACCCTTATCCGGAGCTGTCAGAGGATAAACCCTTATCGTCCTCTCCCCGTGGCTATAAAAGGCGGTTCAGGTCTACAGACAAACAAGAGCATAGAAGAGAGAAGTAGAGCGGGTGTGAAAGAAGTTCATGAAAGTGAGAAGAGAAAGAAAGCAGAGCGATTCAGTGAGCAGTGTGACTCAGCTGATTAATGTCCGAGCAGCAGACTCGACATTTCACCTGTCTTGTTTATCCTGTAGATGTTGTTACTTCCTCGGTTGAGGAATTTTCTGTAACCCTAGTTGTTCATATGAATAAAGTTTGCTATTTGTGTTAGGCATCTTTAGGGTTTGCAGTTTGTTGTTCTCTGTTCCGGTTATTCTCTCCTCTCATACGAGTGTTGCCAAGCCAGGCAAACCCAGCGGCAGCCGCGAAAGAAGAAGAAGTAGTAGGCCAGAGTGGCCAAGTCTGAAGCAGCTCGAGTGCGCGAGAGAAGTCTGAAGTCGGCCGCAGTCCGCACTTCGCCCAGCGCAAGTCCGTCGGCTGACCGAAGTGCAAACTTCGCCCAGTTTCGGGCGAAGTCAGTAAGCAGCCCCGAAGAGCGAACTTCGCCCAGTTTCGGGCGAAGTCCGGCTGCGGCCCCGAAGTGCGAACTTCACCCAGTTTTGGGCGAAGTCCGGCTGCGCAGCCGAAGTGCGCACTTCGCCCATTCCTGGGCGAAGTCCGTCGGCGCAGCCGAAGTGCGCACTTCGCCCATTCCTGGGCGAAGTCCGTCGGCGCGCGCGACTTGCGCACTGCGCTCTCTCAGCTGCAGCGCCGTGCAGACTTCGGCGATAGAAAAAATTAAAAAACGCTCCTTCACAGTCCACTAAGTCGAGACATTCCACATTATCCTTGATAAGGTTGATGAATCCTTTTGGTATTTCTTCTAGACTTGAGCACCAACTCAGGGACACTCTTTTCTGCAGCAGCTGCTGTTTTCCAGCACTTGATTCTGGAAGAGCTTTCAGTCGCTTGCACCCTTCCAAATATAGCTCGTTGAGAGCTAAGCCTTCGAATCCTTCTGGCAGTTCCCGCAGATGATAACAAGCTATCAACTTTAACACACGCAATGTGGATAGTTTGGCGAAACTGTTAGGAAGCTTCTTTATCCTCTTACAATATGATAAATCTATTTCGCACACAAAGCTTAATAAACCAATGCTCTCTGGAAGATCTTCTAAGGCCCTGCAGTAGGAAAAGTTAACCCTCTCGAGAGAGCTCAACCAACCAAAATCTGAAGGCAAATTATCCAATGCTGCACAGTGACTCAGATCCAATATCTTTAAGGATCGGAGTTTCGCAAAGGATTTTGGCAACCTGCTCAACTTACTGCACTTCCTCAATGTCATCTTCCGCAATGCATACAATTCACAAAATTCATCAGGTAAGCTCTTGCTGTCCTCACCAGTGTCTTCCATATCCAGCTCTGCGATTTGACAACTTTGGGGCAGTCTTCTCAGATATTTGCTGTGTTCAAATCTAAAGCCATTCGATTTCAGCAATTTCAGTCTTGGGCAAGCCTGAAGAGTCGCAGAGACAACTGTTGAAATGTTTCCCGTATTGAAATTTTAACTCAGATAAGAATTATAATATTTTCTAATACTATATGATAAGGTTGAGCAGTTATTAAAATAATGTAAGTAAATAGGAAATGTGTTTAATTGACGTGACTGAAAACAGTCTTACACGTTCTGGAATATGTGCCATGAACACTGGAGTGTTGTTGTCGAAGAACCTTATGTTGTCTAACTGGGTTACGTTGAACGGCAGATTTGCAACTTTTGATCCCGCTTGAAAATATCTGAGATGTCTGAATTTCGTTTGGCGCTCACCTTCTACTATTGTCCAGTCTCCAAGAGCAAGAACTCTTAGATTTTCCATTTTATCCAGCTCCGTTGAGGATATAGGGAATGGAAATTTGTTTTTTATCAAGGAAATTCCTTGGATTGCTTCAAACTTTACCCGTGAGACAATGGAAACAAGAGAATGCGTAAATAAAGCTAGCAGAATAGAATAATAGCTACAGAATATTGCTTGACTTTTTTATAATGATAATAATACGTACCTTTTTCTCTGCGAGGGCAACCTGCAGATCATTGGCACTAGTTATTCGATTTCCTCGTGTCCGAGAAAGACAAAATGACATGACATATTCAGGAACAAATACTCTTTTAGACTCCCTCTTCAGAAGTTCTAACTCCCTTAATTTTTCCATAATAACATTGTCCAGCACGCAGGCGGCTTCATCCCAATCCCAATCACTGTAGAATGAACAGACATCCAGAAGCGCGTCTTTACAGATATAAGACAGGTGAAGGAATTTTTCCTCACAGTTTAAATAGTACTTGAGTTGAATGAAATCGGGATCCTTTGTCTTAATCCACTCTGACAATCTCCTGAACGCTTCATCATCCCTGTAGTAATTTATCAAATAATCCAAAACTATTTTCATTCGATTCTTGTAGCCCTTACATATCTTTACTATCCTCCTTACCGTAAGTGTATCAGACTTATCTTTCGCCAAATTTTTCGCAAATAACTGCAGTGACTCCTTGTAACTTAGAGGTTTCATAACATATTGACGCCGTTGGAACATAGATCCATCTAGAGCATGTAATACATGTTTATCCTGGATGGTCAGTAGGAGCCGGACCTGACTCCTTCCACCGAGTTTTTTTGGCAAAATTCCTTTCAGAACTTGAGGACTTGGGACGTGATCAATATATATGAACACTTTGTTGTCCTTCAATACTTCTGAAAACTTTTTCTGCCAATATTGATCACTTTCTATATCTTGCTGAAATGCATTATCCTTCGGATGTGGATGTAATTGACTTAAAATTTCCCGTCGTGTGGTGGTTATTACATCATTTTGTCATCCCAATCCTTCTTCCACACTCTCCAGTTCCGTGTTTTTAACTGTGACTTGTTTCCATTTGTTGCCTAGAACATGTGTTAGCTCTGAGTAGATTTGATCAGCAAGTTCCACCTTGCCCGTGTACCGATCACCGCACACGAAAACGGCTCTTGCGTTGACTCTCTCATTCCGTAGCTCAAGCAATTTCTTAACCCTGTCAACTGAACATTCAGTGGAAAAACTCATGAGATAAGACATTGTATAGATAAGACATTTTATACTAGAGTTTTGTTTTTCCTTAATTATTTAGATTATAGAATTCTGCACCTGGGTCTTCACTCTCTTCCATTTCAGAAGATGCGCCACTTGGAGGACCTTCATCTAAATAGAGAAGGACAATATGAGTTCCCTAACATAACCTAGTATATAGCTTCAACAATATAGTAGTTTTTTAAATTAAAAAGAAAAACATAAACTCTAAGCAGAAATTTGTTTTAAACACCTTTAATAATTCTCCAAGGAGTTGCCCTTAGACACACAACACTATATAATAATTCATGGTAACTATAATAAAATTTAAACAAGTTTTTTTTTTTGCATAATGTTTGTATTACATAGCCATTTTAACATTGTAATAATGTATATTTACCTTATCATTAACTACCGCTAACTATTTTGATTACCATAAACAAAATTAAAAAGCAAACACACTAAGCAAAATTGTGTTTTAAACATCTTTAATAATTTTCTAAAGACTTGTTTTTATATGAAACATCCAGAGCAGCGGAATTTATCTACGAGCCAGAGGAGCACAATAAAAACACTATAAAAATCCGGCGGAATACGAATTTTGCCATTTGAATTCCGTAAATGCCTTGTGGGAGAAACTAAGGTGGAATTTGAAAATATCTTGGACTTGAGCGGAAATTAACAAAAGAATTATGAGCAGCTCTTAACAAAGGTTTTACCGGAAAATAACAAAGGATGGAGGACACAAAATCTACTCAAACCTGTTTTCGCAATTGAAAAAAAAAAAAAAAAAATGCTCGAGCGGAATTTTTTGGGAGCGGAATTTAACAGATGAAAAAATTCTTGCAGAATTTAACAAAGGTTTGTGGAGCGGAAGTTATAAAAAAGATGCTCGAACGGATTTTACAAAGGATCGCTCTAACTCATACAAACCGAAAATTTACTTAGCAAACCGGAATTTTAAAGGGATGAGTTGGACAGAGTATAATAAAGAAAATTGATCTATTATGAATGGAAATGAAAATGCGAACAGTCACCAGAAAAACAAGGAAACTCTAACTTTGCAAAATGAATTTAACTTAGCATTTAAATATTACTTACAAACAAAATACACCAAAAGTATTATATATTTTTGAAAATGGAAATACATCCACATCAGCTTAGAAATGTTGCAAGATACACCAACTAGAAAGTTTTTGAAGACTGCATATTCAACCTTTGGTTCTTCGACATTCACCTTCTTCATTCATGTTTTCTCAAATGTTATATCTCTATATCAAAATGATACTAGCGAATCATATTTTAGCTGGGGATGGAGGAAAAACACACCAAAATTGTGAAACGCATTAAATTTATAAGTATGGTGTCTATCCAATCGTTTAATAAATTCAACTACTGGAAATAAATTCAATCACTTCAACATCTAACAACTGCATCAAAATATCAGTCAAAGATCTAGTAGGTGAATTCTTATTTAATTTTTAACATCTTACTATAAATCAGACTTCACAAAAACTTTGACACCAAGCATTTCCCTCGACTTTTTAAAGTCTTCCTCCTTCAAAGGTTTTGTGAAAATATCTGCAACCTAGTCTTTGGACCTACAAAAAAATTACTCAATTTCATTAGCTTTTACCAATTCTTTGATGAAGTGGTACTGGATGTCAATATGTTTGATCTTGCCATGAAAAACTAGATCCTTTGATACTGCTATGACAAAATTATTGTCACATAAAATTATTGTTGCCCTTTCGTTGGATGATTTAGTTCACTTAGAATTCTTCTAGGTCAAACTACCTGGCATGTGATCAAAGTGGTGGTAACATACTCTACCTCAGTAGTTGATAATGCAACAATTGGTTGCTTCTTTGATGACCATGAAACTGCTCCCAATCCAAGATGAAAAGCATAACTAGAAGTGCTCTTCCTATCATCTATATTGCCACCTAATCACTATTTGTGTAGCCAACCACCTCAAGTTGAAACCATTACTCCTTAAACAAAGCTTAAACCTATCTCTAACACAAAAAAAAAGAAATAATACCCTGATAAATGAAATCTACAAAAGTAGTAAGTATTGAATCAAACGAAAAATAGATATGAAGAAACACATTGCACAAAAATTTATCTTGGTAAACCCTTTTGGGAAGAAACCCAACAAGAATATTTTATTATTTTATAAACTTGATCATATCCAATACATTAATATCCTTATCCATTTTTTACTTGCTTTTGCTTTCAAACCCTCGTTCAAGTGTTGTTTTATATACCAAAAATATAAGAAGGGGAATTACAATACCATGGGTACAAATCCATGGGATGACTATACAATAACCTAAAATTACCGATATGGGTCTAAAAAATAGCTTAACCCCCCATACATATTAATCCCAATGATTATAGGGGCATAGTGTCCAATATTTTTAGAGTTAACCCCACCTAAATAACATGGAAAATATTCAACACAATTCCAATATATAAAAGAGGCCTATAAAGAGGACAATTTAGAAGAAATAAAGTGACCATTATAGACAAAATACAGAGGCCCTTATAGAAAAATAAAATAGATCAATATTGAAGGAAAGAGACCCCTCTAAGAAAGAGGGTCATTATAGAGGAAAAAAGGCTTATATAGAGAATAAGGAAGAGAAAGGATCCTACATAAAATAGATAAGGTTGCATTTACAAAAATAAAAGCAAGTGGCTCATGATAAAGGAAAGCAGTCTCTGATAGAATTATGTAAATATAATGATCTTAAGAAGCCCATCAGAATTCAATTATAGAATATCGAGGTTACCTATTTTGAAGAAGGAATATGCATTCATGATAGAGGTAATCTATTTTAAATAAGAAAGAGATGGTTGCTTGAGAAACTTCAAGAAGAAAATAGGAATAAAAATTTGTTTATGCAACTCAATAAAAGAGAAATTAAGGTTCATTTAATAAGCCTAAGGAAGAGAGGAATAAAATCCATACAATAGAGTAATAATGAATGTAGTAATACAACAATGAAAAAAGGAATGTAACAATACAAAGATACAAGAAAAAAAATTTAAGTTGTTGTGCCAAATACCATTTGAATATCAAGATAAAGTTTATTGATCTATAGAAGTAAAAGACCCTAGAGTAGCATAAAGAACTAAGTTAGTATAAGCTTTAGAAGAAAATAGTGTGGTAGAGAAAGAAATATTGCACTCATAGAGTAAAATTTGTAGCATTGGAATAGTAGAGCACCAAAGTAGTAGTGCGTGGAAGTGCAAATCAATAAGTTGAAGTTCCAAGTATCTTGAATGCTACATAGAAAGTGGCATCAAAGTTGATCTTGTAACTAGAATGAAGTTTCAAGGTGGAAGTAAAGACATTAGGATAATAACATCTAAATTTTACTGCTAAAACTTACTTGATATTTGTAACATCCAAATATTGGAAGCCATGGAATCCATGGAATCCATGGAATCTAAAGATTCATTAAATTTTCACATGAAAGCATCATTTGAGTATCATTTACACCACCCCTAAGAAACGTAACAGAAGAAGGAGATTCACAATGCCAAAGAGGAAGAGAAAAATTTAAGTTTATCATGCATACTAACAAGTAGAATGAATTAATTAATGCATGAAATATTTTCAAAAGGTAGATTGACCTAAAAAAGTAGAAAGTGGCATGCCCAGTAGCCTAAGCATAGCAACAATGGAGTATTGAAGTCATTCATGCAATGTATTCAAAATAGTTAGACAAAAGGTGCAAAGTTGGTAGTAATTTATTGTAGGGTTTGAGAATTAGTTTATAAATTACTTTATGAATTGATTTAAATGTTTAAAATAAGAGTAATAAGATTTAATAGGGTTTTATTAGAAGATTAATTTTAAAGTGAAAAAGGTTATTAATATTTTTGAGTTATAGAAGAATTTGATGTTTTATAGGATGGAGAGATAAGACATTTAAGGTTTATAAAGTTTCTTAAAATATTACAAGAATTTTATTTATGCTAAAAGTTTTATAATAGTATTTTATAAAGTTTGGAGTGATAAATAATGTGATTAGTTTATTTGATTTTTAATGTTTTAAATTTTTTTAAAGTATACTTAGTTTGGTTTGATTTTGAGAAAAAAGTGAAAGTTGAAATTTGTTGAGTTTTTTGTAAATTTAATTATTTGGGAGATAAAAGAATTTCAACTTCAAAAATTATGAATACATAAGTTTTTAAAATTTATTATTAGTTTCTAAAACTAGGGAGACATAAGGTTTACTACTTCATAGGAATTTTGCTTTTATTTTGTTTATTTTTATTTTACATGGTGGAATAGATAGTCATCATGATGATCTAGGCATTGTCCATCTTAATGGCCGTCACGATCATCCATGTTGTCTACCCTAGAAGTCATCACAATACTCACATAGTCTACTCTAGAAGTCATCACAATACTCACATAGTCTACTCATATAACCACCATGTTGTATTCATTTTAAACCTTTTACATCGCTAAAGGTATAAGGAAGCAAATAAGTGTTTAATCTAATAACGCTTGATATTTGAACCCAAGATGTTTATCCCCATTACAAGGTTTTGTCACACCAATTTGTCTACACCTCAGACCTTACTCCATAGGAATTAAATTAGAAAATTTGAATTATTTAAACCTAAGATTTGTAAGGTTGTCTACTTCAATGGAATCGAAAACTACAAAATTTATGGATATGGAGTCTATGATTAAAAAAACAAAAGTAGATGTCATAAAATCTAGGATTAAGAATTTAATTAAAAATCCTGAAGCAAAGATAGATATGCTTTTAAAATTAATCTATAGAGAAGCCATAGATGAAATTTTGGAAACATTTGAATAATATATACATTCAATACTTATTGAAGTAATTGATGATGAAAAGAATAATATTATGATACCTATATATATAGGTAGCATAATATACATGACATTACTTTAACTCAAGTTTCATAAAGATGAGAATTTGAAAAAAAAAAAGTTAATTCAATCTCTTAAGAAGAAAGTAGAAATAAATGGATCATTTCTAGAAAGGATATTTCATTCTTCATGTAAAATTAATATTTCAAGTTCATCTAACTCAGAAATTTATTATGATGCTCTAAGTGAATTTTCATAAGTTACTATACAAGAAAATAAATAATATTATGATTATAAGGACAAAGTCAAAGAAAATATTCTTATGCAAGAATCTAATGATAATAAGAGAGTTCAAGAATCTTGTAATCTTGAAGCTACAAATACTAAACAACATGAATATAAATCTTAAAAAATAGAATATGAACCTGATGAAGCTAAAGCAAAAGATCATATGCACTGTAAGGTTACTTGAAGAATAAAGACAACTATGAAGACCATGATTGAAGACTAAAGTCTTCAATAACCAAAATATTTTGTATAGGGTGTGTTGTATTATATTACATTATTTGGTACTCGCTAATTTACTATGGGTTGTCCTCATTTTGGATATATTGATTATTGCAAAAAGGCATTATGCTCCTCCTTGGATCTGATTTTTAAGGTTGTGGGACACCTTTCAAAGCCCTCCTTCATAAGTTGTGTGTTGTGCTCCTCCTCAGAGTTGTAAAATGTTGTGGGTGGCCTTTTAAAACCCTTTTTTATTTACCAGTACCAAAAAAATATGTACGTCCATGGTACCTTCATGGTATAATTATAAATAATAGAATATGGTTGAGTCATAGTTTAGAGTTTGAGTTATATTCCTCTTTTATTGTAAGTGTAAATATGCAGCAAATGAACCAGTGTCATATGAGTTAGAGCGCAAGTGTAAGTTGAGTCTATGTGCACAAGTTTTTTGTATGTATGAGAAAAAATATGTGATGTAAAGATGTACACAAGTATCTTGTATGTATGAGAAGAAATATGTAATGTAAATATGTGTACAAGTATCTTATTTTAGAGTGTGCAAGTTATAAAAGTGCAATAGTCATGTGTCGGTGTGCATACATTATAGAGTCAAGTGTTCATCAAGTATGCAAGTGTTAAGTAGATAAGCCAAGAGTCATGATACTTGGCATATTGAAAGGAATAGAAGTATCTAAAGATTCATACTACTATGGATATATTATGGAGATAGTACTCCATGCATAGGCATCACATTACAAAGAGAAGATAATATTACTATCATATTTATAAGAGAGAGGAGCAATAAAAATGATATACAATTTGAGTAATTAATATTGTAAGTTATATTGCATGCTCAGTACATGTTTATTAAGGTTATTTACATTCATATGTTGCTTATTTATTGTTATTTGAGTTATTATAAGCCCTATTTTACTTATTAATTTTCTCATAAAATTATTTTGATATTAATATATTATGGTTATATTATATTTGATCCTATGATAATTAACCAGTGATATTTTTGGTAGTATTAAATCTTAAAAATCCAACCATTTCTATGGTTATATATGCAATATAGGGTATATGAGAGGTCTATGGACCAATTGTATTCAATTACTACACTTTTCCTATCCAATATATATCATGATTTTGAGGTAATCATTGATGTATCAAAGTAAATATTAGAAACTATCCTTACACAATATGGGTATACAATTTTTCATCATTGTAAAATATTCAATAAAGTAGTTTGAAAATAGCCCAAATGTAACAAAGAGCTCTTTGCCATTGACCAATCATGTAAATAGTGTATGCACTATATCTTGAGCAAGGAAATCATCATCTATACAAATTATAGATCTCTAGAGATCATATAGACATATAGTAAGCTAAGAAAGGAAACCCATCAAAAATGGGTGACACATATATAGTAGTCTCGTTTGTTCAACAAGAAAAATAAAGGGAGTGCCAATTAAGTAGTATATTATTTGATAGAATTCATCACCTTTATTTATTTCTATGGGTATTCTACTTTTAATTTTCCCACCTTTTATGAAGTAGATTTTAATTTTTCAAATGCATATCAACCATTTCATGTGGGTAAGCATATTTCTAATTTTTATTTGGGTACCAACTACAAAGTTCTTAGAGATTATTTGGTAAGCGCACTTCAACAAAGCATATGGTCACTTTTGAGTTAAAAATTTGTATTTCTCAAAAAGTACTATTATTGGTCCAATATCAGGAATGATTTCAAGAGGTACATCAATTCATGTACCCCATACATTATTGCTAAGCCATATAACAAGAATAAAGGACTACATACATTATTTTGAACGTCATATACGCATTAAGAATTTATCTCTATGGATTTTATTTCAAGTTTTTCCATATCTAAATATAATAATATTTACATTTTTGTAGAAATTAATTATCTTTCAAAAATACCTACCATGACTCCTTGTAAGAAATCCATTTCAATGGAGGATACAATTAAGCTCTATTTTAGTCATGTGTTTAGCTTTACCAAGTCTATTGTATCTAACAATGATAGTAGATTTTTGAATATTTTTTTGTCCATCCTATAGAGCATGATGGATACCAAGTTGACCATTTACATAGCCTTCCATCCTTAGATTTATGTTCATATAAAAGTTATAAATTGGTTTGTATTCTTTGAGTGTATAATTCTAAGAATTCACACACATGGGATGAGAGTTTCCCTTAGAGTTGGCATGAGTATAATGGACATTTACACAACTCTATTAAACACAATCCATTTCATATTTATTTTTGGGTTCTAACCCTTGGAACCTATCGATGTAGCTCTATATGTGCAACCCATGGAGTACTTGCTTCATGTACCAAAAATGTAGAAAAAGAAACAAGGTTTATGAAACACTTTCAACATATCCAACAAGATCTAGATGACCTCTTCAAAAAGGTAAATAAAATACCATGACTAGTATTAACTCCCACATCAATTCAGGGTTGGATATAAGATATTATTACATATTAAAAAATAGAGGCTTATAAGATCCCATAGGAAGACCAAAAATCTTTTTTGGACCATTTATCATTTCCAAAAAGGTAGGAGATAGTAAATTTGATTTGAATATTGTATCATATCTTGGTTTGAATCTAAACTTCAATATTGAACTTCTCAAGCCCTATAGCAAAACACTTGGACATTAAAGAACTCAATCCAAAAAAAATACCATAAATAGAGGAGGATCATATTGTTGACACATGGACTAAGACCATAATAAGGGAATCCATTCAAATGTATTGGATGGTAAGTGAACACAACTCCGTTACCAATGAGAATAGCTCATGAAAATTAGATAAAGAAATAATTGTCACACCTAAAGTCAAAAGTTGATGTAATAGAGGGCACTTATTTTCAAGAGGGAACAAATGATCTAAGCATGCAACATTTTGAGACATGGCTTTATGTCTAAATATATATTTTTATCCTAATATCAGGGGCATAACTTTGTTGTCAAGGTTCCATTTTGATCCATTCAACAAGTATTAGAAATATTAGAGGGAAAATAAAATTTTTAGTACAAAACTCTATTGCAAACAATATTGCTAGAAACTTTGTAGAAAAAATTGTAGAGGATCTCATATATGCAAAACAAAATATTTATCAAAAATAATAATTTTCTCCTTTTAAATTTTTGTATCCAAAATGCAACTCTAGCCATATTGATACATTAGTAAAAGAAAAAACTCAAAATAGACAAATCATATGTTTGCAATTCTAATTTATTATGCACTTGATAAAACATGAAAATTAAATCACCATAATATTATATAACTAACCTTCTATACTCAATAGAATAAAATTTCAATACATCAATTATTATATAAAAATATACCCTTAACTATATAAACATAAATATTAAATACAATGTTTTAATCTCACTTCTATTCATAATTTTTTTCTAAACAATCTTATTATTTACTTATATAATATTATTATTTATTAAACTATGTTATTTTCAAATGACACTTTTATCTTTCTTAATTTCTAAGTTCAAATCACATATATTATATCATAAAAATAAAATAAAAATCTTAGCCTATATAATTTTTGATGATATATTTAAAATGTCCATCAATTATATATATATGTTATATAAAAAGAACAACTAAAACACATAGTTGACCCAATTAAGTATATAAAATAGTAATCAAAAAAATTATTCACATTTCATTAGCCAAAATACAAAAATATGAAAACATGGCTTGACTAGGGTTTTCAAGGCGCTAATTCTAAAATGAGACTTATTTTACTTTTATATTTCAAAACCTACCTATATAAACTAAGTATATATGCTATATAGTTAAATGAAGTTGAAAACTATTTTCACTTAAATTTTTTTAAGTGAATTATTTTTTAAATATTATAAATTATTTAAAATTTTATAATATATAATGATTTAATAAAAGGTTTTTCAGGTTTAAAATGATTTGTATTATGGTGGTTATAAGAGTAAACTTTACAAAGAACTATGTGGTTGCCCGAATTCATAGCGACAACGATTAATTATAACAATTTATTATAAAAAATATAATTAAAATAATAAATTAATTAAGAACTTGTTACTGCCATGTAAAAGGTCTTCTATGTTAAAAAATGGTCTCAAGAGGGACAACTCAATGATTTGAGCTTTGACTCTTCTTCCAGAGGTTTAAGATTCAAACCATGGAATGGATGAGTGTGCGAGGGGGTGGATGTGTATTCTCAATGATTTGAGCTTTGACTCTTCTTCCAGAGGTTTAAGATTCAAACCATGGAATGGATGAGTGTGTGAGAGGGTGGATGTGTATTCGTAAAAAAGAGTATGAATTTAATTATGGTCAAAATTAATTATTTGTTTTTAAAATAATTTAATTTACTTGAAAATATTCAAAAGTGTAATTTTAATTATAATTAAAATTAATGAATAATTTATTATCAAATTTTAAAAATATATATTAGTAAATTTTATAAGTATTTTAAAAAATATTCGCAATTGAAAAAAAAAAAAAAAAATGCTCGAGCGGAATTTTTTGGGAGCGGAATTTAACAGATGAAAAAATTCTTGCAGAATTTAACAAAGGTTTGTGGAGCGGAATTTATAAAAAAGATGCTCGAACGGATTTTACAAAGGATCGCTCTTACTCATACAAACCGAAAATTTACTTAGCAAACCGGAATTTTAAAGGGATGAGTTGGACAGAGTATAATAAAGAAAATTGATCTATTATGAATGGAAATGAAAATGCGAATAGTCACCAGAAAAACAAGGAAACTCTAACTTTGCAAAATGAATTTAACTTAGCATTTAAATATTACTTACAAACAAAATACACCAAAAGTATTATATATTTTTGAAAATGGAAATACATCCACATCAGCTTAGAAATGTTGCAAGATACACCAACTAGAAAGTTTTTGAAGACTGCATATTCAACCTTTGGTTCTTCGACATTCACCTTCTTCATTCATGTTTTCTCAAATGTTATATCTCTATATCAAAATGATACTAGAGGATCATATTTATAGCTGGGGATGGAGGAAAAACACACCAAAATTGTGAAACGCATTAAATTTATAAGTATGGTGTCTATCCAATCGTTTAATAAATTCAACTACTGTAAATAAATTCAATCACTTCAACATCTAACAACTACATCAAAAGATCAGTCAAAGATCTAGTAGGTGAATTCTTATTTAATTTTTAACATCTTACTATAAATCAGACTTCACAAAAACTTTGACACCAAGCATTTCCCTCGACTTTTTAAAGTCTTCCTCATTCAAAGGTTTTGTGAAAATATCTGCAACCTAGTCTTTGGACCTACAAAAAAATAACTCAATTTCATTAGCTTTTACCAATTCTTTGATGAAGTGGTATTGGATGTCAATATGTTTGATCTTGCCATGAAACACTAGATCCTTTGATATTGCTATGACAAAATTAGTTACAAAAAATTATTGTTGCCCTTTCGTTGGATGATTTAGTTCACCCAAAATTCTTCTAGGTCAAACTGCCTGGCATGTGATCAAAGTGGTGGTAACATACTCTGCCTCAGTAGTTGATAATGCAACAATTGGTTGCTTCTTTGATGACCATGAAACTGCTCCCAATCAAAGATGAAAAGCATAACTAGAAGTGCTCTTCCTATCATCTATATTGCCACCTAATCGCTATTTGTGTAGCCAACAAGTTGGTCTTTTCTTTCATAATAAATACCATGGTTCCTGGTCCCATTGACATACCATATAATCCTTTTACCTGCCTGTAAGTGAGTGTTCTTTGGTGCCTCCATAAATCTGCTAATCAAACTCACTGTAAACATTAAATTTGGTCCGGTTGCAGTCAAATACGTGAGACTTCCAAATAGTATTTTGTATAAAGTTGGATCAATATTACTACCACAGTCATCCTTGTTCAATTTTAGACCTATTACAACTAGTGTAATTACTGATTTGTTATCCTCCATTTTAAACCTCTTTAAGACATATTTTGCATACTTGCCTTGAGAGATGAATATACCATCTGCATATTGGGTAACTTCAATGCCAAGAAAATATTTCATCAGGCCTAAGTCTGTCATCTCAAACTCCTACTTCATGGTATTTTTAAATTGCTCAAATAGCATATTTCTATTGCCAATATAAATTAGATCATCTACATACAAGCAGACCATTATCATGTCCCCCTCTTCATTTACCTTCATGTAGAGAGTGTGCTCATATGGGCATTTGATGAACTCATTCTTCTAAAATTATACATCAATGTGGCTATACCAAGCCTTGGGTGCTTGCTTCAACCCATACAAGGATTTATTCAATTTTAATACCTTGAATTCATTTCACTTTAGCTCTTATTTGGGTGGCTAGTCTATGTAGACCTCCTCTTCCAACACTCCATTGAGGAAGGTAGACTTAACATCCATTTGGTAAAAATTCCACCTCTTTTGGGCTGCCAGTCCTAAAATTAATCTAATTGTGTCAAGTCTTGCTACATGTGCATATACCTCATGATAATCAATGCCCAAACTTTTATTGTAGCCTTTTGCAATCAATCTACCTTTATGTCTTTCAACTTCACCTTGGGTATTAAATTTACTTTTATATACCCATTTGACTCCAATGGTCTTTTTACCTGCTGAAAGATCCATTGATTTCTAGGTCTAATTCTTCTCTATGGCTTCTATCTCATCATCCATAAATTTCACCCATTTTCTATTCTAAATTACTTCTTTAGATGAAATTGGATCATACCCATAAAAGAAAGGAAAATCAAAATATTCCTCTTCAATTTCATTTGTAGGTACCTCATATATATCTTGCAAGCTCATTTTCTTTGATGGTGTCTTCAAGTTAGAGATCCTTCTTGCAAGTGGAGGTGATTGTGATGATGAGGTGGTGCTAATGTTAAAATCAATACTATTATTTAAAGCTACATATGGATGCACAATGTCCCTGTTCAAGTCCTCAAACCCAATAATTGTTGGCTCTTGTTGACTAGTCTTGGATTTCTAGTTCCAAGCTTCATCTTCTAGTAACTTGACATCTCAACTTATAATCAACTTCTTTGTGATAGGGTTATACAACTTGTAAGCCTTTGATTCTTCACTATACCCAGTGAAGATGCATTTTTCTACATTATTGTCTAACTTCTTTCTATTTTCATATGAAACATGTGCATATGCTATGCACCCAAAAACTTTTAAATAAGCAACACTTGGATCTTGAGGGATATTGTCCTTCACACTCTTCGTGGGACACCTATTTAACAGATAAATTACACAAGCTACAGATTCTACCTAGAACTCATGTGGTAATCCCTTTGCCTTTAGCATACTCCTTTTCATCTCCATTATTATTATGTTCTTCCTATTTGCAACACCATTCTATTGTGGTGTGTATTTGACTATGAAATGCCTTCTAATTCCATTTGCTTTGCAAAAATTATAGAATTTATTAGAGATGTATTCACCTCCTCCATTTATTTTGAGATTCTTCACATAATACCCACTTTGTTTTTCAACCAAAGCTTTAAACTCCTTGAATTTACTTAAAGCTTCTAACTTGTGTTTGATGGGATATAACCATGTCCTCAAATTGAAATCATTTATGAAATTCAAAAATTATTTGTTATTGGTAAATGAGCCTATTTGCATAGACCCACAAATATTTAAATGCACCAACTCCAATGGTTGTGAAGCTCTCCATGATTATCCTATAGGGAATACATACCTATGTTGTTTTCCAACTAGGCAACATTCACATGCTTGATTTGGTTTCTCTATGAGGGTTAATCCCTTCACCATTTATTTCTTGTGTAGCAGGTTAAGGCCATTGAAGATCAAGTGACCTTATCTAAGATGCCACAACCATGTAGCATCTTTCAAAACTACACTAAATGAAAGAAGAAATTCATTTTAAATTTGTAGGAAAAACATCTTGTTCTTTGTCATGGAAAAATTTAATATGAGCTCATTCCCCTTGCCTCTAATGATACAGGATGCATTTTAAAATTGCATAGTGTGACCCTTCTACACAAGTTATCCAACACCCAAAAAATTATGTTTCAACCTAATCACATAATACACATCATGGATGTGCCTTCTTTTACCTTTCTTGGTGTGGATTATGCTCTTTTCTTTTCCAATGATAGGTACCTTGTTGTTGTTTCCCATATTCACTTTAGATTTTATGGTTTCATCCAACTGTGAGAATATTTATGTGTTCCCAAATATATGGTTACTACAACCACTATCATGATACCATGTATTCATCTTGCTCTCTTCATCATTTCTACAAGTTAGCATCATAGACCCACATACATCTTTATTTTTTGCATTTTCATTTTTATTTGTATATTGGGCTTACTACCTATTTTTCTTGGCCAACTCTTTTCTACACTCATTACTATAATGACCAAAATTATTGTAGTAATAACATTGGATCTTTGATTTATCATACCTTTGGTTTGATCCTCCTTGTTGATTCCTATCATTACCTCTTCTTCCTGCTTGATGGAAATTGTAGCTAGTCTCTCCTTTGTTGGAGTTTGACCTTCCTTCTCTCTTGTGGCCTCTTCCATGCTTACCTCTATTACTCTATCATCTTCTGCCTTGAGAACATAAGGTGGACTGGTAGGAATATTCTCTTTTCCTATTGTCTCAAAATGAGATTTGCATTTTAAATTCTTGCTCTAATGATAATTGAGATGACCGAATCAGCCTCTGCTCATGTGTTTACAAATAATTCATGAGATCATCTATTGAGAGGATTGTTAAATCCCTCAATTCTTTAATTACAATCATCATTGAGTCAAACCTTGTTGGCAGGTTTATTAGTATTTTCTTCACTATTATTTGGTTCTCAAAATTCTTGTCATTCAACCACATATGATTGATGATACCCATAGTTTAGGTAAAGAAGTAGCTCATGGACTTTGATTCACTCATCTATAAATTTTAAAAATCCCTTTTTAGCATTACAACCTGACCAACTTCACTTTATTGGTAACCTATAAAGATATGGCTAAAATTTCTCATACCTCCTTTGATTTGGTTGATATTGCAATTCTTGAGAAAATTGTCTTCTCAACTACCTACATTATATAAAATAATACCTTCTGGTCCTTCTTCATATTCTCCTTCAATAAATCCTTCAATGCTACTGCATCTATAGGTTCTGGGTAACCATTCTCCACCAAGTCCGGTAGCTCTTGAAACCCAAAAAAATCTTCATTTGAATGCTCTATTAATCATAATTATTTTTATTGAACCGTGGGATCTACAAATGTAAAGAATTGCTATTGAAATTCATTTCTTCTACAACCTTCTACAAATGGTACTAGCCTTGATACCAATTTGAAATATCTAGAGCAATAAAATTTATCTATGAGCAAGAGAGAGCGTAGTAAAAACACTTTATAAAAATTTGAAAAAATACAAATTCCACAATTTGAAATTCTACAAATGTGTTTCCAGAGAAACTACGAGCATAATTTGAAAATTCCTTGGAGTAGAGAAGAAATTAACAAAAGAATTACGAGAAAATTTTCACAAATATTTCACCGGTAGAACATAATAAATGATGGGGAACACAAAATCTACTCAAACCTAATTCTACAATTGAAAATTAAAATTTCTCAAGAGAAATTTAATAAAGGAAAAAATTCTTTCAAAATTTAACAAGGGTATGTTGAGCGAAATTTATCAAAGAGATGCTCGAGCAGATTTTACAAAGGATTTGCAAGCAGATTTTTCTCTTACTCATTCAAACCAAAAATTTACTTTGAATGGAAATTTTCTAGGGTATAGCTCACCAAAATTTTAAAAGGATGAGTTGGGTGGAGTATAATAAAGAAAATTATTCTATTTTGAGTTAAAATGAAAATGCGAACAACCACGAGATAAACAAGGAAAACCATAATTTTACAAAGTGAATTTAACTCGATATTTGAATATCACATAGAATAAAATACAATGAAGGTGTTATATATTCTTGAAAATGGAAATACATCCACAAACATATGCATCTTAGAAAAACTACAGGATACACCAACATTTTTTTTTTTAAGACTACAGCTTCAACCTTCAACTCTCCGACATTCACCTTCTTCATTAACATTTTCTTCAAGTGGCATCTCTCTATATCAAAATTATAGCTCAAGATGGAAGGGAAAACACAAAAAAATTCCGACATACATTCAATTTAGAAGTATGGTGTCCATCAAATCACCAAATAAATTCAACTACTAGAAATAAATTCAGTCACTTCAATATCTGACAATTGCATCCAAAGATTTATCAAAGATTTAACAGGTGAAATCTGATTTAATTTCTAACATTATACTCTACTTTATATTTCAATATATTATTATTATTTGTCATCACAATGAGACAAGTTTATTTTTTCTTATTTTTACATTATGCTTGTATTACATAGCTTTACGTTCCAATAATTTATGTCTATTTTAGATTAATCCTTTCACAAACTTTATTACACAAAATTTACCTAATCATTAACTACCATTACCATTAAACATTTAATAAAGTGATTCAATTTAAAACATGAGCACATTCTAAAATTAAACAAGATATAATTTTTACTTTCCTTTCAGAAAGAAGTTGTTTATGAAATCATTGAGGAGTTTAAGACAATACAATAAATTTAAGATTATATATGCTTGTAGAGAGAAAAATATTTAATGGGAAGATTATTCAAAGGAATAGTATGGTACATTGTTATGCAAAAAGTAAAGTAAATTTTTATGGAGATCAATTATATATATATATATATATATATTAGATCAAGAAAATTCAAAACCCATATTAATTGTCATATTAACTAACATAATGTAGAAAAAGAAAAGAAAAAATACTCTTAAAAAATATGTATAAGAATGATATAAAAGAGAATAATATTGTGGGCATCTTTCTCCTACCTTAAATCTTTCTCCTACCTTAAATATTTCTTTTAAATTACGATAATATTTAAGAATTATTGAACAAAATGATTTTTAAAATATTAATAAGACATTGAAAATCTCATGTTAAAATTAATCATAACTTTTCTTTTTTCATTTAATTTTTGTGTACAAGGTATATATGCATATCTTATAGAATTAAAATAATATAAATAATAGGCATTAATAAATGGTGGTAGGAAAGCATAAATGACATCATCCACATAATACTAAAAGTATGCATATTTTAAGAATACTAAAATACACAAAAATAAATATTAAAAATTGAAATGTTCAATTTCTACTAAAAATGAAAAGGTGGAAAAGAAAAAATATATGGTGATCTATGATATTTTTAACAAAACCAATGCTTGGTTACAAACAAATGTTTTAACTCAAAAAAAATTATATCAATGTGATTAGGTTCTATATGCCAAGAAACTATATAATCATTTAAAAATACATTTTAAGTTGTCTAAAATATTGTAAAGCAACTATAAATGCATTGTAATACAATTGTACTAGTGTAACTTGAGATCAAATCTCTTTATGATGAAAACTCACATAACAAGGTGGTTTCATCATGTCTAGGTGTGGTATTATGGTACATCCTAACAAAATATTTACTATCATTAACATGCCACAACCTAGAAATCTAACTGAGCTTTGAAGTTTGTAAGGTAAATTGCAATCCATTATAATATTTATATCCCAATTGGTAGATAAATATCAGTCCTTTATATACTCTCAAGGAAATAGATCGAGATTAATTTGAATGAAGAATGTCAAAAGTCTTTTGATACTTTGAAAACATATCTTCTATGTCTACCAATACTTATCCCACCAAATCTTCTCAAGTTATTGTTGCTATATATTACAACAACATTCATGCTTTAGGTGCCATGTTAGCACAATATGCTGATCAAGAGAGGGAAAGGGTTGCCTGCTATATTAGTATAACCCTTATAAGTTATCATATTAGATATCCCTTTGGAAAATATCTTCGTAGTAGTTATCTTTGCTTTTCACAAGTTGATACATTACATTCTAAGCCATAAAACTTATGCTATAGCTAAGGTTGGTCCCTTAAGGTATGTTATATGTAAAAATTACCTTTTGGGTAGGATAGCTAAATGGATAATATTTCTTAATATATTTGGTCTTGAATTCACTATCCAAAAGTTGATAAAGGGACAAGTGATATCTAATTAGCTAAAAATATCCACTTTACCATCTAGCCATACCCTAGTAATCAAATATCCTAATGAGATAGTTTATGATATAGAAGTATCATAATAGGATTCCTAGACTCTTTTCTTTGATAGTGCAAGATGTTTTAGAGTAGGGGTAGGAATCATCTTAGTGTCACATAAACATATTATCTTTCCATTATATTTTAAGATTCAATTCTTGTGTACTATTAATACAATCAAATATGAAGTGTTCATCCTTAGACTTTGAGTATTCCTAGCCTTAAAAGTCAAAATCATCTCCATATTTTAATATTTGTAGTTGATCATATATTAAATTAATGGATATTAGTAAAATAAATATGATAAAATCAAGTCATATAAAGATATTATGGATAAAGTGAAGGTTCTCTTTGATAAGGTTACCATTGATTCTATACCATGTTCTAGCAATCACAAAGTAGATGCAATGGTTGTAGTTGCATCCCTCATATCTCTATATTTGGAGGATGATCAATCAACAATAATCTATAATATAATATAGCATGCAACCTTACAATCCAGTCAAGAACCATTAGCCATATTTGACATCGAATAAGCACCAATCCTTGATCTTTGGTACAAGTAAATTTACAACTTCCTTCAAAATGGTGCTTTGATCAAAGATCTGAATCATAATGAGTGAAATAACCTAAGGCAATGAGCTTGTATATACATGATAATTAGAGATATCCTATATAGGAAATATTTTTATGGTATTCTTTTAAAATACCTAAATTTAGATTTGGCTAAATGAGTAGTTCAAGAGGCCCATTAGAGAGCATGTGGTGGACACTTCACTGGAAGTGCCATTACTAAGAATTATATTTGTAAGGGTATTATTGGTAAACTATGAAAATGTATGCCCATTATCACATGCACAAATGTGATAATTGCTAAAATAATGATAACCTTATCCATACACCTTTCCAGGAGTTTCAGTCCATTATATCTCCTTAGACTTTATCTACTTGGGGGCTATATATTATTATGGAAATAAATCTAATGTTATTTGATCAATATAAGTTTATAATTACCATAATAGAATACTTCACAAAGTGGGTAGAAGCTATACCCTTATCCTTTTGCACTAGAGTTTAAGTTTTAAAGTTTAGTTTTAACTATATTCAATCACAATATGGTATTTCCAACATGCTTATCTCATATAATAGAAATCCCTTTAATAAAAAAGTGTCCAATATCCATGCCAAACTTAAAATCCAACATAAGTAGTCAACCTTGCATTACCCACAAGATAAATGTTAGGAAAAATCTTCATATAAAATTTTAATAAAAATATTAAAGAAATTGTTAGAAAAACTAATAGGGGTTGGCACTTCCAACTATATCCCACCTTATGGTTGTATCCCACTAGTGTTAGAACATCAACTGGTGGTACACCTTATGCCTTATTTTATGAGACTGAGGTTATTTTTTCCTTTAAATTAGAAGTCTTATCCCTTAGAATTCTTCTAAAGGATGCATTTGTTGGTGATGAATATCACCATGCACACCTTAGCCAAATAATTTTTTTAATAAAAATAATATACATACCTTAAATAACTTGTGAGTTTATCATTTTCCAATATAATGTTTGTCATTCAGGAGAGACTGCCCATGAGGGGGATAATGGCCGCAACAGGTTCCAGCCATGGTTATTGTAACTTGCATTATGAGCCGCCTTTCGAAGAGTGCATGCAGCTGTTAATGGGGCACTCAACCAGCCGGTCCAACCCTTGGGTTACAACTTCTTGTTGTGAGAGGTGATTATTTTAAGGAACAATTCGCGAAGCTTTCAGAAGAGCTGGTTTGGCTTCGCTGGTATGATTTTCCGCATGAAAAGCTTCCGTCATGGCTTTCAACGGAAAAACTAAGAGTTTTGGAGCTTTACGAGGCCAAGAGATTGACAGAATTGTGGGGACCTAATGACGCTGTAAGTCTCTTCCTACACCGCTCTTTCTGAAATATATGTTCCGTAATGGTTTTCCTAACTTGGCCGAAATTTGGCTGCAGCCTTCGCAGTTGAGAGAGCTCATTACTACTATGTCAGACTCCTTGCAAATGATTCCGGAGACAATAGGATTCCTGAAGAACTTGAAAAAGATAGTGTTGAAGATTGATGAGGGAATTTATTGGAGTCGCCCAGAGGATGTTAGAGTGTATAAGATTAGCAGTCTCCCAGAGGAGTTTTGTCTTCTGGAATCCTTGGAGCACCTGGAGCTAGTAGGGTTTAAATGGCTATCATCCCTGCCTACCCATTTTGGGAATTTGAGAAAGCTGAAGTATATAAATTTGAGGGGATGCCAGAGATTGACGGCCTTGCCAGTGTCTTTCAAGCAGCTAACTGAGCTACAATATCTTGACTTATCATTGTGCATGAAGCTCCAGTTAAAGAAAAGCGTTCTAGAAAACATCACAAAACTTGAGAAAGTAAGACTTCTTGGATGTTACAAATTGCAACAGTTGCCCAGTGAAATTACAAGGCAGATGTATTTGAGAGAGCTCTGTTTGTCAGATACCAGACTGAGGGAATTACCTGCTGACATCGATAGGCTGGCCAAATTGCAAGTGCTGGAGATAGAGAGCGATTGCTTGACAAGCTTACCGACTTCTCTGGGAAATTTATCCTCTTTAGTGGAGTTGAGCATTGAAAGGTGCAATGGGTTGGAATATTTGGCCTCTCTGGCAAATTTGTCTTGTTTAATCTTATTGAAGATTATTAGTTGCGAAAAATTGACACATTTGCCCCCTGTGGGGTGTCTTACTTGCTTAGAAACTTTAGACTTAGAATACTCAGGTGTGGAGTGTTTACCAGACGGATTTGGGCAACTGGTTAATCTTCAAAATCTGGAGATTTCGCATTGCCCAATCAGAGAATTGCCTCTTGCAAATACAGGAGCGCCATTGCAAACTTCCGAGGCTCAAACGCATAGATCTGCGCGGTACTAAACTATCCACCATCTCGATTTCAGAAGATTGCTGTCCCAGTCTTGAAGATCTGGATCTTTTTGAAAACCAAGATCTAATGGAGATAAAAACACTGCCAACAAAACTCAAGCGCGTGGATATATGTGGATGTGAGAAGCTGAAGAACATAAGGGGTGTTGTGGGTCTTGTGGATCTTCAACGGTTAGTGATACGAGAGTGCCCAAAGTTGGATGAACTGCCCAGTTTTGCGTCTTTGACTTGTTTGGAAGAGATGGATATTACAGTCTCCAGAAGAGTCACGAAAATCGAGGGATTAGAAGAATTGAAATCATTGAAATGGTTGCGCCTGGAAACTTATTGGAAGTTACCAGGTATCCAAGGTTTGAAGAACCAGGACAAATTGACTACACTGCAAATTAGAGCAGAGAGCAGATCAGCTATTGAAACATGTATTCCTCCAAATATACTGGTAATAAAACTTGTTAGATGTGTTGAATGATTATTATAATTATTATTGTGAATCAAATCTGACAACGTGTCTCACTAAGAATTTTGTCATGTGCAGAAGAGGCCATGCAGGATGGATATAGTGGGAAGGGTATTGGAGTATTGGAAGTGGTTTTTAGGCTCTTTCAGTTCCGCAAACTTCACTGTTGTCAATACCTTACATTATTGCGAGTCAGGAAAATGGGAAATGGAGGTTCCTCTGTTGAACGCAAGCTGTGTGATCGGATGCTTTGTTATATCTTGTCCCTATGGGGCTTCCATTGTTAGTGATGTGGGACGTTCACCATCCTTTCGAGGCGATGTTGAGGCCCAAGGAGCATACTCTTATTATGGCCCAATAGAACCTTCCTATATAGGATATAGAAGAGTTTTAGCTTCTAAGTATAAAGAAAAAGATAACAATGAGTTGAGAAGAATTCAAAGCTTTATACAAGGAAAATATGCATGTTGAGAAGCATTAAGAGCTTCCTAATAGAGGGTAGTCCTTTAGGCTAAATATAAATTTGATTCTTTTTTAGCATATTTCTTTCCTAGTGGAGGGTTGGTCTTCTGGAACAACCTCATAAAATCTGATAGGTTCCTCAAGTCTTGTTGTAGTTGGATTATTGAAAGTGGTTAAGCAATTAATTTTTGGGATGACATTTGGGCCAGGGAAATTCCCTTAGGGGATGATCCATGGTTCACCTCCATTGTTTCTCATTCTAGAACCCACAGGCTTGAAAAGGTGGTAGGCTTTATTACTGTCCAAGATGAACATAGATTTTGGTCTCCCTCCCTTCCAGATCTGGTCGTCGATGTAGATGTAATATTATGGCATGATTTATTGGTGTTTCTGAGGCTTATTGTGGTACAAAATGTTTTAATAGATGATAAATTGGTGTGGATGGGGGAACCGAAGGGTTCCTATTCAATTAAATCTACCTACGTTGTTCTTAGCTCAATGGAGGAAGACATTTTTCCTACAAATCATATTTGGTTAAAAAATCTAACATCGAAGATTAACATTTTATATTGGTTTGTTGTGCAAAACAAAATCCTATCGATCAATAATATTCTCAAGAGGAGGATGTGCTTGGTCAATAGGTGTGATTTGTGCAAGAATGATTAGGAATTGATGACTCATATTTTGCTCAGCTGTCATAGTGCGCAGAATATTTTGTCTTCCATTCTCTCTTGGTTGGATATTGCTTGGGTGTTTCCTAATTCCTTAATGGACTGTTTCATCCAATTTAATTCACCCTTTCTTTCTTCTTGGCTTAAATGTTTTTTGGAAATTTCTCCTCCCACACTCCTTCTAGGGAGTGTGGAAGGAAAGTAAATCAAAGGAATTCAAAGAAGTGGAAAACAATATCACCCAAATTAGCCTCAAATTCTATGGAAGGTATTGGAAAATGTGTCTTTGGCTCTCAGTAATTTGAATCCTTCAAAATTAATTCTAGCGCTCTCCCCAAGTGAGTGGTTGTTAGAAAAATGGATTGGTTTTGTGATGTTAGCCCACCTCCATCTTGCTCCTGACCCGAGGAGGGAGGTTTTTTATCTCTTCCACCCATTGGGTGGTTCAAAATTAACTTTGATAGCACCTCTAAAGGTAACCTTGGCTTAGCTGGTGTGAGCAGCACAATAAGGGACAACAATGGTGATCTTATCCTAGCTTACACAGACTACCTTGGAGTCCAATATTCCATGGTGGCTAAAGCTAGAGCAGCCTTCATTGGATTAGAGAATCTTAAAAACCTTGGCATCAGAAACACAATTATTGAAGGTATTCCCTATCCATCATCAATGTGATTCGTGGAGTTTGCTGTTTGGGATGGAAAATAGCTAATTAAATTGATGAAGCAACTTGGCTTGCTCATTCCTTTTCTAGCATGGAGTTCTCCCATATTTTTAGATAAGGTAATTTAGTGGATGATCTCTTAAAAAACTTGGGATTTCATTCTCAAGGCTTATCCATCTGGTAGTGGGATTTTCCCAATGATGTTGTACTTCATGTCAAGGAGAAATCTCCTGAACTCTTGTTAGATTTTAGTTCCTTTAAAATATCTAGGTTATCTGGCTAGTGCTCGTAGGTTTAAGCACTTTATGGTGTGTATTGGCCTTTATTATGCTATCCCATAAGTACTCTCTTGAATTCCTTGATTGTCCCTTTTAGCCCCCTGGTGATGTTACCCCTTCGTTTTCTTAGGATTGTCAAACATTACAGCCTATTGTGACTTTCAAATTTGAAACAATCCATTTATTCGGGTTGGTAGTTTCTAGCCCCCCGCGTTGTCCTGCTATTCTTTAGGGCCTATTTGTTTGGGTTGTTCTCCCTAGCTTGCCTTTTTGGGGATTTTGTGAACTCCCTCGGTTCCCCTTCCTCGGGGGGTGCTTGCCTTGATTTGTAATACCTTGTTGTCCTTTTAGATGGGCCTCCCTTATGGAGGTCATCTTGTGCTTTAATTGGCCTTCAGGATTTCTTGTTGTATAAGGTTGTGGGGCTCCTTTCAAAAACCTCTTTTAATATTAATACCAAAAAAAAGAGCTTCCTAATAGAGGAAAAGATAGCAGTAGATTGAGAAGCATTCTGAGCTTCCTAAGAGAATATAGAAAATTGTATATAGAAGAAAAAATTATATTGAAGAGGGAAAAAGAAGCACCTAGCTTACTTTATATTGCTTCAAACATTGTTTTAGTATCTACATTAAAAGAGTTGGATGTTAGTATATAAAAATAGGCCCTTATAGATAAAATAATGAAGATAAATAAACCTTGATAAACAAAATCTAGAATAGCAGTAAGTGTAGAATCAAATAAAAATTAGAGAAGAAGAAACACATTAAACAAAATTTTATCCTAGGAAATCGTTTTAGGAAAAAACCTAGAAAGAATATTTCCATATTGTATAAACTTGACCGTATCCAATACAATAATATCCTTATTCATATTTTGCTTGCTTTCACTTGCATTTACATTGCTTGCACATTTATTCACTTCCAAATCCTCATTCAAGTGTTGTTTTTTATTTTTTATTATTTTTTAAGCGAAAAACCCCTTGCAGAGCCGCCTTGGTCTGAGAGACCACGAACAAGGGGTTCTATACCATCAAAGTCACCCGGAGTCGCACCCAGCCCTGCCCACACCAACATTATCAATTGGATTTTGGGTACCCAATTCAGCTTTTTGGTAGGGTGGAGATTCGAACCTGGGACCTCCCTTGGAGGATTGCCCTCTCCTCTCCAACTCACCTACAACACCTGGGTTAAATTTAATTTATAGTGGAAAACACCCCTTTCGAGGTGTCACTTTCAACAGTTTGGGCATAAGAGGAATGGAGCCTTGTCGGCCTCTACCAACACATAGGACATTCCTAACTATACCATATATCTGCAGGATGGAGACAAGGGGAATGGAACCTGGGTCGGCCTCTACCAGCACCCAGGGCATTTACCACTGCACCACAACAAGCATATAAGTGTTGTTTTTTATACCAATAACACAAGAAAGGGAATTGCAATACCATGGGTACAAATCAATGGGTTGAATATACATTAACCCAAAATTTCCCATATGGGTCTAAAAATAGCTTAAATACCCCAAAAAAATTCTAGTATAGGGGTATAGTGTCCTATCCTCTTAGAGTTAAGCCCACCTAAATAACATGGGAAATATTCAACATAATTCCAACATTCTCCCACTTGTTGAATACTTTGCATAGGGGATAAAACCTACCATTGTCAACTGTCAAGGGAAACCATACCAATAGATATTCTACACCAAGAATTTTTTTTAGTAGGTACAATATTTATTAATGAATCAATAGTATTCTTATCTATATAAACTTTCTCCAACATCACCCAACTCTCTTCAATAATCTCTCTCAAAAAATGGTACTTGCTATCAATATGTTTTGATCGATCATGAAAACCAATATTGTTTGCTAAACATATTGCACTCTAACTATCATTGTCAATTCTCATAGCTTTTTTCTTAAGACCAACTACTGAACACAACCTCTATAGCAACACTACTTTTTTATAGGCATGAGTTGCTACAATGTACGTCACTTTTGTTATGGACAAAGAAATAACTTATTTCTTTTTACTCATCCAACTTACTGCCCCTCTAAACAACCTAAATACATAAGCACTCGTGGATCTTCTCTTGTCAAGATCTCCATCCTAGTCAACATCCACAAAGCCTTGTAGATTTATAATATTATTATCTCTAGATTTTCCTTGGTAACATACATCATAATCTATAGTTCCATGCAAATATATGAAGATCCTCTTCATAGTAGTCCAATATGTTTTTCTTGGATTGGATATACATCTGCTAACTACTCCCACTACATGTGCAATATCAGTTCTAGTACAATCCATTGCATATATTAGACTACCAATAGTGTTGGCATAAATAATATGATGTATTTCTTCAATTTCCTTATCTATTTTAGGATGTTGTTCAATAAATAACTTTTTACCAATAGGATATGGAGTACATACTAGTTTACAATCATGCATATTAAACATTTGTAGTATCAAATCAATATATTTTCTTTTATTTAACCATAACTTTCTATTTACATGATCCATTATTATTTCCATACGCAAAATAAATTTTGCAACACCCAAATCCTTCATGTCAAATTCAAAAGTAATGAGGTTTTAGAAACTTTAACATCTCCTTATTGTTTCCAATTAACAACATGTCATCCACATACGAAACAACGATAACAAAAATTTTACCTTCTCTTTTGAAATAAACCCACCAATATGCTTTTCTTTTTCCAAGCCCAAGTGTTAAAACAAAGATGTCAAATTTTTGGTTGCACATACTTGGATATTGATTTAATCTGTAAAGAGAATTCTTCAACTTGCATACCAAGTCCTCCTTACTTTTTCTAGTTGTGACATATATGTCTTCATCAAGTTCACCATGTAGAAAAGTTGTCTTTACATCCATTTGTTTTATTTCAAAATCAAGAGTAGCAAAAATAGACAACAAAACTCTAGTTGATGTTAGTTTAGCCACAAAAATCTCACCAAAGTCAATTTCCTCAACTTAAGAAATCCTTTTGCAACTAAGTAAGCTTTATACTTCTCAAAATTTCCTTCTACATTGTACATTTTATTGAATAACCACTTACACCAATATATTTTCTTCCATGGGGTAGTTTCACCAAGTCCCATGTCTTATTTTTATCCAGGTACTCTATTTCTTCCTACATAGACATTTTCCAAGACTTATTCTCACTTGAATGAAGTACCTCCTTTACAGTTTTGGGTTCTTTATTAATAACTAATAAATTAAATGTAAAATAAAACTATGAAGGGTTATACATTTTTGGGAGTCTTGTCACTCGATCTAATCTCCTCAAATTGGAGTTTTAGGTTTTTCATATTCAACCCCCTCCTCACCTTCTTCCTCTGAATATTCCTCTCCATATTATCTTTGTAATTCATATTCTTTTGTAGTATCATGTTCATTATTCCTCATATTCTAATTTTACCTGAATAATTTCAAGTTCTTTGCTTGGTTTCATTTTCTATTTTAGAACCCCTTTTACTTCTCTAAAGATCGCATTACAACTATAAGAAATATTCTCTGTTTATAGGTTCCACAAATTATATCCTTTAACATCATTACTATAACCCTTATATATGTATTTTTTATATTTATATTCTAGCTTAGTCCTTTTCTCTTTTGGAATATACATATAAGTTTAGCAACCAAAAACTCTTATATGATTGAGAGAGGGTTTCTTACCAATCCACACTTCCTATCGAGTTATGTCCACAAAGCTGAGGTAGGAGATCTATTGATGAGGTAACAAGAAACTAAAATGACTTTTACCCAAAATTTATTTCCTAAAATTTGGTCGCTTAGCATATTTATAACCGTGTCTATCAACGTTTTATTCATCCATTATGCAACTCCATTTTTTTATGGAGCATACGAAGTTGTTATTTTACTTTCTATTCCATAGTCCTTGCAAAAATGATCAAATTCATTACAGCAATACTCACTACCATTGCCACTTCTCAAAACCTTTATTTGTCTCTCTATCTAATTTTGTACAAGAGCCTTGAACTCTTTCAATTTTTTGAAATCAGATTTATATTGTAAAAATATACATAGGTATTTCTTGAGAAGTCATCTATAAATGTAATAAAATAGATATATTTACCTAATTATGGTACTTTTACAAGTTCAAATGCATCATTGTGAACTCGATGTCCTTATTGAATATCACAGTCACACCCACATCATTCATATTACTAACGAATATCAAATTTCTTGCCAAACCTAGAATATACAACACACTAAGAAGGGTTTTAATTCTTCCATATTTTAACCTCAACTTGACTCTTTCTTGCATTATTATTTTATTTTTTGAGTTATCTTCCAATAATACTTCACCTCTATTTATATTTTCATATTAATATAACCCCTATCTATGAGGATTCATATGAAAATAAATGCATGAGTCAACATGAGTCATGGTGTTCACTTGAGTATGCTACAACTATGAATAGGTCCCTTGAATCTTTATTTTTGGTATTTATTTTTGTAGGCATTCATTCATTATATTAATGACTATTATCAACCTTTTTATATTTGTAGTCTCTTTTTTAATACCCTATTTTATCACACTTCCAACAATTTCTTTTGTCTTGAACAACATACTTTTCCCTAGATTTCAATTTTATTTTTCCTATTTTCTTTTTGCTTATTTGTTTAGAATGACCTTTCACAACCAAGGTATCTTTTTTATGATAATCCTTATAATATTTTCATCTCATTTACTTAGATAGCAATATTCCTACTATATCCTCTACTTTCAATGTAGAGGTAGTATTGGTGATATTTATATCTAGGTTATCTCAAAATTTAGGTAATGAACAAATTACAGTAATACACTTTTTATTTTTCTATTTTTATATTTACAAAGTTTAATTGACTTACCATAGTGTTAAAAACATTCATATGTTCAACCACAGAGTTACCCTCATTCATCCAAAGCAAATACACCTTCTTCTAGAGAAAGATTTTATTTAAGAATTACTTTATTTGATACAACAATCATAGCTTTCCCATAACAACTTTATTGATACATTCAGCAATACTAAATTAGATAGGTACAATTTGATAGATCTCCTTACTTTCCTATCAATCTGTATCCACTCCTCATCTATCATTCCTATTGTTTTTACTTCTAGGACTAAAATAAACTAATATCTATCGACCAATAGATCCTCCATATTGAGTTTCCATGACTCAAAGTTCTATCCATTATTTTTTGGATCTCTACCCATGTGCTTCCTATAACTTTTCATTTTCCTAGATTATTTCAAGAACTACCCCCACTCAAGAATTAATTTATCCTAGGGTTGAAACCATTACTCCTTAAACAAAGCTAAAACCTATCTCTAATACCAAAAAAAGAGAAATAATACCTTGATAAATGAAATATACAAAAGTAGTAAGTATTGAATCAAAGGAAAAATAGATATGAAGAAACACATTGCACACAAATTTATCTTGGTAAACCCTTTTGGGAAGAAACCCAACAAGAATATTTTATTATTTTATAAACTTGATCATCTCCAATACATTAATATCCTTATCCATTTTTTACTTGATTTTTCTTCCAAACCCTCGTTCAAGTGTTGTTTTATATACCAACAACATAAGAATGGGAATTACAATACCATGCGTACAAATCCATGGTATGACTATACAATAACCTAAAACTACCGATATGGGTCTAAAAAATAACTTAACCCCCCCAAACATATTAACCCCAATGAGTATAGGGGCATAGTTTCCAATACTCTTAGAGTTAACCCCACCTAAATAACATGGAAAATATTCAACACAATTCCAATAAATAAAAGAGGCCCATAAAGTGGACAATTTAGAAGAAATAAAGTGACAATTATAGACAAAATAGAGAGGACCTTATAGAAAAATAAAAGAGGTCAATATTGAAGGAAAGAGACCCCTCCAAGAAAGAGGATCATTAGAGAGAAAAAAAGGCTTATATATAGAATAAGGAAGAGAAATAATCCTACATAAAATAGATAAGGTTACATTTACAAAAATAAAAGCAAGTGGCTCATCATAAAGGAAAGCATTCTATGATAGAATTATGTAAATATAATGATCTTAAGAAGCCCATCATAATTCAATTATAGAATATCGAGGTTACCTATTTTGAAAAAGGAAGAGGCATTCATGATAGAGACAATCTATATCAAAGAAGAAAGAGATGGTTGTTTGAGAAACTTCAGGAAGAAAAGAGGAAACAAAATTTGTTTATGCAACTCAAGAAAAGAGGAATTAAGGTTCATTTAATAATCCTAAGGAAGAGAGGAATAAAAGTCATACAATAGAGTAATAATGAATGTAGTAATACAATAGAGGAAAAAGGAATGTAACAATACAAAGATACAAGAAAAAAAATTAAGTTGTTGTGCCAAATACCATTTGAATATCAAGATAAATTTTACTGATCTATAGAAGTAAAAGACCCTAGATTAGCATAAATAACTAAGTTATTAGAAGCTTTAGAAGAAAATAGTGCAGTAGAGAAAGAAATATTGCACTCATAGAGTAAAAGTTGTAGCATTGGAATAGTAGAGCACCAAAGTAGTAGTGAGTTGAAGTGCAAATCAAGAAGTCGAAGTGCCAAGTATCTTGAATGCTACATAGAAAGTGTCATAAAAGTTGAGCTTATAACTAGAATGAAGTGTCAAGGTGGAAGTAAAGACATTAGGATAATAACATGTAAATTTTACTGCTAAAACCTACTTGATATTTGTAACATCCAAATATTGGAAGCCGTGGAAGCCATGGAATCTAAAGTTTCATTAAATTTCACATGGAAGCATCATTTGAGGATCAATTACACCACCCCTAAGCAACGTAATAGAAGAAGGAGATTCACAATGCCTAAGAGGAAGAGAAACATTTAAGTTTATCATGCATACTAACAAGTAGAATGAATTAATTAATGTATGAAATATTTTCAAAAGGTGGATTGACCTAACAGAGTAGAAAGTGGCATGCCCAATAGCCCAAGCATAGCATCAGTGGAGTATTGAAGTCATTCATGCAAAGTATTCAAAATAGTTAGACAAAAGGTGCAAGGTTGGTAGTAATTTATTTTAGGGTTTGCGAATTAGTTTATAAATTACTTTATGAATTGATTTAAATGTTTAAAATAAGTAATAAGATTTAATAGGGTTTTATTAGAAGATTAATTTTAAAGTGAAAAATGTTATTAATATTTTTGAGTTATAGAAGAATTTGATGTTTTATAGGATGGAGAGATAAGACATTTAAGGTTTATAAAGTTTCTTAAAATATTACAAGGATTTTATTTATGCTAAAAGTTTTATAATAGTATTTTATAAAGTTTGGAGTGATAAATAATGTGATTAGTTTATTTGATTTTTAATGTTTTAAAGTTTTTTAAAGTATACTTAGTTTGGTTTGATTTTGAGAAAAAAGTGAAAGTTGAAATTTTTTGAGTTTTTTGTAAATTTAATTATTTGGGAGATAAAAGAATTTCAACTTCAAAAATTATGAATACATAAGTTTTTAAAATTTATTATTAGTTTCTAAGACTAGGAGACATAATGTTTACTACTTCATCAGAATTTTGCTTTTATTTTGTTTAATTTTATTTTACATGGTGGAATAGATAGTCATCATGATGATCTAGGCATATTCCATCTTAATGGCCTTCATGATAATCCATGTTTTCTACGCTAGAAGTCATCACAATACTCACATAGTCTACTCCTATAACCACCATGTTGTATTCATTTTAAACCTTTTACATTGTTAAAGGTATAAGGAAGGAGATAAGCGTTTAATTTGATGAGGCTTGATATTTGAACCCAAGATGTTTGTCCCCATTACAGGGTTTTGTCGCACCAATTTGTCTACACCTCAGACCTTACTCCATAGGAATTAAATTAGAAAATTTGAATTATTTAAACCTAAGAGTTATAAGGTTGTCTACTTGAGTGGAATCAAAAACTACAAATTTTATGGATATGGAGTCTATGATTAAAAAAATAAAATTAGATGTCATAAAATATAGGATTAAGAATTTAATTGAAAATCCTGAAGCAAAGATAGATATGCTTTTAAAATTAATCTATAGAGAAGCCATAGATGAAATTTTGGAAACATTTGAATAATATATACATGCAATACTTATTGAAGTAATTGATGATGAAAAGGATAATATTATGATACCTATATATAGGTAGCATAATATACATGAAATTACTTTAACTCAAGCTTCATAAAGATGAGAATTTGAAAAAAAAAAGTTAATTGAATATCTTAAGAAGAAAGTAGAAATAGATGGATCATTTCTAGAAAGGATGTTTCATTCTTCAAGTAAAATTAATATTTCAAGTTCATCTAACTTAGAAATTTATTATGATGCTCTAAGCGAATGTTCATAAGTTACTATTCAAGAAAATAAATTATATTATGATTATAAGGACAAATACAAAGAAAATGTTCTTATGCAAGAATCTAATGATAATAAGAGAGTTCAAAAATCTTGTAATCTTGAAGCTACAAAGACTAAACAACATGAATATAAATCTAAAAAAACTGAATATGAACCTGATGAAGCTAAAGCAGAAGATCATATGCACTGTAAGGTTACTTGAAGAATAAAGACAAATATGAAGACCATGATTGAAGACTAAAGTCTTCAATAACCAAAATATTTTATATAGGGGGTGTTGTATTACATTACATTATTTGGTACTTGCTAATTTACTATGGGTTGTCCTCCTTTTAGATATATTGATTATTGTAAAAAGTCATTGTACTCCTCCTTGGAGCTGATGTTTAAGGTTTTGGAACACCTTTCAAAACCCTCCTTCGTAAGTTGTGTGTTGTGCTCCTCCTTAGAGTTGTAAAAGGTTGTGGGTGGCCTTCTAAAACCTTTTTTTATTTACTAGTACCAAAAAAATATGTACCTCCATGGTACCTTCATGGTATAATTATAAATAATAGAATAGGGTTGAGTCATAGATTAGAGTGTGAGTTATATTCTTCTTTTATTGTAAGTGTAAATATGCAGGAAATGAACCAGTGTCATATGAGTTAGAGTGCAAGTGTAAGTTGATTCTATGTGCACAAGTGTTTTGTATGTATGAGAAGAAATATGTGATGTAAATATGTACACAAGTATCTTGTATGTATGAGAAGAAATATGTAATGTAAATATGTGTACAAGTATCTTATTTTAGAGTGTGCAAGTTACAGAAGTGCAATAGTCATGTGTCGGTGTGCATACATTATAGAGTCAAGTGTTCATCAAGTATGCAAGTGTTAAGTAGATAAGCCAAGAGTCATGATACTTGGCATATTGAAAGGAATAGAAGTATCTAAAGATTCATACTACTATGGATATATTATGGAGATAGTACTCCATGCATAGACATCACATTACAAAGAGAAGAGAATATTACTATCATATTTATAAGAGAGAGGAGCAATAAAAATGATATACAATTTGAGTAATTAATATTGTAAGTTATATTGCATTCTCAGTACATGCTTATTAAGGTTATTTACATTCATATGTTGCTTATTATTTATTGTTATTTGATTTATTATAAGCCTTATTTTACTTATTAGTTTTCTCATATTATTATTTTGATCTTATTATATTATGGCTATATTATATTTGATCCTATGATAATTAACCAGTGATATTTTTGGTAGTATTAAAGCTTAAAAATCCATCCATTTATATTGTTATATATGCAATATAG
The DNA here is from genome assembly GCA_028583015.1 of Wollemia nobilis. Lineage (NCBI taxonomy): Eukaryota > Viridiplantae > Streptophyta > Pinopsida > Araucariales > Araucariaceae > Wollemia > Wollemia nobilis. The sequence continues at coordinate 3,841,057 of JAQPPZ010001245.1, read as the reverse complement.
GGTATATGAGAGATCTAGGGACCAATTGTATTCAATTACTAAACTTTTCCTATCCAATATATATCATGGTTTTGAGGTAATCATTGATGTATCAAAGTAAATATTAGAAACTATCCTTACACAATATGGTTATACAATTTTTCATCATGGTAAAATATTCAATAAAGTAGTTTGAAAATATCCCACATGTGACAAAGAGCTCTTTTCCATTGACCAATCATGTAAATAGTGGATGCACTATATCTTGAGCAAGGAAATCATCATCCATACAAATTATAGATCTCTAGATATCATATAGACATATAGTAATCTAAGAAAGGAAACCCATCAAAAATGGGTGACATATCTATAGTAGTCTCATTTGGTCAACAAGAAAAATAAAGGGAGTGCCAATTAAGTAGTATATTATTTGATAGAATTCATCACCTTTATTGATTTCTATGGGTATTCTACTTTTAATTTTCCCACCTTGTATGAAGTAGATTTTAATTTTTCAAATGCATATCAACATTTTCATGTGGGTAATCATATTTCTAATTTTTATTTGTAAGTTAACCTTGTGTATCGCACAGGATATATTTTGGTACCGACTACAAAGTGCTTATAGATTATTTGGTAAGCTCACTTCAACAAAGCATATGGTCACTTTTGAGTTAAAAATTTGTATTTCTCAAAAAGTACTATTATTGGTCCAATATAAGGAATGATTTCAAGAGGTGCATCAATTCATGTACCCCATACATTGTTGCTAATCCATATAACAAGAATAAATGACTACATACATGATTTTGAATGCCATATACACATTGAGAATTTATCTCTATGGATTTTATTTCAAGTTTTTCCATATCTAAATATAATAATATTTACATTTTTGTAACAATTAATTATCTTTCAAAAATACCTATCATGATTCCTTGTAAGAAATCCATTTCAATGGAGGATACAACTAAGCTCTATTTTAGTCATGTGTTTAGCTTTACCAAGTCCATTGTATCTAACAATGATAGTAGATTTTTGAATATTTTTTTATCCATCCTATAGAGCATGATGGATACCAAGTTGACCATGTACATAGCCTTCCATCCTTATATTTATGGTCATATAAAAGTTATAAATTGGTTTGTATTCTTTGAGTGTATAATTCTAAGAATTCACACACATGGAATGAGAGTCTCCCTTAGATTTGGAATGAGTATAATGGAAATTTACACAACCCTATTAAACACAATTCATTTCATATTTATTTTGGGTTCTAACCCCTAGAATCGATTGATGTAGCTCTATATGTGCAACCCATGGAGTACTCGCTTCATGTACCAAAAAAGTAGAAAATGAAACAAGGTTTTTGAAACACATTCAACATATCCAACAAGATCTACATGACCTCTTCAAAAAGGTAAATAAAAAATAAAAGTAATACCATGACTAGTATTAGCTTCCACATCAATTCAGTGTTGGATATAAGATATTATTACATATTAAAAAATAGAGGCTTATAAGATCCCATAGGAAGACCAAACCTCTTTTTTGGACCATTTATCATTTCCAAAAATGTAGGAGATAGTAACTTTGATTTGAATATTGTATCATATCTTGGTTTGAATCCAAACTTCAATATTGAACTTCTCAAGCCCTATAGCAAAACACTTGGACATTAAAGAACTCAATCCAAAAAAATTAGCATCAATAGAGGAGGATCATATTTTTGACACGTGGACTAAGACCATAAGAAGGAAATCCATTCAAATGTATTTGATGGTAAGTGAAGACAACTCCATTACCAGGAGAATAGCTCATAAAAATTAGATAAAGAAATAATTATCACACCTAAAGTCAAAAGTTGATGTAATGGAGGGCACTAATTTTCAAGAGGGAACAATTGATCTAAGCATGCAACCTTTTGGGACATGGCTTTATGTCTATAAATATATTTTTTTCCTAATCTCAGGGGCATAACTTTGTTCTCAAGGTTCCATTTTGATCCATTCAACAAGTATTAGAAATATTAGAGGGAAAATAAAAATTTTAGTACAAAACTCTATTGCAAACAATATTGCTAGAAACTTTGTAGAAAAAATTGTAGAGGATCTCAAATATGCAAAACAAAATCTTTATCAAAAATAATAATTTTCTCCTTTTAAATTTTTGTATCCAAAATGCAACTCTAGCCATATTGATACATTAGTAAAAGAAAAAACTCAAAATAGACAAATCATATGTTTGCAATTCTAATTTATTATGCACTTGATAAAACATGAAAATTAAATCACCATAATATTATATAACTAACCTTCTATACTCAATAGAATAAAATTTCAATACATCAATTATTATATAAAAATATACCCTTAACTATATAAACATAAATATTAAGTACAATGTTTTAATTTCACTTCTATTCATAATTTTTTTCTAAACAATGACGTTATTTTCTTATATAATCTTATTATTTATTAAACTATGCTATTTCAAATTACACTTTTATCTTTCTTAAATTCTAAGTTCAGATCACATATATTATATTATAAAAATAAAAATAAAATAAAAATCTTAGCCTATATAATTTTTGATGATATATTTAAAATGTCCATCAATTATATATATGTAATATAAAAAGAACAACTAAAACACATAGTTGACCCAAATAAGTATATAAAATAGTAATCAATCTCTTGTTAAAAGCGATGCATTCAAAAAATTAATTCACATTTCATTAGCCAAAATGCAAAAATATGAAAACATGGCTTGGCTTGACTAGGGTTTTCAAGGCGCGCTAATTCTAAAATGAGACTTCTTTTACTTTTATATTTCAAAACGTACCTATATAAAATAAGTACATATGCTATATAGTTAAATGAAGTTGAAAACTATTTTCACTTCAATTTTTTTAAGTGAATTATTTTTTAAATATTATAAATTATTTAAAATTTTATAATATATAATAATTTAATAAAAATGTTTGTCACTTTTGTTTTTAGTGGTTTAAAAGGTTTAAAATGATTTGTGTCATGATGGTTATACGAGTAAAATTTACCAAGAACTATGTGGTTGCCCAAATTCATAGCACAACGATTAATCATAACAATTTATTATAAAAATATAATTAAAATAATAAATTAATTAAGAACTTGTTACTATCACGTAAAAGGTCTTCTATGTTAAAAAGTGGTCCCAAGGGGGACAACTCAATGATTTGAGCTTTGACTTTCTTCCAGAGATTCAAGGTTCAAACGGTGGAATGGATGAGTATGTGAGGGTTGGATGTGTGTTGGTAAAAAATGTATGAATTTAATTATGGTCAAAATTAATTATTAGTTTTTAAAATAATTTAATTTACTTGAAAATATTCAAAAGTTTAAATTTAATTATAATTAAAATTAATGAATAATTTATTATCAAATTTTAAAAATATATATTAGTAAATTTTATAAGTATTTTAAAAATATAATAATAATAATTTTGAAATACTTATATTTTGTTTTATGTATTATTATAAATTTAAATTAAATTATAAAAAAATAATATTAATTTTTAAATACAATTTTAATATATAAAATTATTTTTTTAATTTTAATATTTTAATATTCAGTGCTCAAAATTATAATAAATATTTTTTTAAAATTTAGTTATTGTGAAAAATCCCTATAACCAACATAAAAATTGAAAAGTCTTCGAAAATATATATATATATATATATATATATATATATATATATATATATATATATATAATACAAATGGTCATTTCAAAGAAGAGGTATTACTTATAATAAAAACATGAAAAATATGTCTCATCAAAATATAAATGGTAAGTATTTGAAGTCAAATAAGTTATCTTATTAATCTCCCTAATCTTATTATCCCCTAATCTTATAATATTTGGTTAAAAATAAAAATCATTTTTAAAAATATCTTAAGTATTTTTATAATACAATATCAAAATATTTATTTCATATAAAATATTTTTTCTGTTGCAGTAAAACAAACATGAACAATATAAACTTTATTAGTGACTCTAGTATTACGGAGAGTCCTCAAATCAAATCATTTATAACATTGTAAAATATCTTCATTAATATTTTGAATTATTGCACTACTGTTATTTTATTTCTATTTCTTGCCTTCATTTAATTAAATTCTTTGATAAATTGGTGCAACTTCTTAGCTATTTCTATGGTCGCTATCTTCCCCTCCAAATTCCGTATCTCCTGCTTTAAGTTCTTTATGGTCTCATTCTCATTCTTCTGCGTTGCCCCATCTTCCGTTTCTGAAGCCATCTCCTCTTGTTTCTTCTTTATCTCCTTTATCTTCTCTTCCTTCATCTCCTCTTCCTTCTTTGTGATCTCCTCCTTTAATTTTCTTACCATTTCTTTTTCCAATTGGTTCAAAGAGTCTGTTACCATTTCCGTTTTGTTTTGAATCAAATTTTGAAAATGAAGCTGCCCCGTAGGAGACACTGCAATGACTAATGGTAACTTATTGAAGTCTGGGTGCATACGGAAAAGTTGCATTGCTGGAGGATTTATGGACCAAGGATCTGCAATAGATGCCCATGGCATTTCTTGAACAGCTTTGGCATGAAGAGCTCTGGTATCTCTTCCATGTACTATTATTGGAATGCATACCACTTCGTACTTAGACTTACTTTCTGGCTGCTCTTTACACAAGTCTTCAAGCTTCTGATACACATCTCCATAAATTTCCTTTTCTTCTTCCCATTTATGAAGCCACGAGAGTAGGAGGAGGACGACTTTTTTTTCAAGTTTGTTTACTTCCATCTGCACTTCCGAAAACGTAAATTCAATTAACCATATCACATTCTTCCATGACAAAATTCTCATTATAGAGGAATTAAAGCAGCCATTAATACCTGATTTTTTCTGGTAATTAAGAAATTTATTTTATTTGTGATCAGTAATGCTCTAAGGATTTCTATATTGCTCGGCCGAGGACTTTCTGTGAGCTCCTTCAAGCGCAGGAACTCTGCTGTTGGGACGTCCATTGTCATCGCCTTTACAGTATCAGTTGTAATGCTTTTCCACGAAGAAAAGCATAGATCTCCACCTGATCTCTGTATATCACATACGATCATAGCATACTCGATCTTCTCATCGAAGGAATCGACGGTGGCCAAGGCTTTCTGAAAGAATACATGAGCTTCATAACTATCTGTTGTATAAACACGATGCTTGCCGGCCATCTCCCTTTCAAACGCACTAACAAATCTGCCACTCTGAACTATCTGCAGGTACTCGGAAGTATTCTGGAGATCATCAAGTATTTTTCTCAGCGCTTGCAACTCTTCTTTCTGATAATCACGATCGAAAATGACAACCAAGGTTGTTCCATCCCCAAGAGAACTTGGATAAAACGGTCCTCCATTGGCGTCCACATAATACCATTTGCAATGAAAGAATTCGTATGCTCCTTGCTTCAAGTCCTTTTCAATCCGGGAGACCTGCAATACATTACGAAGCATAGTGAAGAAAAAACTCTGCTAAAGTTTTCATTCCACAAAAAAAAGCGTTCAAGCTAAACGGGAAGAAAATGCCTCGCACTGAACAGTATTCTCTTCAATCGAGTAGGAAAACTCACCGATTTCATTGAACGGAAAATATAGCGAGAACCTAAAACGTGCCGCTCTGTCGCCGTTGTGAACTGGCAAATTTTGTTCTGTCTCTTCATCTGACTCCATCGATCCACCAAATCTGGGCTGTCATGAATGTCTACGAATGTCAGGTTTTGAACCTTACTCAAACTTGTCAAGCAGTATCCCTGGAGTCCTACACAATTTGACAGATTCACCTCTTTCAAACATGTGAGGCGGCTCAGCCGAATGGATGACTCCTCTAATTTCTCGCATGAGCTCAAATTTAATTTTTCCAAATTTTGCAATTGGTGAAACCGCTTTGGTAGGCGCAGAAGGCTAGTACATCCGCTCAAGTTGAGATTCCTTAGACGACATAGTTCAATAGGGAACTCGTCGGGAAGCGCCTCCAAAGCGGTACAGTCCACTAAGTCGAGACATTCCACATTATCCTTGATAAGGTTGATGAATCCTTTTGGTATTTCTTCTAGACTTGAGCACCAACTCAGGGACACTCTTTTCTGCAGCAGCTGCTGTTTTCCAGCACTTGATTCTGGAAGAGCTTTCAGTCGCTTGCACCCTTCCAAATATAGCTCGTTGAGAGCTAAGCCTTCGAATCCTTCTGGAAGTTCCCCCAGATTAGTACAAGCTATGAACTTTAACACACGCAATGTGGATAGTTTGGCGAAACTGTTAGGAAGCTTCTTTATCCTCTTACAATATGATAAATCTATTTCGCACACAAAGCTTAATAAACCAATGCTCTCTGGAAGATCTTCTAAGGCCCTGCAGTAGGAAAAGTTAACCCTCTCGAGAGAGCTCAACCAACCAAAATCTGAAGGCAAATTATGCAATGCTGCACAGTGACTCAGATCCAATATCTTTAAGGATCGGAGTTTCGCAAAGGATTTTGGCAACCTGCTCAACTTGCTGCACTTCCTCAATGTCATCTTCCGCAATGCATACAATTCACAAAATTCATCAGGTAAGCTCTTGCTGTCCTCACCAATGTCTTCCATATCCAGCTCTGCGATTTGACAACTTTGGGGCAGTCTTCTCAGATATTTGCTGTGTTCAAATCTAAAGCCATTCGATTTCAGCAATTTCAGTCTTGGGCAAGCCTGAAGAGTCGCAGAGACAACTGTTGAAATGTTTCCCGTATTGAAATTTTAACTCAGATAAGAATTATAATATTTTCTAATACTATATGATAAGGTTGAGCAGTTATTAAAATAATATAAGTAAATAGGAAATGTGTTTAATTGACGTGACTGAAAACAGTCTTACACGTTCTGGAATATGTGCCATGAACACTCGAGTGTTGTTGTCGAAGAACCTTATGTTGTCTAACTGGGTTACGTTGAACGGCAGATTTGCAACTTTTGATCCCGCTTGAAAATATCTGAGATGTCTAAATTTCGTTTGGCACTCACCTTCTACTATTGTCCAGTCTCCAAGAGCAAGAACTCTTAGATTTTCCATTTTATCCAGCTCCGTTGAGGATATAGGGAATGGAAATTTGTTTTTTATCAAGGAGATTCCTTGGATTGCTTCAAACTTTACCCGTGAGACAATGGAAACAAGAGAATGCGTAAATATAGCTAGCAGAATAGAATAATAGCTACAGAATATTGCTTGACTTTTTTATAATGATAACAATACGTACCTTTTTCTCTGCGAGGGCAACCTGCAGATCATTGGCACTAGTTATTCGATTTCCTCGTGTCCGAGAAAGACAAAATGACATGACATATTCAGGAACAAATACTCTTTTAGACTCCCTCTTCAGAAGTTCTAACTCCCTTAATTTTTCCAGAATAACATTGTCCAGCACGCAGGCGGCTTCATCCCAATCCCAATCACTGTAGAATGAACAGACATCCAGAAGCGCGTCTTTACAGATATAAGACAGGTGAAGGAATTTTTCCTCACAGTTTAAATAGTACTTGAGTTGAATGAAATCGGGATCCTTTGTCTTAATCCACTCTGACAATCTCCTGAACGCTTCATCATCCCTGTAGTACTTTATCAAATAATCCCAAACTATTTTCATTCGATTCTTGTAGCCCTTACATATCTTTACTATCCTCCTTACCGTAAGTGTATCAGACTTATCTTTCGCCAAATTTTTCGCAAATAACTGCAGTGACTCCTTGTAACTTAGAGGTTTCATAACATATTGACGCCGTTGGAACGTAGATCCATCTAGAGCATGTAATACATGTTTATCCCGGATGGTCAGTAGGAGCCGGACCTGACTCCTTCCACCGAGTTTTTTTGGCAAAATTCCTTTCAGAACTTGAGGACTTGGGACGTGATCAATATATATGAACACTTTGTTGTCCTTCAATACTTCTGAAAACTTTTTCTGCCAATATTGATCACTTTCTATATCTTGCTGAAATGCATTAACCTTCGGATGTGGATGTAATTGACTTAAAATTTCCCGTCGTATGGTGGTTATTACATCATTTTGTGATCCCAATCCTTCTTCCACACTCTCCAGTTCCGTGTTTTTAACTGTGACTTGTTTCCATTTGTTGCCTAGAACATGTGTTAGCTCTGAGTAGATTTGATCAGCAAGTTCCACCTTGCCCGTGTACCGATCACCGCACACGAAAACGGCTCTTGCGTTGACTCTCTCATTCCGTAGCTCAAGCAATTTCTTAACCCTGTCAACTGAACATTCAGTGGAAAAACTCATGAGATAAGACATTGTATAGATAAGACATTTTATACTAGAGTTTTGCTTTTCCTTAATTATTTAGATTATAGAATTCTGCACCTGGGTCTTCACTCTCTTCCATTTCAGAAGATGCGCCACTTGGAGGACCTTCATCTAAATAGAGAAGGACGATATGAGTTCCCTAACATAACCTAGTATATAGCTTCAACAAGATAGTAGTTTTTTTAAATTAAACAGAAAAACATAAACACTAAGCAGAAATTTGTTTTAAACATCTTTAATAATTCTCCAAGGAGTTGCCCTTAGACACACAACACTATATAATAATTCATGCTAACTATAATAAAATTTAAACAAGTTTGTTTTTTTTTTTGCATAATGTTTGTATTACATAGCCGTTTTAACGTTGTAATACCACTAACTATTTTGATTACCATAAACAAAATTAAAAAGCAAACACACTAAGCAAAATTGTGTTTTAAACATCTTTAATAATTTTCTAAAGACTTGTTTTTATATGAAACATCCAGAGCAGCGGAATTTATCTACAAGCAAGAGGAAGCACAGTAAAAACACTATATCTCTATATCAAAATGATACTAGCGGATCATATTTATAGTTGGGGATGAAGGAAAAACACACCAAAATTTTGAAATGCATTAAATTTAGAAGTATGGTGTCTATCCAATCGCTGAATAAATTCAACTACTGGAAATAAATTCAATCACTTCAACATCTGACAACTGCATCAAAAGATCAGTCAGAGATCTAGTAGATGAAATCTTATTTAATTTTTAACATCCTACTATTAATTAGATTTCACAAAAACTTTGACACCAAGCATTTCCCTCGACTTTTTAAAGTCTTCCTCCTTCAAAGGTTTTGTGAAAATATCTGCAACCTAGTCTTTGGACCTACAAAACAATAACTCAATTTTATTAGCTTTTACCAATTCTTTGATGAAGTGGTACTGGATTTCAATATGTTTGATCTTGCCATGAAACACTAGATCCTTTGATACTGCTATGACAAAATTAGTCACAAAAAATTATTGTTGCCCTTTCGTTGGATGATTTAGTTCACCTAGAATTCTTCTAGGGCAAACTGTCTGGCATGTGATCAAAGTGGTGGTAACATACTCTGCCTCAGTAGTTGATAATGCAACAATTGGTTGCTTCTTTGATGACCATGAAACTTATCCCAATCCAAGATGAAAAGCATAACTAGAAGTGCTCTTCCTATCATCTATATTGCCACCTAATCGCTATTTGTGTAGCCAACGACCTCAAGTTGGTATTTTCTTTCATAATAAATACCATGGTTCCTGGTCCCATTGGCATACCATATAATCCTTTTACCTGCTTGTAAGTGAGTGTTCTTCGGTGCCTCCATAAATTTGCTAATCAAACTCACTGTAAACATTAAATTTGGTCTGGTTGGAGTCAAATACATGAGACTTCCAAATAATATTTTGTATAATGTTGGATCAATATTACTACCACAATCATCCTTGTTCAATTTTAGACCTATTACAACTAGTGTAATTACTGATTTGTTATCCTCCATTTTAAACCTCTTTAAGACATATTTTGCATACTTGCCTTGAGAGATGAAGATACCATCTGCATATTGGGTAACTTCAATGCCAAGAAAATATTTCATCAGGCCTAAGTCTGTCATCTCAAACTCCTACTTCATGGTATTTTTAAATTGCTCAAATAGCATATTTCTATTGCCAATATAAATTAGATCATCTACATACAAGCAGACCATTATCATGTCCCCCTCTTCATTTACCTTCATTTAGAGAGTGTGCTCATATGGGCATTTGATGAACTCATTCTTCTAAAATTATACATCAATGTGGCTATACCAAGCCTTGGGTGCTTGCTTCAACCCATACAAGGATTTATTCAATTTTAATACCTTGAATTCATTTCACTTTAGCTCTTATTTGGGTGGCTAGTCTATGTAGACCTCCTCTTCCAACACTCCATTGAGGAAGGCAGACTTAACATCCATTTAGTAAAAATTCCACCTCTTTTGGACTGCCAGTCCTAGAATCAATCTAACTGTGTCAAGTCTTGCTACATGTGCATATACCTCATGATAATCAATCCCCAAACTTTTATTGTAGCCTTTTGCAATCAATCTACCTTTATGTCTTTCAACTTCACCTTGGGTATTAAATTTACTTTTATATACCCATTTGACTCCAATGGTCTTCTTACCTGCTGAAAGATCCATTGATTTCTAGGTCTAATTCTTCTCTATGGCTTCTATCTCATCATCCATAAATTTCACCCATTTTCTATTCTAAATTACTTCTTTAGATGAAATTGGATCATACCCATAAAAGAAAGGAAAATCAAAATATTCCTCTTCAATTTCATTTGTAGGTACCTCATATATATCTTGCAAGCTCATTTTCTTTGATGGTGTCTTCAAGTTAGAGATCCTTCTTGCAAGTGGAGGTGATTGTGATGATGAGGTGGTGCTAATGTTAAAATCAATACTATTATTTAAAGCTACATATGGATGCACAATGTCCCTGTTCAAGTCCTCAAACCCAATAATTGTTGGCTCTTGTTGACTAGTCTTGGATTTCTAGTTCCAAGCTTCATCTTCTAGTAACTTGACATCTCAACTTATAATCAACTTCTTTGTGATAGGGTTATACAACTTGTAAGCCTTTGATTCTTCACTATACCCAGTGAAGATGCATTTTTCTACATTATTGTCTAACTTCTTTCTATTTTCATATGAAACATGTGCATATGCTATGCACCCAAAAACTTTTAAATAAGCAACACTTGGATCTTGAGGGATATTGTCCTTCACACTCTTCGTGGGACACCTATTTAACAGATAAATTACACAAGCTACAGATTCTACCTAGAACTCATGTGGTAATCCCTTTGCCTTTAGCATACTCCTTTTCATATCCATTATTATTCTGTTCTTCCTCTTTGCAACACCATTCTATTGTGGTGTGTATTTGACTATGAAATGCCTTCTAATTCCATTTGCTTTGCAAAAATTATAGAATTTATTAGAGATGTATTCACCTCCTCCATTTATTCTGAGATTCTTCACATAATACCCACTTTTTTTTTCAACCAAAGCTTTAAACTCCTTGAATTTACTTAAAGCTTCTAACTTGTGCTTGATGGAATATACCCATGTCCTCCAATTGAAATCATTTATGAAATTCAAAAATTATTTTTTATTGGTAAATGAGCCTATTTGCATAGACCCACAAATATTTAAATGCACCAACTCCAATGGTTGTGAAGCTCTCCATGATTATCCTATAGGGAATACATACCTATGTTGTTTTCCAACTAGGCAACATTCACATGCTTGATTTGGTTTCTCTATGAGGGGTAATCCCTTCACCATTTGTTTCTTGTGTAGCAGGTTCAGGCCATTGAAGCTCAAGTGACCTTATCTAAGATGCCACAACCATGTAGCATCTTTCAAAACTACACTAAATGAAAGAAGAAATTCATTTTAAATTTGTAGGAAAAACATCGTGTTCTTTGTCATGGACAAATTTAATATGAGCCCATTCCCCTTGCCTCTGATGATATAGGATGCATTTTAAAATTGCATAGTGTGACCCTTCTACACAATTTATCCAACACCCAAAAAATTATGTTTCAACCTAATCACATAATACACATCATGAATGTGCCTTCTTTTACCTTGCTTGCTGTGAATTATGCTCTTTTCTTTTCCCATGATAGGTACCTTGTTGTTGTTTCCCATATTCACTTTAGATTTTATGGTTTCATCCAACTATGAGAATATTTTTGTGTTCCCAAATATATGGTTACTACAACCACTATCATGATACCATGTATTCATCTTGCTCTCTTCATCATTTCTACAAGTTAGCATCATAGACCCACATACATCTCTATTTTTTGCATTTTCATTTTTATTTGTATAGTGGGCTTGCTACCTATTTTTCTTGGCCAACTCTTTTCTACACTCATTACTATAATGACCAAAATTCTTGTAGTAATAACATTGGATCTTTAATTATCATACCTTTAATTTGATCCTCCTTGTTGATTCCTTTCATTACCTCTTCCTCCTTCTTGATGGAAGTTGTAGCTAGTCTCACCTTCATTGGAGTTTGACCTTCCTCCTCTCTTGTGGCCTCTTCCATTCTTACCTCTATTACTCTATCCTCTTCCTCCTTGAGAACATAAGGTGGACTGGTAGGAATATTATCTTTTCCTATTGTCTCAAAATGAGATTTGCATTTTAAATTCTTGCTCTAATGATAATTGAGATGACCAAATCAACCTCTGCTCATGTGTTTACAAATAATTCACGAGATCATCTATTGAGAGGATTTTTAAATCCCTTAATTCTTTAATTACAATCATCATTGAGTCAAAACCTTGTTGGCAGGTTTATTAGTATTTTCTTCACTATTATTTGGTTCTCAAATTTCTTGTCATTCAACCACATATGATTGATGATACCCATAGTTTAGGTAAATAAGTAGCTCATGGACTTTGATTCACTCATCTAAAAATTTTAAAAATCCTTTTTTAGCATTACAACCTCACCAACTTCACTTTATTGGTAACCTTTAAAGATATGGCTAAACTTTCTCATACCTCCTTTGATTTGGTTGATATTGCAATTCTTGATAAAATTGTCTCCTCAACTACCTACATTATATAAAATAATACCTTCTGGTCCTTCTTCATATTCTCCTTCAATAGATCCTTCAATGCTACTGCATCTACAGGTTCTGGGTAACCGTTCTCCACCATGTCCTGTAGCTCTTGAAACCCAAAAAAATCTTCATTTGAATGCTCTATTAATCATAATTTTTTTATTGAACCATGGGATCTACAAATGCAAAGAATTTCTATTGAAATTCATTGCTTCTACAACCTTCTACAAATGGTACTAGCCTTGATATCAATTTGAAAGATCTAAAGCAATGAAATTTATCTATGAGCAAGAGAGAGCGTAGTAAAAACACTTTATAAAAATTTGACAAAATACAAATTCCACAATTTGAAATTCTACAAATGTGTTTCCAGAGAAACTACGAGCATAATTTGAAAATTCCTTGGAGTAGAGAAGAAATTAACAAAAGAATTACGAGAAAATTTTAACAAATCTTTCATCGGTAGAACATAATAAATGATGGGGAACACAAAATCTACTCAAACCTAATTCTGCAATTGAAAATTAAAATTGCTCAAGAGAAATTTAATAAAGGAAAAAATTATTTCAAAATTTAACAAGGTATGTTGAGCGAAATTTATCAAAAAGATGCTCGAGCAGATTTTACAAAGGATTTGCAAGCAGATTTTTCTCTTACTCATTCAAACCAGAAATTTACTTTGAATGGAAATTTTCTAGGGTATAGCTCACCGAAATTTTAAAAGGATGAGTTGGGTGCAGTATAATAAAGAAAATTATTCTATTTTGATTTAAAATGAAAATGCGAACAACCACGAGATAAACAAGGAAAACCCTAATTTTACAAAGTGAATTTAACTCAATATTTGAATATCACATAGAATAAAATACAATGAAGGTGTTATATATTCTTGAAAATGGAAATACATCCACAAACATATGCATCTTAGAAAAACTATAGGATACACCAACATTTTTTTTTAAGACTACAGCTTCAACCTTCAACTCTCCAACATTCACCTTCTTCATTAACATTTTCTTCAAGTGGTATCTCTCTATATCAAAATGATACTAGCGGATCATATTTATAGCTCAATATGGAGGGAAAAACACAAATTTTGACATACATTAAATTTAGAAGTATTGTGTCCATCAAATCATCAAATAAATTCAACTACTAGAAATAAATTCAGTCACTTCAATATCTAACAACTGCATCCGAAGATTTATCAAAGATTTAACAGGTGAAATTTGATTTAATTTCTAACATTATACTCTACTTTATATTTCAATATATTATTATTATTTGTCATCACAATGAGACAAGTTTGTTTTTTCTTATTTTTACATTATGCTTGTATTACATAACTTTACGTTCCAATAATTTATGTCTATTTTAGATTAATCCTTTCATAAACTTTATTACACAAAATTTACCTAATCATTAACTACCATTACCATTAAACATAAGTGATTCAATTTCAAACATGAGCACATTCTAAAATTAAACAAGATATAATTTTTAGTTTCCTTTCGGAAAGAAGTTGTTTATGAAATCATTGAGGAGTTTAAGACAATATAATAAATTTAAGATTATATATGCTTGTAGAGAGAAAAATATTTAATGGGAAGATTATTCAAAGGAATAGTATAGTACATTGTTATGCAAAAAGTAAAGTAAATTTTTATGGAGATCAACTATATATATATATATTAGATCAAGAAAACTCAAAACCCATATTAATTGTCATATTAACTAACATAATGTAGAAAAAGAAAAGAAAAAATAGTCTTAAAAAATATGTATAAGAATGATATAAAAGAAAATAATATTGTGGGCATCTTTCTCCTACTTTAAATCTTTCTCTTAAATTACGATAATATTTAAGAATTATTGAACAAAATGATTTTTAAAATATTAATAAGACATTGAAAAGCTCATGTTAAAAATAATCATAACTTTTCTTTTTTCATTTAATTTTTGTGTACAAGGTATATATGCATATCTTATAGAATTAAAATAATATAAATAATAGGCATTAATAAATGGTGGTAGGAAAGCATAAATGGCATCATCCACATAATACTAAAAGTATGCATATTTTAAGAATACTAAAATACACAAAAATAAAAAATAAATTTTTGTAATGTTCAATTTCTACTAAAAATGAAAAGGTGGAAAAGAAAAAATATATGGTGATCTATGATATTTTTAACAAAACCAATGCTTGGTTACAAACGAATATTTTAACTCAAAAAATTTTATATCAATGTGATTAGGTTCTATATGCCAAGAAACTATATAATCATTTAAAAATACATTTTAAGTTGTCTAAAATACTGTAAAGCAACTATAAATGCATTGTCATACAATTGTACTAGTGTAACTTGAGATCAAATCTCTTTATGATGAAAACTCACATAACAAGTTGGTTTCATCATGTCTAGGTGTGGTATTATGGTGCATCCTAACAAAATATTTACTATCATTAACATGCCACAACCTAGAAATCTAACTAAGCTTTGAAGTTTGTAATGTAAATTGCAATCCATTATAATATTTATATCCCAATTGGTAGATAAATATCAGTCCTTTATATACTCTCAAGGAAATGGATCGAGATGAATTTGAATGAAGAATGTCAAAAGTGTTTTGATACTTTGAAAACATATCTTCTATGTCTACCAATACTTATCCCACCAAATCTTCTCAAGTTATTGTTGCTATATATTACAACAACATTCATGATTTAGGTGCCATGTTGGCACAATATACTGATCAAGAGAGGGAAAGGGTTGTCTACTATATTAGTAGAACCCTTATAAGTTATCATATTAGATATCCCTTTGGAAAATATCTTCCTAGTAGTGATCTTTGTTTTTCACAAGTTGATACATTACATTCTAATCCATAAAACTTATGCTATAGCTAAGGTTGGTCCCTTAAGGTATGTTATATGTAAAAA
Source organism: Wollemia nobilis (assembly GCA_028583015.1). Classification (NCBI taxonomy): domain Eukaryota; kingdom Viridiplantae; phylum Streptophyta; class Pinopsida; order Araucariales; family Araucariaceae; genus Wollemia; species Wollemia nobilis. The sequence goes on along the minus strand of JAQPPZ010001245.1, from coordinate 3,825,139 downwards.
TTACTTTTTGGGTAGGATAGCTAAATGGATAATATTTCTTAATATATTTGGTCTTGAATTCATTATCCAAAATTTGATAAAGGGACAAGTGATATCTAATTAGCTAGAAATATCCACTTTACCATCTAGCCATACCCTAGTAATCAAATATCCTAATGAGATAGTTTATGATATAGAAGTATCACAATAGGATTCCTAGACTCTTTTCTTTGATAGTGCAAGATGTTTTAGAGTAGGGGGGTTTAGAGTAGGGGTAGGAATCATCTTAGTGTCACATAAACATATTATCATTCCATTATCTTTTAAGATTCAATTCTTGTGTACTATTAATACAATCAAATATGAAGTGTTCATCCTTAGACTTTGAGTATTCCTAGCCTTAAAAGTCAAAATAATATCCATATTTTAATATTTGTAGTTGATCATATACTAAATTAATGGATATTAGTAAAATAAATATGATAAAATCAAGCCATATAAAGATATTATGGATAAAGTGAAGGTTCTCTTTGATAAGGTTACCATTGATTCTATACCATGTTCTAGCAATCACAAAGTAGATGCAATGGTTGTAGTTGCATACCTCATATCTCTATATTTTGAGGATGATCAATCAACAATCATCTATAATATAAGATAGCATGCAACCTTACAATCCAGTCAAGAACCATTAGCCATATTTGACATCGAATAAGCACCAATCCTTGATCTTTGGTACAATTAAATTTACAACTTCCTTCAAAATGGTGCTTTGATCAAAGATCTAAATCATAATGAGTGAAATAACCTAAGGCAATGAGCTTGTATATACATTATAATTAGAGATATCCTATATAGGAAATATTTTTATGGTATTCTTTTAAAATACCTAAATTTGGATGAGGCTAAATGAGTAGTTCAAGAGGCCCATTAGAGAGCATGTGGTGGACACTTCACTGGAAGTTTCATTACTAAGAATTATATTTGTAAGGGTATTATTGGTAAACTATGAAAATGGATGCCCATTATCACATGCACAAATGTGATAATTGCTAAAATAATGATAACCTTATCCATACACCTTTCCAGGAGTTTCAGTCCATTATATCCCCTTAGACCTTATCTACTTGGGGGCTATATATTATTATGGAAATAAATCTAATGTCATTTGTTCGATATAATTTTATAATTATCATAATAGAATACTTCACAAAGTGGGTAGAAGCTATACCCTTATCCTTTTGCACTAGAGTTTAAGTTTTAAAGTTTATTTTTCACAATATGGTATTTCCAACATGCTTATCTCATATAATAGAAATCCCTTTAATAAAAAAAGTGTCCAATATCCATGCCAAACTTAAAATACAACATAAGTAGTCAACCTTGCATTCCCCACAAGATAAATGTTAGGAAAAATCTTCATATAAAACTTTAATAAAAATATTAAAGAAATTGTTAGAAAAACTAATAGGGGTTGGCACTTCCAACTATATCCCACCTTATGGGTGTATCCCACTAGTGTTAGAACATCAAATGGTGGTACACATTATGCCTTATTTTATGAGACTGAGATTATTTTTTCCTTTAAATTAGAAGTCTTATCCCTTAGAATTCTTCTAAAGGATGCATTTGTTGGTGATGAATATCACCATGCACACCTTAGCCAAATAATTTTTTTAATAAAAATAATATACATACCTTAAAGAACTTGTGAGTTTATAATAAAACACATAAAAATTCCATTGGAAAGAGGGTGTGAGCTCATTCCTTTGAATTAGGCAACTTAGTTCTTAAGGAAAACTACAAAAACACTAATTCTAAATAAGACTTAAAAAGAAAAATATAAACCTAATTGGTTAGGCCCATTCATAGAAACAACTAAGTATGGGTAAGATGCATATCACTTAACCATATTATATCTTAAGGAATATAAGGACCTATAAACATAATATATTTAAAAAATATTATGTTTGAATATATGTTTATCTTCTCATGTGCTTCATTGCATGGATGATTATCTGCAAAACATTTTTTTTCTTACATGTACCTGATTGTATGTTTACATAGGTAAAATTGTTCATCCTATAAAATCACAAGAAGACATCTTGCAATGATGCAATAATGATCCTAGATAGCAAATATATTCACTTGCATTGTATTTACAGTAGATCGCTAAGCTAGTGAATCTCCTCAATGACTCCTTAAAATTCCTATTAGTCCTCTTGATATTTTGGAATCTTGAAGGAAGCTAAGGTCTTGATAATACATAAGTATTCATCAATTATAGTACCATTGCATTTCAATTCCTTGGATTCTCCTTCAATATTCCTAATTGTCTAGAGGGTTGTGTGGTTCTTATACATTACTTGCTTGATCTTGTGCATGATTGCTTATCATAAATACATGTTTTCCTATCATACTTCACATGATTACATGACATTCATGATTGTGTCTTATAAATGTATGGTTTCATTGTGCATAAATATTTTATTTTCTAATATAGACAATGAGAATTATTTCTTTCTTAAATGTTTTTGATGTGACCCTAAAAATATTTTTAAATAATTCCTATCTTCCCTCCCATAAAAGCCTTTAGCTATTTATATACATAATTTCACTCTTATTTTCATGATAACATTTTTCATGACTACTTGAGTATTTAGAATTAGGGGACTCTACAATGAAATAATGATGAAAACTAATTCAGGATAACTCACTTGCATTTCACTTGCACTAGGTCATTGATGCTAAGTCGATTCCTATCCTTAGGACTTTAGATTTTGTTTTGTGCACTATTTGTCTTACACCAATGAGATATAGTGATTATTCATTTATATTCAGAATTGTGTGCTAGTAGATTTTGCTTTATTTTGTTTTGATTTGCTTCTACTAAGCCTCTTGCCTATGCTTTTAGAGGAGAGGACAATAATGGTTATTCCTTTCTTGATGAATTTTACACATTATCACATAGCATTAATGAGGGATAACCTCATAACTATCATTATTTCCTAAAATAACACAATCTCATGGATTTTAAGGGTCAGAGGATTAGAATTATTCCTTAATATAATATTTTTAAGACATAAGCATGCACCACTTAAAATATTTAAGAGAAATAATTATCATGCTCCTTCACTTAAAAGCTTCGAGCTATTTATTTCTTATTTGTATAACTTTTATTATCATGATTGCATGCTTGTACAATTGCATAGTCGTTTGTTCATGTAGAAATTAGGGATACTATGATGAGTTAGTGATGATACCTAGTTAGGATAGCATACACTTGCATTGCATTCACACTAGACACCTAATTCTTGTAGATCCCCACCCTAAGGATCATATGCATGTCATGTGCTCCATCAATTTTTATTCAACATGATATATTTGTTTACACTATTGCATGATTGAATAATTTCATAAAATACATATTGATTTCCATGTTTCCATCTTTGCATTAATTTTTTACATTATTGATTAGTTAATGTATGAATTAGTATTTTAACAGTGAGAACTAAGACTAATTTTACCCATCGATTTATGAATGTGCAACAAACCATTACACCAAAACCTCGAGATAGAAGTGAAAGTCCAAATACACTAGGATCATAACATCCCACCACTCTTCGAATACCATACTCTATATAATGGACCTAACTTTCCATCTGTTACCCTTTGGGACTTTGGCATGGTAGACTTGACTTCCCACCTGCTCCGCAACTCGAACCTAGGTGGTTGCTCTAATACCAAATGTAACAAAGTATTACATAAAAACCTCAAGATAGAAGTGAAAGTTCGAATACACTAGGATCATAATAGTATGATGGACACGTGTAGTCCATAATTCTCAAAGGAAATAAACTTGCATGTTTCCACTTTTTATACATATTTTCTAAAAATAATAATCAATCTTATTCTTCTAAAAACTATCATCTACCTACAAAATTATGTTATTTTTATTAAGTCATAGGAATGGATGGCCTCTAATTTCTTATAAATCTGTAATTAATTCTTGGTTTTAGTCCTCTTATTAGGGCCTTCCAAGTGATGAGTAGAGTGTATCTCATTTCCTTAGAATCCCTAATAAATACCTAAAGAAATATAACTTAATACATCTACATCTTATGAATTGATGAAGGTATGAGAAAGATAATATTATTTTATTAAGAATGAATATAGCATCTTCAAAAATATTTATAAAAGAATGGTAGATCAAAATATTCGATGGCATCAAAATAACTAATGGTAAGGCTTCCTATAAAGCTATTAATCCCAAACATAAATTACATAATCCTTGCAACTAGATGTTATAAAATATAAACAAATTAATCAGGACAAAAATCTTCCAACTTAGTAACATAAACATATATTATCCAACTTAATAACATGGACATAGACTATATAACAAAACATGGATATAGAATGTCCAACTTAGAAACATAGACATAAATTATCCAACTCAACAACATGAATATATATTATCCAACTCAACAACATGAACATAGATTTTCCAACTTTGCAACATAGATATAGACTATCCAACTCAACAAAACATGGACATAGACCATCCAACATAAAAAAGTAATAAGGGTATTAGTTTTCCAATACCATAGCATTTATTATATATGGATATTGATTATCCCTATCATTGTGTTATATATGAACATAGACTATCTAAAACATTAAATGACATTAACTACCTACAAAGCAATAACTTGCCTAAGTACTTGGCCATTAATTAGAATAGAAGAGCTATTTATTATGAGAAAGCAAACCATTTTAAGGACATAAACTATCAAAAAATATAGACTATATAAAAATATAATAAGTCATAGTTGTCTAAGCCTATCCATTTATTAGGGTAAAAGGCCACAAATTAGAGTCTATTGATGCAACATGTAAATAAAATATCAGTTTGGTAAACACTACTAAATTAGTCATTCAAACTAACAATTTATAACAAGCACAATGTTGTACCTTTTAAATACCTTGTTTAAAGTGGGTCATAACCTTAAACATATATGGATGTAGGCACTAACCATTTTTTGCCAAAAAAAAAAACTATTTCCCTCTTCCTAACCCCAAGAAAATCATACTAACGATATTCATAAGCATTCCTCAAATCATGAAATCAAATCATTTCTAAAATTTTAACTAATATATTCCTAACTTAAATTTTAACATTAACTTAACAAATCAAAATTATTCAAAATACGTTCAACATTATGAATATTTGTCAAATCAACTTTAGACCTCTTTATTAACCTAATCACACCTATATTTTGTATTATTGCTAAGAAAAAAAATCATTTTGAAATTATGCCAAATTCTTGTTAACCTTTGATGCTTAGAATTTTTTAAATGAAATTAATTTATTTAAAAGTTTAAATTAACCCTAAAATCAAATCTATACCCACATATGTCAACCATATCTATCATAAAATACCATACACACATCACCATATCTATCTATGCATCTATCCAATTAATACAAATCTTCATATCACATCAATTCAAAACACATCATAAAATATTAATAAATCAATAAATAATTGATATATATACACACATCATCCAATCATACATTGGTCTGGTGCATCACAATCACTCAAAATGGTACACTCAAATTATACCATTTTTCTAATGCAACTCATTAAAATTTGTGCTCTTATACCACTAATAGGCTACCAAAAATCTACAAGTCCTCAAATTGACCCTAGGACTCAAATCCTCTAACCAATTGAAGAGGGAACTAAACCGACTACTAGAAATACCTCATAATTCATACTGTCCTAGAATAGGATCAAGATCATGATATTTGGGGAGATGGTTACCTCTAGTCGGTAGTAATGAATACATAGTATATTGCTTGGTAGTGGGTGATCCTCTCTACCTCAATAGTGTACTAGGCCTACAAATGGGATATCTGGTCGACCAATGACCGAATAGTTGTATATCAACTCCTAATACTTGCTCTAGCCATCTTGGTTATAGTGTCATTCCTCTTCATCTTGATTTGATCCCTCTCTATCCTCATTGGGTCTCTCTCCACTATCATGTAATCCATTTATAATCAAGCTTAGTCTCTCTAAACTATGGCTTGATATATTTCTAGCTTCCTCACCATGTCATCTCTCTCCTATTGGGTTACCTCCTTTATTGTCCTACTTGTATTAGCCTTGCTATCTACCCCAATGCTTAAGGAAGGGATCATCAAAAATCTCTTAGGCATCAACCCATCCTTATATCTCTATCTCAAACTCTCTCGCACTAATTAAACATGATAAAAAAATATTATGATAAATATAAATCCCATATAGGGCTACCTCATCACAAGAGTAACTTGTGTTGGATAAATTTATCTATGCCATTATAAGTAGCTAGTTGTGACCCCAACATCATCATTCCTAATATCAACAATAGGAGTATCATCTACATTTTTCTCTATGAAACTCTCTAGATTAGTAATATCTCTAAACCCTCTCATCATCTTCTAGGTTACTTACTAGAACCATATATGTATAGATATAATATCCTAAACAAGGCTAAGTATCATAGTATATGATCTGGTTGATAAAGCTCAAAATACCAACAAGCTCTTCATAACCACCTAATACTATGTATTTGATCTAACTAAAATTCATTCTCCACCCATCTAATATGCCCTCTGCATGGCTTCCATATCACCTAGTCTACTTATAGGTCATAAATGATTTATTGTTATGCCATTATAATTTCCCAAAATGGAATCTAACCAATATCATTTGTTCAATCCCACCTAAAACCCATAAAAACCTATGAATTACTTGGATCCCTAGGCAATCCAATTGGCCATTTCATGGTCAAGAGATCCCATACCTAGACCTATATAAGAGTACAACAAATCATGCTCTTTTCCTTCTTGTAAGCAACCAAGTGAAGGGTAACTTATATAAAATAAAAGGACCCTAAGAAAACTTCACATGTTGGTCCCTCATATGGGTGATTATCTTTTCCTACCTCTAGTGTAGAAATTTCTTGTTAGTATCTCCAACTAGAAAGCTTGAAACTACAACACAATAGAGCTATTAGTATATCTAATAGTATGACTTGGTACATGCCATTAATGTTAATGTCATACTTTATCAACTAGAATTGAGGGCCATGAGTCAATCCATAAATAGCCCAAGTCTAATATTATCTCATTTAGATGTGAATACCTCAAATAGATATTCGAAGAATCCTCTAAACATCCTTCAACATGATTGACATCTCTCTTATCGCTTGAAGGAAAGTGGTATATTTTAAATACCACCACTCTACCAAATCTATCAAAGGAGCATTATCTAGATTAACATAAGGTATAATCACCATATACCCTAGCCCCACAATGTATAAGATCACCCTATTAGCGTATGTCATAGTATATATTATCAAACATAGGGCACGGTAGCTTATATGTTAACGCTAACACATCTAGCACATGTATGCACAAAGAAAACAAAAAAAATAGTTAGATTTTTATCTTAAAAATCATTCACCTTTCCCCTATCCCTTGATGAATTCACTAGTTATGTGCAACTTCTCCATCAAATAAATTTTCCACCTAGTCATGAATTCACCAATGCAATAAAAATAATGAATATACTACTTGTGTGGTAAATTCAAGATGATGTATTTATGTTTCATCGAGAGAATATGTTGAATATCATGTATAAATTTCAAAAGAAATAAAAAAATAATGTATGAAGATAGTTCATACCCATATATATCCCCCACTTGGTCCTATCCCACCTCTCACAAAGTTTATTCAATGCATTGGACATCTCTATTGTGTCATTTCACCATGCCTTGGCATTTTCTCCAAAGCTTATTTTCTTCCTTGTGTGATGCAGGAGCATCCAATGGTGTAAGAGTGATCTTTCATCATCTAAAATTTGTATTAATTTTATTCTATTCTAATTTTATTTAGTTTTTTAGGGGCATGTATGAAAATCCTACCAATAAGGTGAAAATCCTGCCACTAAAGCTTAATGGTGAGATTTGAAGGCCTGAGAGGCCTCATAGAGGGATGAAAATTGGATTTAGTTCCCTTTATGACACTATGTTGTATATATTTTCAAGAGATATCAAAAAATATTCACTAATATTCAATCCAAGCAACAAGTGAGGAGTTATGACCCCAGGAAGTTTTACCTCTAAAATTTGAATTTCAAATGAATTTTCCTAGGTGGGAAAAAGGGAAAATACGGTATTATAGGGGAATTTCAAAATTTTAAAAAGGGGTCTAGTCTGCATCTCCATTTTTTTATGATCCTATTGCAATTTCTATGTTTTCATTAGATTATTTGTGATTTGTTGTCTTATTTCTACTTCAAGTGGTATTAGAGCAGTAGTTCTTGAGTGTGAAAAATATATCACCGAATGTGAGGTAGTTTGCACCATGGTTTGTGGTTGTGAGTTGTGAGAAACATGATCAGAATACCTCAACGAAGAAACTATGGTGGTGGGAGAAATTTTTTGGTACCAGAAGAGGATTTTAGAGCCCAGCAGAGGCAAGTTCAAGCACTACAAGAGGAGTTGCATAGAGGGTTTGAGCCAAGAAGAGAATATGGGAGTAAAGATGAACCTAAAAAAGAAGAGTTCTAGTTTGATGAAGAAGAATAAGAGTTATTAGATACTATGCAAGACATATTATATAAATCCATATCCCAGATTGGAAAGAGACTAAAGATGGATGTTTCTACATATTTTGGAAATTTTAATCCAAAATATTTGATCAATTGGGTCAATGATATGGAAAAATACTTTGAGTATGATAAGGTGGAATATCTTGAGAGGATCAAATTTTCTAAGACCAAGATGAAGGGTCATGTTAGTATCTGGTTTAAGGGAGTACAACTAGACAGAGATAAAAGAGAAAAATAAAGGATAACAAGGTGGAAGTGAATGGTGGAGAAGTTAAAGAGATAGTTCATTCTAGCTGATTAAGAGTTGGATTTATTGAATAAAATGTAGGGTTTGAGGTAGTCAGGAAGTCTCTAAAAGAGTATACAGAGGAGTTCTACAAGATTATAATCATAACAAGCCATTTTAAGACCAAAAAGGAGAATATATCCCATTATATAAATGAGTTTAATCCAAGTATTCAAGAAGAGCTAAGTCTATTCAGGATGAGCACCATAGAAGATTTTTATCAGTTTACCTTGAAGTTAGAAGAGAAGATGAGGAGAATATTTTAAATCAAGTAGAGAGGAAGAGGTTGTAGTGGAAGAACTAACAAGAGAACAAATGGAGGATGAAATGAGGATCAAAAGAAGAATGGAGAAGCGAGCAACAGTCAGGACCAGAAAGGTAATAATGCTTACCATCCCTATGAGCAAAACAAGGGTGACCAAAGAGGAAGAGGAAGGTATGGATGAGAACATGGAAGAGGAGGATTTTGTGGAACCTATTTTCAATGTGGGGAAGAAGGACATCGAGCATACGAGTGTCCAAAACACCAAGGAAGGATGAATAAGATACCTGAAGGTAATACATAAGCTACTGTTGTAGATGAATGTGTTGAACTTGAGCATTCTAAAGAACTAGAAAGAGGATAATTTCTAGTTACAAGTAGAGACTTTCTGAATGATGAGAAATATCCATATCAAAGGAAGATTTTATTCTGCACAAGATGTAAATGTGTAGGTAAATTTTATAATGTTATCATTGATAATGGTAGCACTAATAATCTAGTTTTAGAAGGGATGGTAACCAAATTATAGCTAGAGAGAAGGAGACGCCTGTATCCATATAATTTTAAGTGGTTGCAGAAGGACCATAGGGCTTTGGTCAACGAGTAATGTTTAGTAAAGTTCAATATTGAGAATTATCATGATGAGGTCCTATGTGACATCCTTCCTATGGGTGTTTACCATTTGCTATTGGTAATTTCGTGGAAGTTTGATCAATGTGCAATACATGATGGACATGCCAACACTTACTCCTTGACAAAGGATTGAGTGCACCATAAGCTAAATCCTGTGAAGGAGATGGAAGAAAAGGTATGTAGCAGTGCCAAAATTTGTTTAGTTGATGGTAAAAAAAATTTGGATGGTCTAAAGTACGAGCATATGTGTTATGCATTAATTCCTAGAGTTAAGGAAGAACAATGCAAAGATATCCGAGTAGAAGTCTCAGGTTTGTTGGAAGAATTCCTAGATATTGTATTATATAATTTACCTGAGGGTTTACCACCAGTGAGGAAGATTGGTCACCAGATATATTTGGTACCAGGAGCTATTTTACCAAATAAGGTAACCCATAGAATGACTCCTACAAAAAATAAGGAGCTAAATAGACAATATCAAGAGCTACTGAACAAAGGGCTGATTCGAGAGAGCTTGAGTCTATTTGTAGTTTCTATAGTACTAGCACCAAAGAAAGATGGGGAGTGGAGAATGGGTACAAATTCTAACTATTAACAAGATGATGGGGAGCCAATATTTTCTCACACTAAATTCTCAATTCTCATTCAACAATTTGAAAAAAATTACATTAATGGCAGCAGTCTGCCAAATAAACTCCTTTATCCCAAAAGATAGTTTATTTTTATTTTCTTTACAGAATTTCTCCCCCTGGAAGAAAAACAGCCCAAATAGGTCCAAAATGTCCCTCTCCTTTTGCCTTCATGTCTGCAACTCTGTCTCAGCAGTTTTCCTACCGCTCAATAATTTCCTCTGTAACGGCCCCTGTAACCGCCTGCCCTTTTTTTTTTCTTTGGTCATGAAAATGCGACATGTCGCAATATCACGACACTTTTTCCTTCTTCCTCTTTCTCTTCTCCTGTAGTCGCGATAATGTGACATGTCACGATATCGCGACACCTTTTCTCTCTTGCTCTTCCTCTTCTCATTTAGTCATGATAATGCGACATGTCACGATATCGTGACACTTTTCCTCCCTTGCGCCTTCTCTCGTCCTTTGGTCGCAAAAATGCGACATGTCGCGATATCGTGACACTTTTCTCCCTTGTGCCTTCTCTCATCCTTTGGTCATGAAAATGTGACATGTCACGATATCATGACACTTTTTCTCTCTTGAGCCTTCTCTCACCTCTTGGTCGCGAAAATGCGACATGTCGCGATATCATGACACTTTTCTCTCTTGTGCCTCCCCTCGTCTTTTGGTCACGAAAATGCGACATGTCACGATATAGCAAAACTTTTCTCTCTTGCACCTCCTCTCATCCTTTGGTCACGAAAATGCGACATGTCACGATATCGTGACACTTTTTCTCCTTTGCACCTTCTCTTGTCCTTTGGTCATGAAAATACGACATGTCACGATATCGCGACACTTTTCTCTCTTGCGCCTTCTCTCATCTTCTGGTCGTGAAAATGCGACATGTCGCGATATCGCTACACTTTTTCTCCTTTGTGCCTTCTCTCATCCTTTGGTCATGAAAATGCAACATATCGCAATATCACGACACGTCACGATATCGCGACACTTTTCTCTCTTGCGCCTTCTCTTGTCTTTTGGTCGTGAAAATGCGACATGTCACAATATCGTGACATTTTTTTCTCTTGCACCTTCTCTCATCTTCTGGTCACAAAAATGCGACATGTCGCGATAACGTGACACTTTTTCTCCTTGGCGCCTTCTCTCATCCTTTGGTCACAAAAATGCAACATGTCGTGATATCACAACACTTTTTCTTCTTTGCCGACATGTCACGATATCGTGACATTTTTTCTAATTTGCGGTATTTTGCCTTTCGTTGGATGCTCCTGCATCAGACAACCGGGGTGGATTGAGAAGTGACCTTCACTTCTGTACTGTTCTGTCACCTTATTTTTAACTGGGGCTATACAAGCTCTCCAAGCTTCAACAAAATTTGGGTCTACAGGGTACAAACCCTTAAGTTCTTCAAACCCCACAACTTCCACTCTCATTGTTGTTAGCAAACTCTTTTCATCCATCTCCTTCAGTGGCTTTAGTTTATGGCGCACTCCTTCGTTTTTTAGGGAGTAAGTGTTGGTATGTCCATCATGGACTACATGGCGATCAAACTGCCATGGTCTTCCTAACAGCATATGGCAAGCATCCATAGGTAGGATATCACACAGGACCTCATCCTGGAATCTCCCAATATTAAAATTGACTAAGGACTGTTCACTGACCAATGCCCTATGGTCCTTCCGCAACCACACAATCCGGTATGGATGCGGGTGTCTCCTCCTCTCTAGCTATAACTTAGTAACCATTTCTTTAGATACCAAGTTATCAATACTACCATTATCTATGATAACATTACAGGCCTTACCTGCACATTTGCATCTCATGCGAAATAAGCTCTTCCTCTGATCCACATCTTTCCCTCCATTCATCAATCCTATTCTTATCATCAATGCTTCTCCTTCTTCTGCTTCTTCAGAATGTTCTAATTTAGCACCTTCATCTACTACAACAGCTCTGGCATGACCCTCAGGTCTCTTATTCATCCCATCTTGGTGTTGGGGACACTCATATGTCCGATGTCCCTCTTCCCCACAATGGAAATAGGTTCCACAAAATCCTCCTCTTCCATACCCATGTCCAGATCTACCTCTTCCTCTTTGGTAGTTATTCTGACCACGAGATCTATAATCATTATCTCCCTTCTGATCCTAACTACTGCTAGCTTCTTCTTTCTTCTCATCTCGTCCTCTATCTATTCTTCCACCAGTTCTTTCTCCATGACCTCTTCCTTTCTACTTACCATCAAACCTTATGTTCAGCTTCTCTTCAACTTTTAGAGCAAACTGGTAAACATCCTCAATGGTGCTCATCCTAACCAAAATCAACTCTTCTTGAATACTGGTTCTCAATACATTGATGTAACGGGTTACCTTCTCCTTGTTAGCTTCAGAATGGCCAATTCTGATTGAGATATGGTAAAACTCCTCTATATATTCTTTGACAAATTTATTTTACTGTCTCAAACTCTGCATTTTCATCAACAGATCCAATTCATAATCTATAGGAATAAACTGTCTCTTCAACTTCTCTACCATTCGATCCCATCTGGTTATCTTTTCCTTTCCTCCTCTATTTCTTTTTAGCTACACTTCTTTCCACCATATGCAAGCATGGCCTTTCAACTTTGTTTTTGCAAACTTGATCCGATATGGATCTACAACCTCCTCATACTCAAAATACTCCTCCATATCATTGATCCAATCAATCAACTCCTCTGGATTGAGATTCCAAAAATACATGGAGACATCAAACTTTGTCTTCTTCCCGATCCGAGATATGGCCTTAACTAATCTAGCTTCTGCAGGATCCGTTGCTTCTTCTTCAACCGATGGATCATCAACCTCCCAAGCTTCATCTTCACTATGGTCTTCTCTCCTTGGCTCAACCCCTCTTTGCAACTCCTCTTGTAGGGCTTGCACTTGCCTCTGCAAAGCTCTAAAATATTCTTCAGGTACCACATTTCTCCCACCACCATGGTTTCTTCATGGAGGCATTCTTCCTTGCTCTCTTCTCACAACCCTTCCATAGATCCTAGTGCAAATTGCCTCACTTTCGATGATCTGTTCACACACTCAGGAACCCTATGCTCTTCCACAGATCCTAGTGCAAACTACCTCACTTTCGGTGATCTGCTCACACACTCAGGAACTCCCGCTCTTCCATAGATCCTGGTGCAAACTACCTCACTTTCGGCGATCTGCTCACACACTCAAGAACTCCCACTCTTCCATAGATCCTGGTGCAAACTACCTCACTTTCGGCGATCTGTTCACACACTCAGGAACTCCCGCTCTGATACCACTTGATGGGGAGCCAAAATTTTGCTCATGCTAAATTCTCAATTCTCATTCAAAAATTTGAAAAAAATTACATTAATGGCAACAGTCTGCCAAATAAACTCCTTTATTTCGAAAGATAGTTTATTTTTATTTTCTTTACAACATTTCTCCCCCTGGAAGAAAAATAGCCCAAATAGGTCCAGAATGGCCCTCTCCTTTTGCCTTCATGTCTACAACTCTGTCTCAGCAGTTTTCCCACCGCTTGATAATTTCCTCTATAACGGCCCTTGTAACCGCCTGCCCTTTTTTTTCTTTGGTCATGAAAATGCGACATGTCGCGATATCGCGACACTTTTTCCTCCTTCCTCTTTCTCTTCTCCTGTAGTCGCGATAATGCGACATGTCGTGATACAATGACACCTTTTCTCTCTTGCTCTTCCTCTTCTCATTTAGTCGTGATAATGCAACATGTCGTGATATCGCGACACTTTTCCTCCCTTGCGCCTTCTCTCGTCCTTTGGTCATGAAAATGCGACATGTCGCAATATCGCGACACTTTTCTCCCTTGCGCCTTCTCTCGTCCTTTGGTCGCGAAAATGCGACATATTGCAATATCACGACACTTTTTCTCTCTTGAGCCTCCTCTCACCTCTTGGTCACGAAAATGCGACATGTCGTGATATCACGACACTTTTCTCTCTTGTGCCTCCCCTCATCTTCTGGTTGTGAAAATGCGACATGTCGTGATATCGTGACACTTTTCTCTCTTGCACCTCCTCTCGTCCTTTGGTCATGAAAATGTGACATGTCGCAATATCGTGAAACTTTTTCTCCTTTGCACCTTCTTTTGTCCTTTGGTCATGAAAATGTGACATGTCACAATATCGTGACACTTTTCTCTCTTGCGCCTTCTCTCATCTTCTGGTCACGAAAATGCGACATGTCACGATATCGCAACACTTTTTCTCCTTTGCGCCTTCTCTCGTCCTTTGGTCATAAAAATGCGACATGTTACAATATCACGACACTTTTTCTCCTTTGCACCTTCTCTCATCCTTTGGTCACGAAAATGCAACATGTCGCGATATTGCGACACTTTTCTCTCTTGCACCTTCTCTCGTCTTCTAGTCATGAAAATGCAACATGTCGTGATATCGCGACACTTTTTTCTCTTGCACCTTCTCTCATCTTCTGGTCGTGAAAATGCGACATGTCATGATATCATGACACTTTTTCTCCTTGGCACCTTCTCTCGTCTTTTGGTCATGAAAATGCGACATGTCATGATATCGCGACACTTTTTCTTCTTTGCCGACATGTCACGATATCACGACATTTTTTCTACTTTGCGGTATTTTGCCTTTCGTTGGATGCTCCTGTATCACAAGATTACCATCAAATATAAATTTTCATTACCAAGTATGGATGACATTATGGATTGTTTGAGTGGGGCCAAGTACTTCACAAAGATTGATTTGAAGAGTAGGTATCATTAGATTTGTATCAAAGAAGGAGATGAGTGGAAGTTAACCTTCAAGACCAAAGAGGGTTTGTATGAGTGGTTGGTCATGTCATTTGGGCTAATCAATACACCAAGCACATTCATGCAGCTTATGAATGAGGTATTGAAGGAAGTTTTAGGAAATTTGTCAATGTCTATTTGGATTATATTTTAAATTTTAGTAAGACCTTGGAGGAGCACTTGATGCATATTCGATGCATTTTTGAGAAGCTGAGGGAGGATTAGTTGTTGATTAATTTGAAGAAGTGTAGTTTTGTGAATAAGTAGTTCGTGTATCTAGGATTTTTTATCTCATTTGAAGGTCTTAAAATAGACCCAAAAAAAGTGAGGGCTATAATTGAATGGCCTACCTCAAGGGGCATTACAAAGGTAAGATCATTCCATGGTCTAGAAAGTTTTTACAAAAATTTTATTAAGAATTTTAGTAGTATTTGTACTTACCTAACGAAGAAACTGAGAGAGGATAAGGAGGAGTTTAAGTGAAATTCAGAAGATAGGAGTTTTGATATGTTGAAGAAGAAAGTCATAGAGCAACCTATTTTGGCACTTCTATATTTCAATAAGGTATTTTAGGTAGATTATGATGCTAGTGATAGCACCATAGGAGTTGTATTGAGTCAAGAAGGTAAGCATGTTACCTATTTTAGTGAGAATATTAATGATGTTGGGAAGAAGTATTCTAACTACGATCAGGATTTTTATGATATAGTTTAGGATTTGAAGAAATGAAGACACTATTTGTTGCCAAAAAAGTTTGTTTTATATATTGATCATCAGGTTTGCAATATATTAATAGTCTATGAAATTTAAATCAGAGGCACTTAAAATGGGTTGAGTTTTTATAGATTTATACCTTTGTGTTGAAGCATAGGAGTGGGAAGTCAAATAGAGTTGCAAATGCCTAAAGTAGGAGGTATAATTTATTGATAGAAATGAAGGTGTAGGTTGTAGGGTTTGATGAACTTAAGATTTTATACCCTGAAGATCCAGGTTTTGTAGAGGGTCAAAGAGCTTGCTTGGCACCTGTTACTTTAGATAGGACTAAATGGTTGTATTTCCTAATACAATATGGAATGTTATTTAGAGAAAACTAATTGTGCATTCCAAGGAGTTCGATGAGAGAGAATCTGGTCAAGAAGAATGATAGTGGAGGGTTTGCTGAACACTTTGGTCAAGATAATATCATTGCCTTCATTAGTGAGAACTACTATTGGCCATAGTTACAACAAGATGTGAAGATATTTGTACAAAGTTGTAAAGTATACCATATGGCCAAGGATGTGAGGTAGAACATCGGATTATATCAGCCATTACCTATACTAGAGAAACCGTGGGAAGATATCAACATGGATTTTGTTCTTGGTCTACAAAGGACATAGAGGAGGAATGACTCCATATCTGTGGTGGTTGACAAGTTTTCAAATATGGCACATTTTATTCCCTACAAAAAACTAATGATGCAGTTCATGTTGCAAGGTTTTTTTTCAAAGAGGCGGTATGACTAAATAATCTACCAAAGAGTATCATTTTGAAAAAAGATACCAAATTCATCAGGTATTTTTGGAGGAACTTATGGAAGAAGTCAAATATGCATTTTAAATTTAGTTTTTCATACCACCCGTAGACTAATGGAAAAACAGAGGTGGTGAATAGGAGTTTGGGTAACTTTCTGAGATGCTTAGTAGGAGATAAGACCAAGGGGATGGTATTTTATTTTACCATAGGAAGAATTTTCTTGCAAAAATTATATCAATATGAGTACTAATAAATCCCCATTCTAGATTGTATATGGGAGCAGTCCAAGGAATGCTTCTAAGTTGAGGAACATGAACACAGGGAAAAAGAGTAGTGTTGAGGCTGAGGACTTTGTAGAGCACCTAAAGAACTTGCATGAAGAAGTAAAGAAGCATATTAATAAGATGAAAACTCGATACAAGATAAAGGTAGACCAAAAGTGACAATTTAAATAATTCCAAGTGGGAGATGAAGTTATGGTTCACCTGAGAAAATAAAGGTTTCTTTCTAAAACTTATAACAAGGTAAAAATGAAGAATTTTGGACCATGCAAGACCATAAAGAGGTAGGATTTAGGAAATGTATATGAAGTAGAATTTATGAGTGGGATTAACATATCACCTATGTTCAAAATTTATGATTTTTTAGAGTATCATGAAGGAGACAATGATGATGGACCAATAGCAGAATTTTAGAATATTCCAGGGTCTACTCTAGAGAAGGAAGAAATAGAAGAAATCTTAGATATCCACATTGGCAAAAGTACATGGAACATGTATTATGAATAATATCTAGTTAAGTGGAAGAGCAAGCCTATTGAACATTCATCTTGGTTTTCGAAGACAAAGTTTGACCACCTTGGTTTTCCTCCAACACCAGATAAGTGAAGATCACTTCTCCATTTACCTTGGGTGTCTGATGCAGGAGCATCGAATGGTGTAAGAGTAATCTTGCATCATCCAAAATTTATATTAATTTTTATTCTATTCTAAGTTTTTTTAGTTGTTTACGGGCATGTATGAAAATCCTACCAATATGATGAATATCCTACCACTAAAACTTAAACATGATATTTGAAGACCTTAGAGGCTTTGTAAAGGTATGAAAATTGGTTATAGTTCCCTTTAGTGCACTACGTTGTTGTAGATCTTTTCAAGAGCTTTCCAAAAATATGCACTAATAGTCAATTCAAGAAACAAGAAAGGAGTTATGGCCCCAAGATGTTTTACCTCTAAAATTTGAATTTCAAATCAATTGTCCTAGGCGGGAATAAGGAGAAATGGGTTATTATAGGGGAATTTCAAAATTGTAAAAGGGGTTCTAGTATGTATCTCCATTTTTTTTATGAAATTAATATAAAATCTCTAGATCCTATTACAATTTTTCTATTTTTAGAAGATCGTTTGTGATTCGTTGACCCAATTCTACTTCATTGTGTATGGTGAAAATGACTTGCCCTCATTCCCCTCCATTCTAATTTACCGTATTTGGGTAAAAATCTTTCCTTATTTGGTTTCTTAGACAACATATTCAGTTTTCATAAGGACCTTATTTTATCCCTTAGAAATATGAGGGGGGCCCCAAGATGGGGTAAAAACCAGTTCAAAATTTTCTATTAGTCCTAATGAAAAAAATTTCCAACCAAACCTGGGGTAATGTTTTCCTTTTCTACAAGAAAAATTTTTAGTGATTCACCCTGTATGTATTAATCAAAATTTAGTAACCATACTTTTTTAAAATTTTGAAGCATATACAACTATTTTTAATGCATTTATTAATTCTAAATGCATAAAAAAAGGAGGTAAATGTACATACCTACAATTGTACCATCTAACTTAGATCAATTTTTCTATAAAGACATAGAATGATCAACCTAGCTATAAAAATTACCTCAACCTCAAAAAATTTAGCCAAAATCCAATAGTATTGAATTTTCCATCTCAAAGAAAATTTACTAACAAGAAAATATACTTTAGGGATAGCATATTCAAGATCAATTCAAATTTCTTTAGCCCACTCATTAGATTTAACTTGCAATAGTCAAATCCATGAATTCACTGACTTAGAAAATATGTTGGTGGGATCTTTGCATATATGAAATATTTGGGTTCGACATATAATAGCCTCAGTCTCACCTACAATAACCATTAAAGGGGAGAATCATTTTGCTCAACCCCTCTACCACAATAGGCATTCAACATGTAGAGAGGAAGGTGGATAAATTTTATCCATCTTCCTCCACTTATCCAAATCATCCCCAATCATGGGGGGAATCTATGAAAGTAAACATATAAACCTCTAATTAGCCCACTTAGTAGGCCATCTTAACTCTCCATTTTTCAAAACCACTTGGAGGTGAGTTCTAGTTTGACCTCTTGGGATGACACTAGGCATCACTCTCTTAGGCATCAAAACTCTACAAGAATTTGACATTATATTTTTGGATCAAATGGCTACAAAAATTTTGAATCATCAAAAGCTTATTCAAGTAAAAAATTGTTTTATGAAGTCAATTTCAAGCAATAAATTTGGCTTCAAAGGAAAAAATGTCATTTCACATGGTTTTTGGTGATATTTTCCATCTCTCTTACTTATCATATTATATTTAGATTAGATCCTTGGTGGTACCCTAAAAATTCTATGGAATTTCCATTTTGGTTTATTTTATTTTAAAGTGAATTTTTTGCCTATACCTTGTGCACATGGCATATTCATCTTAGACGACTAAAATATTAGGATTCTAATTCAAAACCTATTTGTTTTTCTCTGTTGTAAAATTGAATACCATACCTGTAACTATTTTAGGCAATGCATTTGTCATTTTTTTTTGTTATCTTGAGTTCTTTTTGTAGCTTAGCAAGTGATTTTTTAATCCACCTTATGTGTATTTTATTGTTCTCTCTAATAACCATATTTTCCATTTAAGCACTCTATCCATTGGTCCATCCATGTTAGTAGATTCATTTATCATAGATCTTTCAAGTGGAAAATTCACCATAGGTACTACAACATCCATCTAAAAGGTAAAATTTTAATTTGATCGCATAAAAATAGGAGGGCTAACTATGCCAACCAAGAAGTCTTCAAATTCTTACTATTTGGTACGCCCCCACACTTTGATCCATATTCCATTCTATATATTTTGTAGGTTATAGTGATTTTATTGGTTATAGATATTTTAGGAGGTATATTCATTGGGCGTCATATTTCCACATAGGAAATGTATTTGTGCCAAGTATTGAAATAGGTAAGTATACATTTTTATCCTATTTCCAATAATTAGTGTAGGCTATTGTTGGTTTTTATTTGCATATTTCTATATTTTATCTTTAAAAACATATATAAAAAGGAAAATCAAATGAAATATTTAAAGGTTATCTTAGAATTTATTAAGCTTCCTTAGGCATTTAACAATAGTTACATGTCACTTGCATTAGTATTAATTGTATGCTTGCATCATCATTGCACCCCTACCTTTTAAAGGAAGAAAAAAAATATGTTTTGCATAGATTTTATCTTAGATAACACTCATCAAAAGCATAAAATCGCATATACGTTAGCACCTTGTATTCTACAATTTTTTATATTGCATTGCATTAACATATTGCACATTATTATTTAAGATAGAATAAAATCTAAGTGCTAAATTGTACACATCAAAACTAGATTACAAAAATATTTAAGCCCTTAGTGAACCCAAAACCCCTTTCCACAAAATATAGATCATACGAAGCACAATCTAATGATAAGTTAGTAGTAGGGCTCTCTCGCCTGAGTGTGATCAACTCTTGAGGAAATGTATAGAATGCCAACATCCCTATACCCCTTTTGGTGTCACATAATAACTAACCTAAATACTTCTTTTTATGTAAAATATGGTTAACCTGTTTATGTAAATGGGGTTTTGATATTGATATAGGTACTTATCATCATTCCATCCATTGCATCATAGTGTTACGATCCCTATATATGAATAATACAATGGTTAATTATTATTTTTTTATTGATAACGGGTTTTGAAATGGACCCAAAACCTTTTACAATCCACAAAGGCAATCCCGAGTAGGATCAACTAAGAACGTGACACACCAAAAAATGGAAGCCACATCTGGTGACCATAAAACTAAAAAAAAAATAGAAAGGAAGAGGATAAGATCCATAGGAAAACATAGGAGAAAAATGTATTAGTCAACAGACAAAGGGGTACAATCCAAAAAGGAGCCAAACACAACACATCATTTTGGGATATAGTCTTCATCATCATTATCTTTGGGATCATCCTCCTCGAATTGGCCTACTTTCTAGGCTTTCATCTGGTTGATAATCTTACCAGTCCTCATGATCATTGGTGTAGCAAATAAAATGATATCATCCAGGTCTAACATATGGTCTACATCTCCCATCGATTGGATATAAATTAAACCATAGAATGGCCCTGTCAGGGTCTTCTCCAGCTTGTGAGTAGGGGATGCATACTCAATTATAGATATGTTTGCAAAAAATATATTCTTATTTCTCATTGGATAACTTGACTCAGCTAGAATGCCTGCTAGGTGTTGATGATAGATCCCCAACCATTCTCTACTTGCCCATCCTACTAGGGTTTCCAACATCAATTTCAATGATTAAGCCTTTAGTGATAGATTTTAGCAGTGCCTAAGGTGAGCCGAGGATGATATCAGGGATGGGATAAGTCATTGAACCACTAGCTTCAATAATTATTTGGTTTGGATTTTGAATTATGTAATTGTATATGATTACATGAAGACATTGATGCTTTGGATAGGTTGATTTCTCTTTGTGAACACTATCGATAGAAATTTCCAATCATCAAAATAGGTATTCTAGGATTTTTATTAACTTCACATCCTTTAGATAGTTCAAAAACACCATATGGAAGCTTCACACAGGGGAATATGGTTCTTCAATCATTAGGTATTACATAATTGACACTAGGGCCCAGTTTCATAGTAGAGGTAGGTCCTCCTAAATGAAACCATTGTCCTTCTTTGATAGGAACTTCTCTTTATCATGAGAATAAATAAGTTCTCCTACCATCAAAAGCTTGTCACGATGGATGATCTCCTATTGCTGAAAAAAGCATTCCTCCATATGCTAGGAAGGGTTCATGTCACCACCCTTGGTCCAAGTGCTCTATCTGATTCATTTATGGACATGCTCTACCAAAAAATGTCTCACCACATGAGCCATGCCATGCCCAAGGGTGATTTGGTTCACCAATCGAATGTTAACCAAAAAGAAAGGCATTAAATGTGGGGTGAAAAACTGACAAGGGTCTTTAAGAATAGAATTTTATTTAGGAGTAGGATGATTAGGGTGTTGGTGGGTACCATCAAGTGTGGACCAATGAGGGTATGCCTCACACCCAAAATTTCTCCAAATAGTGCCACCTAGCCAAAACCAACCCATGTTACCATCCATGTGGAATACTAGCTGGCTGATTCTACCGTCAAAGATAGGAGAATTATCAATTTGGCATAAAATATTGATCACATCATGATTGGAAATGACACTATACTCATTTGGTGTGAGGAACATGTGACCAGCACTGGAAACATCATCCATATCCTGATTTCTCATTCGATGCAAAATACCAACTGCTTCAAGATTACCTCCTTTAATGTTGATCACCATGGTTGACATGGGCATTGGGTTGATAACCACAACAAGTTTTCTTCTGATGCCTACTAAATTTGATATGGAAATTTATATTCTGTTGGATCTTGGACTTATACCAATCATGAAGTGTAGAATGTTAAGAGTATTATAGTCCTAAAAAAATTGGTTGGGCTCCTTGGGAGATGAAACTCAATACTCTAGCTCATGTGTCCCTAGCATGAAGAAAAAAGCCTACTCAATAGGGGAGAATAATGAGCTCTAACCTAGTATGAGTGGTGAAGTTCAATCATCAAAACATGTGTAGTGGGGCCTCTCCTCGAGCATCGATGGTAAAGCCTAGTCATCAAATAACTTGAACTAAACATATGTGGATACATCATTCCCATGACAAATGTCTAACAATCACTATGGGAAATTAGTATGCCAAGTAATAAATAAATCTAACGTCAACTTGAATTTTACCATTATTTTAGAAGATATGTTGCCTTCCCGGTACATGTGGTGAATCGATAGGTTGTTGAACAATTGAAGAAAGAGGGTGATCTCCTAAATTAATTGGGCAACATTCCAAGGGAATTTTACCTTACCTTTAATGTAGTAGATCATATTAAGATAGTTATCCTTGATGATTAGGTTATGGACATTGAGTTCCAAACTAGCATGAATACCTCAAAAGACGACCATAAAGTTGGATTGAAACCCAAATTATTAGCATATGCCAGGATGACTTTGGTATTTTCATCATGAATAACTCCCCCATAGCTAGTTTTAATGGGATTACCTTTTGCGGTTCCATAAAAACTGAGTTTTAGCCACCAAGAAGGCAGAGGAATCCAAGACACTAAGGATCTATCCGCAACAAGGTGGGGTTGACTATTGGGCTCAAAGGATAAGTTGATGAACTTGGCCAGCTGAAATTTTGATTGGGACATGGGATAGTCATATAAAGAGATCAATGATTAATTATGGTTAATTATGGTTCTCAGGGGCACCCACAAATTCTATATATCTTTCTTTCTTTTTTCTTATTATATTTTTTATATAAAATTTTAGTCAATTGATTGATTTTATTTATTTTTAGAAACAAGTGTGAATTCCAACATGACATTGATGCTAGCCAATTACTAGAGCAGTATGTTTCCAATTTGTATGACACTAGTGCTAGTCTTGGCATAACATACATAACACCATTCAAAATATTGCCTAGATTTAAATGCTAGAAAGATAAAGGTTTTGGAATATAAAGTCAGAAGATAACACAATGATTAATTATGGTTCTCAAGGGCATCCATAAATTCTATATATCTTTCTTTCTTTTGTCTTATTATGCTTTTTATATAAAATTTTAGTCAATGGATTGTTTTTATTTATTTTTGTAAATAGGTGTGAATTCCAAAATGACCTTGATGCTAGCCAATTACTAGAGCATTATATTTCCAATTTTTATGACACTAGTGCTAGTCTTGGCATAACATACATAATGCCATTCAAAATATTGCCTAGATTTATAGGATATAAAGATAAAGGTTTTGGAATATAAATTCACAAGATGGGAGGGATGCTAAACTTTACCTTATCCATTTTTTCTCTTAAGCAATGGTGAAAAAAATATATGCAAATTTGCACAAGATAAAAAAATTCTAAAATAGACAAGAAATATTGAGTGAGAATTTTATTATGTTGGATTTTTTATACATCCAAAGCATAAATTAAAAAATATTTATTAGATCAAGTGCTTCTTAGGAAAGGTTCATTTACTAGGCCCAATACAAATTTGTATCCCATATCTAACAATTTTTATTATAATATAACTAACATAAAAATCATTATAAATAAAATTATAAAGTATCAATTATTTTTTTTTGGAAGTATTACATTATTTGGTCCCCTTATAAATATTAGTTTGGTAGAATTATAATGTATGTGTCAATATGAGATAAAGTTAAAGGTGTCAAGATAGAGAATGAAGAGTTATATTGATATGTGGAATGATGAGAGTTTTGTCTTAATATGATGAATATGAAAGGATGCATCTCCCATATTTTTGAGGAGAGTAATAGCTAGAGTACTTAAAAGTCATGTAAAATTATATGTTGGAGATAAATCTCCATGTAATGTAATTAATATAAATCATTCTTGTAATATTTTTTATTTTTGTTGATAAAATGGGGGTTTGAAAGGGTCCTGAAACCTTTTGCAATGGATAAATCCAAAAGGAGGTATCCATCATAGGGATTACCTCAATAGACAACAATACAAAGATATCTAAAATAAGAAAAAAGTATGGAATACCATTGCCTCAAGATGTGGATGAAAAGGAAGGTCTCAAACATAAGGAAGATAGAAAATAAAAAAATAAAAAAATACTCAAAATCCACGGGATGGTCCTATTCATCATTGGAGGTATTTTGAGTGTCATCCATAGCTTGAGTAGTCTCAACATTTTGGTTAGTGATCTTGGTAATCACCTTCATATAATGGAGGAGCATAAATGATGTAATATTAACTAGGCCATCTAGGTTTGCCATAGGATCAAAATCATCTCTCAATTGCATCTGAGCATAAATCCCATTAGGGGAGAGGTCATCCTTGAGGTGAAGCACATGACTGAGAGAATCTATATGCTTCTACATTTTGTAGGTCAATGGAGATTTCTCAAGATTTTATTTGTCCTATTCAATGACAATAACACTCTTGCATTTATCCCTGTATTATTTTCTCTTAGTTGAGCAACAATAGGAGTAAGGCATGGTGTTAGAAGAGTTGAAGATTAATTTTTTCTTCCCTGGTTTATCTAAAGCTACAATGTCACCTTTCATCTTGGTGTCACTCAGATCCTCCTTCAGAGGGTAACCCTGGCTGAGGACTAAAGCAAATGGGTGATTGTTAGGACTACCAATTATGGATAGAGTGGATCTTTGGGCCTATAAATGAAGTGCATGTTTGTAAATTATAATATGCAATCCTTGGTGCTTTGGATGAGTTGATTTACCTTCTTGGATGCTCAAAATAAATAGCTCCATGAACCTAAATAAGTATTTAGGAATTTTTATGCACTTAATATCTCTTAGGTGATTGAGAAATGCTAAATGAAATCTCTTGAGGGGTGAACATAATTCATAAATTGTAAAGTACTACATGATGGGCATGAGAACCCTACAGTGCAAGGAGGTCTTCCCTAATAATACCACTATTTTCCTTGGTAAGGTGCTTCCCATTATCCCTTAAGTGGCTAATATCAATCACCAAATAGTGTTCGTCTCACCCGATGATGTTGCCATTGTTGACCAGATCAGTCACCTCTACAAACAAATTGATGGTGACCTTGAAAGAAAGACCTCAAAGTGTCACCCTGCCATTATTCCAAGATTTGGTAACCTCCAAAGAGAGATTGGGATCACTTCCTCTAAACTTGCATAAGAAGGGTAAGAACCCATGGTTGCAATATTTTGATATTGTATTTATTTGAGTTATATTTGCGAGATATTGTTGTTATTCCAATGTTGATATTCATTATTATTTTGATTAGTGGCATATATTTGATTTATACTTGACCTTGGATAAAAATTTATGTGATTTAATAATATAGAAACCTAAAATTGGTATCAAATCCATAGAGTGCTATGAAATGTCACAAATAATTTAAATGAAAGTATTAGGATAATTATCACAATGTAAAAACAAGCCCAATTCAGAGAAAATTTACTGTTTGATTGACTAGTTAGTTTATTACTTATGTAGAAAGCATATAAAGATATTTTTTGAGCATCCTATCACTAAAGTGGTTGTTGCACCTGAGGAGTATTGTCTAGATAAAACATATATTGTTGCAAGTTCCATAGATAATAGATCATAAGTACCAAGAATAATGTTTAAAATAAATATCTTCCATTTAATTAAATTGAGCACATATACTCCTTGTAAGATATAAGTTTTAAAATTTGATAAAGAATTTTTTTTTTATAAATAGAAAAGGTTTTTAAAGGTACCCTAAACCTTTTACAATACCAACAAAAATAAGTTTTCACTATGGGGTCACCACCAAAATAGAAACACAAGACAAACTTCCAAATATAAAACCCATAATCTTAAAGATATTCTCTAGGGCATACTGAAAAAATATGACATGATAGACAAGAATAGAGAAAAAGAGTCCATAACAAGCTGAAATATAAGAGTGGCCATATAGAAACAATTACTAAAACATATTACTATGGTTATAGTCACTAGCACTTGTAGATATATCATCATCCACCTTGGTGTTCCCCTTCTTATTCATCTTAATTATATTGGCCATCTTAACATATCATTGAAAGATGGTCGAAGTCATGTTGAAAGCCATCAACATATTATCCAATATATTTTCCAATATGACTGATGAGATTTGGCCTTAATTTGGGTGTCATCCTTCTTTAGGGATAGAGATCTGATAGGACCTCCTTTCATATTTGGTTTTTTTACTTTTGATGAGAGACTCATGATTGGAAGAAACCTATTTGTGCTTAACCCATTTTCTAGTTGATCCCTTGAATCTGAATGAGTGGCACCTAGATTCTATTTTAAAATATGATGGGGTGCATCCCAAAACCATTTTTCTTTTGATTTATCAATGTCATTGGATTTCTTCTCATTGATTTCTTTTTCACTCAAGGTGATCCTTGGGTGGTTGTCTTGATTGGTACTAGAGATGAGGGGATAACTAATATTATCAATATTAGTGATGGTAGCCTTTTGGGTCTCTTTCTGTAATACATGCTTGTACAATATCAAATGGAGCCCATGATGCTTTGAATGGGTCAAATAACTATCTCTAACACTCTCCACTAACAATTCTATTTATCTTAGCAAGTATTCAAGGATATTGATATCTTTAATGTCCCTCAAATGATTCATGAAAGCTAGGTGAAAGCTTCTAAGAGGGACATTGACTTCATCTATAATGAAATATTGCATAATTAGAATCATAACCCTATTCTAGGGCATTAGAATCCCTTCTCTGATAATCCCACCCTTCTCTTTGGCCAACTACTTTCTTGTTTCTCTGAAATAATATAGTTTCTATTCCAAAGAGGTTTTATCATAGTGGATTATTTCCTCATCGTTAGGGAGCATCATCACCTCAATTAGCATTCACGTATTTACTTTCAATAAAATCCCAATGATAGAGACCAACCCTTTATATCAAGAATTAGTGAATTTGAAGGATAGGTCAAGGTCACTCCCACTAAATTTATACAAGAAGGGCATGAACCCATGGGTCTTCAAGATTTCCTCAATATTTACATCTAATTATAGATATTCAGGCTTGAGCAATGTCATTCCAACACTATTGACTTATGCGGATGGATTTAGGGATAAATTACTCTATCCATAAACCTTGCAAATATTTAATTTAACATGAATTCATGAAGCTACCACCACAAAGGGATTGGAATATTCTGGATGTGCATGTCACCAAATCTATAAAACGCATTACTCCAAGGTCGTTGATGGTACCATATGATCTTTGGCACATGATCTAGGTAAGCATTAGGGTTCTCAGGACCAATGGTGATGGATATATATTTGAAATATAATATACCATGGTTAGATATGATATTTGGAAATATGGTACACTCAATCTCTTCATTGATTCAAATATGGTTACTAACACGGGATGCCCAACTTTTGAAACACTCCTTTATAATGCTTATCAAGAATAGTTTTGGCTATAATAAATGGTTCATTCATAATTTTTGAACTGGTTATTTGGACCAAAGGACCTAATTTCAATTAGATTATTTAGGGGGTAAAATTTCCATATGTGCTTGATTCACTTACTTTGCTTTCCTTGCTTTGCTTTTGATTACCATGAGCACCTACTTAACTTGCTTCATTTGCTCTATTTTCCATGTTATTTGGAATTGGAATGCCACATAATCTTGTGGGGATTGAAGGGTCCACTTTGAATATAAATATACATGGAACTGGACTACCACATATTCTTGTTTTCATTGTTGTATTTGTTGTACTGAATAAAATTTGATTATTATGATTTCTTGTGGATATTTAACTTGAATCCAAACAATTTTTTTGGGATTTAAGTACTAGGCTTTGGAAAACAAACCTTCTCAACCTGATAGTCATGTTAAAAATAATGCTTGCTCATGGTGAGAGTGTCACCCCTAGTTATGAGTTAATAGTGATGCTGACTGGAACAAATATAAAGGAAGCTGATCACTTAAGTGTCAAGAAAATGATGCTTAAATGGACAACCTAATCTTGATATGGCATTATAGTAAAAAAATTCCTTTGTCATTGTTAGAAATATGGAGACTTTAGGAAAAATTAGTTTTCCAAACATGAAGGAACTCTTCAACCATGTCTAAGTTTACGAGCACATTTATGGCTTTGTTACCTTCCCTATACACATGTTGGATTACTAGATTTTTGTATTTGTAGAGGAACCATATGGATTCATCAATGAGATTGCAAATCTTCCATGATGGAGTTTGAATTCTTTTAAGGTAATTAATGGTATTCAAAGAGTTATCTTTGATGATAAGGTTACCAAGACTTAGGTCATCTAGGATTGGAAGACCTTGGTAACGTACTTTTGCTTTGACCATATTATTAAAATTGAATGCCAATATTTTTAGCAAATATGAATAATATTCTTCCATGGTCATCTTTGAAAATGCCACCACCTCGAGCCTTACTAGGATTACCTTTGGTTGCACCATTAAAATTAAACTTGATCTAACCCACAGGTGGATGTAACCATCTGATCAAGGATCTATCGATAAAAGTAAGGGTTCATAAAGGGTAGTTGGAAGATTAATTAAATATTTGAAAATAAAAAGAATATAAAAATTATTTGGAAGAATTTTCAAGAAAGTAATATTCAAAAAATTTAATTATTGAAAAAGAAAAAACTTAATAATAAATAAATAAAGGTAAGATAGATTATTTCAAAAAGCCTTCAAAAAAGTTGTGATATATGATCTCAAGAATATAAGTTGCATAGTCATATCTTGTTAAAAATAATAATAAATAAATAAATCCACCTATAGAAACAAGAAGAAATCAGGCTAAAATCTAAGATAAACTGAATAAAAGTAAAGAGAAAATATTTTAATATATTATATTGGATGAAGTGCCCAACAACAATCAATTTATTGAATGATAAAGAAATTCTCATATAGATTATTACTTTTGAATAAAATAAATCAAAGCATAAAATAAGGTGATATAGGAGTTGAATATAGAGCAGAAGAAATATATTAATCTCAGAAGCCATCAAAAGAAAAATAAATATGGACAAGAGTTATTCAGATTCAAAGTATAGACCAAATTTTTTGTAGATTTTTTTTTTAAATATAGAGGCTGAATAGTCAAAGAAGAACTTAAGAAAGAAGAAAAAAAAATAGAATTTGTGATTATTCAAAATAGAAGAAAATAAATATTAAAGGTAGTATTAATAGTATCAAGTTTATTGTAGAAACCTAGGCTAGAAAAACTAGGTCAACTAAAGCAACAACGCAAAATAAAGAGTGAGCAATCCAAAATACCTGAGTGAACTAATTAAAGCATCATTCCTAGTTTTTAAAGATTAACCAACATGGTGAGGAAGTTGGAAGTTAAGAAATGTTTGCATTAAATATTACACTAAAGTATAATGTCTCATGTGAGTGTAGTATTTATTAGATAGTAATAGTAGCAACATTTCAAGTCCATGCAAGTCTAGCTCAAGTGTGCAAGGTTAGAATAAGTAATGACTGTTAAGGAGGAAGAAAAATTATAATGGCTACCCAAATATACATGGAAGGAAGAAAATAAAAATAAAGAACAAAAAATACTAAATTAACATCTTTTCCAAATTAGTTTTTCCACGCAACCTCAAAGTAAGCATGGTCAATCAAAACTTCTTTTTCAAAACAAAAGAAAAAATCTTTGGATTTTTTTATTCAAAAAGCATATGTGCATGGGCTATAAAGTTTAAGGAGAAGAATATTTTTTTACTAAGGTGAATAAGACAAAAATGAGAGAATATGGCATTAGTTACCATGCATGATTTTTTTGTAACATGATTTTTTTAATGCATTTTAAAAATGGAAATATATCTTTATGTCAGCAAGAGCATAATTCAGAATAGTTTTTAAAATGAAGTTCAAAATTTAAAAAAAAAATTTGTATTTGAAATAGTTTTTAAAGTGAAGTTTAAAAGATTAAATAATCTTATTTTTTTATGAAAAAACATTATATTAAAATGGCTTAATCATACAAAAAAGTATGGGTGGAATTAACACACCTTGAGCACACAACCAACACACTAACTATGTACTAAATAGCTAGCAGAGCTACCAAAATAACTTATAGAAGTTCACAAGAAAACCAAACAAAGAACTGCATAAAAAAAACAACTAATAGACTATGCATCATTGTTGTGTAGGGACTGGAGGAACATGATTCACTGCACAAGGAGCATTACCCCAATGATCAATAAGGCACTGTAAGTGATGAAGCTCTATATTCACTTTTTCTATTTGCATTGAAATCTACAGTCAACAATCATAGAAAACCTGATACTTATCACCAAGAGAAAAAGTAGAAGGCTCCTACTGGCTAAAAATCACTCTGTTGCAAGTTTTCCACAAATGAAAAAGAATCCCCACTCTAAAGATATGCTACACAGGAACAAGCTTCCCAAAAAACTTAAGTGGATCCCCTAACAAAATATTCACCCAAGAACATGGACCTATCATATATGGTTTGAAAAAAGAGAAAATCCACTGCCAAGCCTCTAGCTCTCACACAAGACCAAAATAGATGATGCACATCCTCCTCTACTCCATAAGATCTACCAGAAATATCATTCACACCTAAATATCTAAGTCGTTGACCAATAGAAAGACCTTGAAACAATAAACTCCAAGCAAAATAGGCTTTCTTAGGTTCAAGATACTTTGCCCAGAGTGTATTAAATTTGAGACTCCATCTGGATTGAAGAGATACTACATCCCACCTAGAATTAATCTTCTCAACCATATGCACAATAGGTGAAAGCTAAGAGTATCCTAAATGAGCTTTATACTTGGTGAGAGAAACATATTTGGGCCAAGATCAATCAGACCATCAAGGTTTCTGATAATATCAAAAAACTTTACCACAAAAAAATAAAGGAGTGGAATCAATAACAACCTCATAAGAAGTCTTATCAGTAGAAGATAAACCAAAAAATCCCTAAAAAAATCCCAAGGTATCTAAGACCTTGAATGAAAATCCCTGAAATTAGATAATCGAGCAATACCTCATTTATAAAATTTATGAGCATGTATCCACTGGAATTGAGCAAGGGGAGTCCCATACAAAGTGATGACCAAATACCACCATACATTAAGCAAAGTTATTGAAGCCCCCAACTTCCCCTTGTGACCTTTCCAATAAATCCAGGGTTTAATGTCCTCCCAAGCCTTCCAAATGCTATGCATAACAAAGGACCCATAAATATTTATTGGAACAAGGGTTGTAAGAATGGTTTGCAAATCAAGCCCTTTCCATATCTTCTTACCAAAAGGAAGCCCTGTGAAGAGGTAGTGATGAATTAAAAGTTTCCAAGCTTCCTCCCCCTATAAAGCTCTCACAATCCATTTAGCACAAAGGAAAAATCCTTGTTGCTGATAGTCAAACAATCCCATTCCTCCAAATTTTTTAGGAAGACAGCAAATATCCCAATCCACCCTATGAAATCCCTTCTTACCAACAACATTGGACCACATAAAATCTCGAAGAAACTTCTCCAATTTGGCATAACAAGTCTTGGAAGGGACCCAACAAGAAGAGTAATACACATGAGTAGAGGCCAATAACTTGGAACAAATCTAAAACTTTCCAGCTAAGGATAATTTTTTGGTACACCAGTACAGAAGCTTCTTCTCAACATTTTGAACAACATAATCCCACAAATAGGTAAGAGAATCCAAAAAATAAAAAGGAATAACCAAACATTTAAAATGTTCCCTAGGTTGAATCCACTTCCAAGGCTTATCATATAACCAAGTAGGCATATCTTTTTCAAACTATCTATAGCAAGAAGTTTTTCTCCATTGAATATTAGAGCCAGAAGCTAAGCAGAATGTATGAAGATAATCTAAAGCATGAGTAATAGAGATCTCATATTTTGTAATAGTCAATAAATAATCATTTGTAAAATGACCATTAATCAACTTCTTGGGGGAGGATGGAAGATAAATTCCCTTGATTAATCCTTGAGAATATCTATGACCTAGAAGATAACCAAAGGCCTCAGCAACAAGAACAAACAAAGAATGCACCAATGGATAACATTGTCTGACAGAATGACCTAATTGAATATTCTGAGATTGTCTCTTGTTTAGAGTTAACACAATAGAGGCATATTTGAATAACATAAGTACAATCTTGATAAAATAAGGGCCAAACCCCAGAGCTTTTAGCATAGAAGTAATAAAGAACCATTCTATTCTATCATAAGCCTTCTCAAAATTAATCTTAAGGAAAATAGCATCCTGACTAGAGGATCTAGCCCATTCCATCCCTTACCAAACAACAATAACATTATCCATAATATATCTATTCTGAACAAAACTAGTATGCTTAGGCCTAATTATCTAAGGAAGAATGGGTATGAGTTTAAGAGCTAAAGCCTTGGCAATTATCTTATAACTGAAATTAAGCAAGGTGATTGACTACCAATTATAAATAAGTTCAAGGTCTCCCACTTTTGAAATGAACTTAACATTACCTTTGTTGATGAGATTCCCCAATGACCCAGTAAGCATAGCTTCTTTATACACTTGTAGCAAATCAGAACCCACCAAGTACTAGCATTCTTTATAAAATTCATAAAAAAACCATCTAATATAGGTGATTTGTCATTTACCATCTAAGACAGAGCCTATTTGAGATCCTCCAGGGTTAAAGGTGCATCACAAAAATCCAACTGAGTTTGAGTAAGCTTAGTAGGTATGACTTGACAAAAAGATTCTAGATTTTGCACTCTATCATGGGTAAGTCCCTGAGAAGCAAACACTCTTTGATAATGATTAAAAAAAGCTCCATAAATATCATCAAGAGATGTGAACCTTTGACCATCAACTTGCAGAGCAGTGAATTGGGTAGTATGAGCAGGTGGGCGAAGGTGCTTGAAAAATTCTTTAGATACTTTGTCACCCACCTTTAACCAATGCATCCTGGCCCTTAATTGTGCTCCTTTATTTCATAAGTATCAACTTTTTTAAGCTCATGTCAAAGGTGATCCATGAAAGCTTGAAGATCAGAACAAAAAGTATTAGCCTCAATATGCACAGAAAATTTTACTAATTCTGACTTCAAAACCAAATTAGCTTTCTGCCTCCTCTTGTCTACTTCCACTCCCGAAGTGCAAATAAAAGAGGTGGTTCTAAAAATAGTAGCATTCCACAAAGAAACACAACCAAAGTCACCAGAGGGTCTCGAAAGAAAATTCCAAATTCTACAAATATGATCCTTCATAGCCGGGTGATGAAGGAAGGAAACATTAAGATAGAATTGGGTTTGAAATTATCGGGGCTGATGAAGAATGGCTTCCACAAAAAAAATAATAGGAGCATGATCAGACAAAATAGTACCTAGGATAACCAAAATAGGAGGTTGAGAAGGTGAAACCCTAGCAATTTTAAAAGTCTCATTGGAAGAGATCATGGCTCGATAACGCTACAAAAACATGAGTTGTTAAAAACAAATGAAGATGAGAAACAAATATTATGTTTTCAAGAAGAACAAATAGACATTTAGAATGTTTCACTAGAAGTGCCTAAGAAAAGGTTGAAAGGACTAAAATATTATATATTACACATGATAGAAAAATTGTAGGAAAAGATACTCCTTGAAAAATTATTAATAAAGACATAGGAAAATATACTCCTTGGAATCCTATGATATTTTATGTTGGATATCTATTCTCTCTCTCGATCAAAATATCCTAATGCTAGAAAACATATTTCACTATTTTATTGAGTAGTTGGAAAATAATATGAAAATATGGTCTTCTTCATTTTATAATGGTGTCCATCCAAAATAAATTATAAATACTCAAATAAGACTAAAAGAGGATGACAAACCTAAGAAATATTTAAACAAATCTATGTAGACATAATGCATGAAGCAAGGAAACAAGGATTTTTTCTTAAAAATATATTAAGGAACTTGAAAATGCAGCTCAAAATAAATATCGTGATGCCTCTTTCTTCTTTGTATAAAAAATAAAATGAAGGGTATGCCTTGTGTGCCTATGACTTGTTATGAAATCCAACATGGTATAAAAGAGGTTATAAGACATAATTTCTTAGTTAAACAAAATGTTTGTTTAGAGCCTCCATTTATTCTTATATTCATAAAGAGTAAAAATAAAAAGTGAATGAGTGATAGATAAAATTAAAAAAAATCCCTTGGGCATTGATAATAAATGTAATATCTATAGAAATAATAATAACACTTTGATAGAATAGATCAAATTTTTGGGGGCATCTTATGCCAATAATTAAACCCCAACAATAATAAGTAAATACAAATCCCATAAGGGGGGTGGAGGTCCAAGGTTCAAATCTCGGGCCTCATCGGATTGAATGTTTGTCCCTTTCCTGGTGCTTTCAGTGGCGTAAAAGGTTTAAAATGATTGTGGCATGGTGGTTATAGGGATGGACTACATGAAATATGTGTGGTGGCTTCTATGACGGACAATGTAGAATACTGTGGTGGCCATAAAATCTAGACAACCTACCGAGATTCGTGATGGCTACCGATTCCATGATGTTTAAAAAAAAAAAACAATAATAAGTACATAATTATCTTAACCTAAGCCATCATAACATAAGGCTTGATGATAATTATATGTTATGGTTTACCCATGTCATAGTTAATGATGGGCTCATGGGTTATATAAATTATAGATAATTACATTGAATAATGATTCTTCATAATATTATATATAAATGCATCATATAATTTTATTCTTAGCAAATAAATTCATATTACAATATTCAATATTCCTGATATTAAGTTGAACTTTCAAAAGATCATTACTCCTTATATTATACTCTTATTGACCTTTTCTTTTTAATTATGGATGACCCCCATGGAAACATACTTGATCCAATAAACTATTCATCTAGTACTTCTTGAAGTTGTATTTTTAGTTCTAATAGCTCTACAATTGTCATACTCTAATGAACCTTAGACATTAATTCTATTCTAGGCATGAGATTTATTAAGAAATAAATATGCCTTACATTAAATCACTATGATTGCTAATTAGGGAAGAAATCCCAAGTTCCTTAAGAAATAGATGAAAATATATGGGTTTCTTTATCCTCTCACCTTGATTATGTTGAATCATGATATAAAGTAGTTGGAATCTCTTTGTAAAGTTTCTTATGTGTTGCATTAGTAAAATTATTATTAAAGACATAAAAATCTACTCCTTGGAATCTTATGATATTTTCTATGCATATCTATCCTCTCTCTCTCAATTAATCAAAATATCCTGATGCTAGAAAATATATTTCACTATTTTCTTGAGTAGTTGAATAATAAGATGAAAATATGGTCTTATTTATTTTATAATGGGGTCCATCCAAAATAAATGATAAATACTCAAAGAATACTGAAAGAGGATGAAAAATCTAAGAAATATTTAAAGACTACCTATACATGATGCATGAAGCAAGGAAACAAATATTTTTTTTCAAAAAAATATTAACTTGAAAAAGTAACTCAAAATAAAGGTAATGATGCCTCTTTCTTCTTTGTATAAGAATAAAATGAAGGGTATGCCTTGTGTGTTTATGATTCTAGGGCTTAACTTAGTTCAAAATAGTGAATTGTAGACTTTAGAGCTACTAGACTTACGACAATGAATTGTTATCTTTTGACCAACATAGAAAAAGTCATTATGATGAGGTAGTTATCATTGGTTATGGATATTCCTTGAGATTTGTGAGTATATGTTTACCTTTTACTTATTTCTATCTATGGCATTATTCATAGTAGAAAGAATATTAAATTAGATAAAGGGATGGTTAAATATATTTATGATGATCTAAAATTTTTTGACTTTATTTATTGTGATGATGTTGATCAAATATACAAGATTAGTACACCTACTTCATTTAACCCCTTCTTCAAGGAGAATTGTTATAGTGATGTGAAGGTCTATAATAATAATATTCACATGATTTAGTATGGATACTTTAGTTTTTATCTAAGATAGATAGCTTGGATGAATCATTCTTGTTATTTCTTCTCTATTATTGCTTGATGTGAACTAGATACTTTTAAAATTTATGTGTAGCATATGATTCCTCATGGGGAATCACAATAGAATCCTTACTTATAGTGGCCACTTATTGATGTACATGATCGATAAGGTGTTAATTTTACCTTATATATTGATATTACTTTCATCATAAGGGGATTCACCTCATTGACCCAACATATGAGATTATAGTCTCATGATTTTGTAGTCTTTAATGCATCCTATGGATTTCAACCAAGTTTACAAGAGCAACCAGTGACCATCATCTTCAAGGTCACATCCATACAAGTTTTTATTCACACTTTCAAGTAGACCAAAATTGAATATAGAATATTTTGAAAGTAGATATTATAACCACACTTGTGATAAAGAAATAACTTTATTAGATGCTAGCAGTTCATGAAGCAAGAAAGTGGTAATTAATGAGGGATGGAAAATAAGGGTTTCTATCTATGTCCCCTATTTATCTTAAGGAGGGATGTTGAAATATATGTTTTTGTGATTTAATATTTACTTGATATCATGGTCAATCATTTTATAATATAACAATATATTAATATTTATATCCCTATGGCCCATTTCCACCTTTTAAAGTAGAGGTTAATGTAATATTTTAATACTAAATTTTAAGGTTAGTTTTTTAACCTTTACCTAAGGTCACATGTAATTTGGATATTTATAACCCATAAGACAATCCATATTTCCATTAGTATGACTCTATTTCTTTCTTATTAGTAAAAATATGTTGGTTTCTAAGAACACCTACCATTATTTTACTTTATGCTTTCTATAGTATATTATTTCTTTTTGGTAATGTGTTGATTATGTTTGTTTCTAAAAAATAATGCTAAATTTGATAGTCCAGATCTTGAATTATCATTATAAAGTTTATAAACCAAGGATATAGAATTTTAGAGATGATTCCACCCATTGATATCTTCTTTATCAACCCCAAATAGCATTGCAAGGTTTTTAATAATACATGAAAGTTTATATTTTTATAACTAAATTTCACTAAGATAAAAAAAAAAAAATGATATTACCACTACTAATAAAATTATAGACTCACAACAAAGTCAATAATATCATATGGACCAAAAAAGCCTTTTTTTGTGGAAAACATCCAAGAAGGGATGCCACTTTTGGGTAAGACCCAAGGAGGCAGGGGTATCTCTTCCGCAAAAATTTCCTAGGGCTCGCACCTGGCATACCACATTTGACATACTCAAGGAGCAACCCTGAAGCAACAAAAAACAAGAACACACAAACACAAATACACAAAAAGATTAAAAAAAACAAAAAATAAAAAATCATGCTCCTTGAGTGTGTCAAAAATATAAAGCACAACCAAACACATACAATAAGATAAAAAAAAAACACAACATGAACCACACATAAAAAACACAAGAACAACATAAAAAACACAAACATAACAAAAAAACAACATAATGCTACAAAGACACAACCAATAAAAACAAGAAAAATAAAAACAACCAAAACCTAAAAAATAATAAAATAAAATAAAAACAACCAACAATAGACAACAGAGAAAAATAAAAACATAGAAAACACTCACACACCAAAACACAAAAACACCAATTAACACAAACATATAGAAACACAAGCACAAGAACATCAAAAACACAAGAACTATTGGAATTTTTGAGTAATAATGTTGTCATTGATGTCAAGTGTTTGGTTCAAGGTAAGATCATTTTGGTACAAGAAAAGTGGTAAAAGGATTGGTTATAATATTTTATATTATAAGCCAAAAATGTTGGCTAATAGGGTTGAAGACAAAGGATTACGCCCATGGTTTTAAGACAGAAAAGGAGATATTATAATATTTAAGCCAGAATGGCTTAATAAAAAGATATTTTAATAATTAAGCTAGGAGGTATTAGTAAAAAGAAGAAAAATAATCGGTGAAAATCCCATGCAAAATTATTATTTAATACTAGATTAAATAATATAATATTTAACCTAAGGTTAAAATATTATATTAATTAAATAATTAAATTTTGAATTTGGTTAAGCCACCAAAAAATCAAAATTACATTGGAGGCATATATTTGCATAGATGTTTTAAATACCACCTTGGATCAAATAAAAGGAGGTAACAAAATCATATTTTAATTAATTCGAATGCGGGTGACATAGTGTATGCGAATGAATTTCGAAGGAAGTGCATGCAAACGAAATCCAATGGAGAAGAGAGGAGAAATGTGGATGTTTCTCATTTTTTGATGAGTGCAAGGAATAAAGTGAGGGCAACAGATAATTCCATGCACCAAGGGCTGGTATCCCAAGCGGCGGGTGAGTCCTACACTAAGCCGTTGGCACAAGGGAGGTAGGGGGTTCGATTTCCCCAGTGTTAGTTTGATTGTTTTACTTTGGTTTTACGGTGGTGGTAGGTATTTAGGGCGAGAGGATAACTCTTAGCCTTAATTTCTTGGCTAGTGTAAGTGATCGAAGCACCGCTCTTTGTGGACGGAGGTCGGAGGGTCGATTCCCGTCCACAATGAAGGCAATTAAATTTTTTTGTATAAGTTATGCACATGGTTGGTTTATGATATATATACTTCATTATTAATTGTTGGCTATGGTATATATTGGTCAATTATTAATTTAGCCTATGGTTTGAAAACTTAGGATATATAAGGTGAAATATTTTTGCTATAATTTTTAGGGTTTAAATATCATTTATTTAAATCTATTAAGTTTGGAGTGATAATTTTGTGAAAGATTTTATGATTGTAATGTTTTTTTATATGAAAAAGGAGTGGAAAATTATTTTCGAAGTGTGGAGATAAAAGGTGTAAAAGAGACTTTATTTGATTTTAAATTGTGCTTTATGAGAGGGAAATTATTGAGATAATTTTGAGAGCTTTAATGTAATGTCTTTGAGAACTAAGGAAGAGCCCTAGAGTATTATTTTTAGAGATCATTGAAGAAATTTATGAGGATATTTTGAAATAGAAATTTGCTATCTAACTTGTGAAGTGGCACATAGAAAAGTGGTTGATTATAAGACAGGTTTTGAAGACATATCTCCATCAAAGCAAAAAATGTATGGGTACATCATATTTTGGTTGAAGTGTTTATTGGATTGAATGTTGTGAAAACATAAGGTGGAGTGAAAATGATTGTTTGATAAGCATTGTTGGGAATATTTTAGGGATTGCTATATGCTTCATAGTTGAATGTTTAGAGAACATTTGAGATAGATATTGAGAATTATTTGAGTTAGATTTTGAGACCCACATTGTGCTCTTTGGTAAAATAAGTATGAAAATACTTGTTTAGGATTTGTGAGAAAGTAGTGTTTCATTGATTTAATGGTTGAGTGAAACTTTTTGAGCATTGGTTTTGAGTGATATTAAAAGTGAATGTGCAAACATTAGAAAATAGATTTGTAAAAATGAAAGTATAGATCAGAAAGATAGGTGTCATGTACTAGATTGAATCTATATTTAAAAGAGCAATAAAAGTAAGACATGTGGAAGTGACATACTTAATGATTGAGTAGAACATATTGAGTTTTTGATAGAGTACATAATTCTCTATATGTTCCAATGGTTGAACAAATCATGGATAGAATATATCTAAACTACTTCAAATTAAAGAAATTACTTTGAAGATTAGACAAAGCATTTGATAGCATTGTGAGGAAGATTTGAGACCAGATTGAGCATGTTCTTGAGAGGACTTGAAGGTAAATTTGAGCAAGTCTTGGTGAAGACTTGAGAGAATATTGACCAAGTTCTTGAGAGGACTTGAAGGTATATTTGAGCAAGTCTTGGTGAAGACTTTAGAGCATATTTATTAAGTTCTTGAGAGGACTTGAAAGTATATTTGAGCAAGTCTTGGTGAAGACTTGAGAGCAGTTTGAGTAAGTTCTTGAGAGGACTTGAAGGCATATTTGAGCAAGTCTTGGTGAAGACTTGAGAGTAGTTTGAGCAAGTTCTTAAGAGGACTTGAAGAAATATTTGAGCAAGTCTTGGTGAAGACTTGAGAGTAGATTGAGCAAGTTCTTGAGAGGACTTGAAGGTATATTTGAGCAAGTCTTGGTGAAGACTTGAGAGTAGATTGAGAAAGTTCTTGAGAGGACTTGAAGGTAGATTTGATCAAGTCTTGATGAAGACTTGAGAGTAGTTTGAGCAAGTTCTTGAGAAGACTTAAAGGTATATTTGAGCAAGTATTGTGAAAACTTGAAATAGCATTAAGATTAGGATTTATTTGTTCAATATTTGTGTTAAAGCTAGGGGTAGATATAAGCAGAGGTTATTGGTGATTTGATCAAGCTTTGTGTTAAGGATTGAGGATATATTTGATATAGATTTGAGAGTAATATTTGGAGGTGATAGAGCAAAGGATATCAGTCTCCAATGGATAGATATCCATTAGCCAGGGTAGTGAGGATAGAGGTCTTATATAGAGAGATATCCACAAGCTAGAGTAGTGGGGGTAGAAGTCTTCTAGAAGATCATCAACCAGAGTAGAGGGGAAAGATTTATCTTGTGGATAAATATCCATGAACAAGAGCAAGGGGAAATATTTTTCCTATGGATAGATATTTACAAAATAAAGTAGAGGGGAAAGAGTTCTCCTGTATAGTGTGATCTATGAACCAGCTAGGAATATAGAGTTCTTCTATGGAGAGAGATCCATGAACCAGTTGACAAGATAGATATCTCCTGGATCAAGTTCTGTGAACCAGATAAAAGGATAAAGAGTTATCCTTTGGAGAGAGATCCACAAATCATAGCATAGGTAATTGGTTTCTCCTTTGGACAGAGGTCCATAAAAATTGTAATAGGGAATTGATTTCCAAGAATATTTATTGAGAAATTTTAGTAGAAATATTTTATCTATGGAGTAGCCCACATTGGTTGAACCATGTTAAATAGGTGTCTCTATTGTGTGTGATTATTTTTGCATTACTTTTATTACTGCTATTGTTATTTTCATTGATAATATTGGATAATATTGTTTGTGAAATAAAAGTGAAAATTGATCTTATACTATTTACCTTCCCTCTTAGTATAAGCTTGTGTTCTTCAATTGGTATCAGAGCGGGTTCCTTCGAAAAATTTTAATAGCTTGAAGTAAAATTATATAGGAACAAAAATGGCAACTCAGAGTGGATCTTTAATAAATAAGGCACCATTGTTCTATGGGAACAATTATGCTTTCTAGAGCATAAGAATGAATACTTACTTACTTTATGGCATAAGGATATGATACATGGCAAGCAGTTGAGGATGGATACACACCTCCAGCAAATCCTCCCACAGATAAATATGGTAAGCTCCTACAATTGTATAATGCAAAGGCAATGAATGCAATCTTAAGTGGTTTACATGAAGCAAAGTTTGTAAAATTTATGCATTGCAAATCAGCAAAGGAAATTTGGGATAAACTGAAGCAAAAATATGAGGGAGACAAAAAGGTCAAAATGGAAAAATTGAAAAATCACAAAAATATGTTTGAATAATTTAAGATGAAAGAAGAGGAATACATAGTTGCATACTTAATTTGTTTTGATGAGGTGTTTAACACCATGCAAGGACTTGGATTTAAAATAGAAGAATTCGATGTTGCTCAAAAGGTTTTAAGGTCACTTCCTATGAGGTCTAATGGAAATATTTCAGCCATAGAAGAAACAAGAGATCTTGAAAAACTAACTTTGGATGAGTTATAGGGAAAACACAACATATGAGATAATATTAGTAAAGAATCCTATCTTGAAGAAAGAGGTAGCTTTCAAAGCAACAAAGAAAGCAAAGGATAAGAAGCCAGATTCAAGTGATGAGTCATCTAGTGATGAAGAAGTAAACTATGGTAGAAGGAAAAAGGAATCAAGAAAGCACAAAGGTACAAAAATAGTTAAGTGCTTCAATTATGGTAAATATGGTCATTATGCATATAACTGTATAGAAGCCAAAAGTAGTAGCAGTGAAGAGAAACAATATCATAAAAATAGGGAAGCAGGAAAATCTAGGTATCAAAAGAAAATAAAGGATGGACAAATAATCATGAATTTTTTTTTTCAAAATGCATAATAAGAGCTTCTATGCAGATAATATAGGCAAGAGTTCAAGTGATAGTGATGGAAGATCCTCAGATAATGAAGAAGAAGAAATTCTCTTCTTGACAATAGAGGAGGAAGGAAGTACTTCTATTGGAGATAAATATGAAATGTATGAAGATGCTCTTGAAGAAAAATAAGTAGAGGAAGAATCATAAAATGAATAGGAAGGAGTAGTTTATCTATAAGTTGAGATTATTTTTTCTCATAAGGAATTAATAAAGGTTAGAAAGCAAAATTCAAAACTCAAGATTCAATTTCAAGAATGTGATGAAGAGAAGGGAAAGCTTATACAAGATCTGACAAACTCAATAGCTAAGAAAAGGAGATTTAAATAAAATTTAGAAGAAAATGTCTTATAACTTGAAATATTAGAGCATGAGGTAGTTTCATTAAGGAATGAAGTGAAAGATTCTAAAGACAAGCTAAATAGGTTTGGGAAAATTTCAAATACTTTGGATAATATTATCAATGCACAAAGATCTTCATCAAATAAGATAGGACTTGGTTTTGAATAAGGACAAAGAGAACAAGGAGAGGAGTCAAGCTCAAGCTCCAAAGAAG
Source organism: Wollemia nobilis (assembly GCA_028583015.1). NCBI lineage: Eukaryota > Viridiplantae > Streptophyta > Pinopsida > Araucariales > Araucariaceae > Wollemia > Wollemia nobilis. The sequence continues at coordinate 3,781,757 of JAQPPZ010001245.1, read as the reverse complement.
AAGAAGAGAGTGAAGGAGAAAGTGAGACTTATGAGGATAATTTGAAAAAAATAAGGTTCACCATGGAAGGAAACAATGTAAAAAATAGGAAACATCATAGGGAAGAAAGAACTAAGAGACTAATGGATCCAAGGCAGGATTTCTTTAAAGGATGTTGCTTCTCATGTAACAGGTTTGGTCACAAGGCTATGCATTGCATGACACATGAAAAGAAGGAATATGGTTTCACTAAGAGAAATTTTAGATATGGGCATCTATTTCAAGGGTATTGCTACTCTTGTAATCATTTTGGTTATAAAGCAATTCATTACAGGGTTAATGACAGGAATGGGTATGACCTCAACAAGAGAAATTTCAAGATATGTACACCTTTTAGGAACCACAACATTAAGTGATACAAGTGTAATAATATTGGGCATATGGAAAAGTGGTGCAAAACAGAGTTTCCAAAGCTTCTAGAGACAAGAAAGAACAAAGATACTCAAAGGGATCAAAAGGGTATGTTGAGAAAGAAGGTTGACAAAGGAAAAGAGCATTGTATGCTAGGAGTAATTTTACTCCCACCCCAAAATTAATCACCCTAAGGAGAGGAGGTGGGAGGGGGTTGAGTTAAGAGTCTTATATTTAGCCCCAAAGGAGTCCCCTTGTCATTGATGATAAAGGGGGGGAGATTTGAGTTAGGGGGAGAACATTCAGTCAGAGGGAGCAGTTTCTCATGAGGAGTAGAATTGAAAAAAAAAAAGGAATGATTAAGAAAAAGGGTTGCCATAAATGACAAAGGGGAATATTTTTGGAAATTTTGAGTAATAATGTTGTCATTGATGTCAAGTTTTTGGTTCAAGGTAAGCTCATTTTTGTAAAAGCAAAGTGGTAAAAGGATTTGTTATAATATTTTATATTATAAACCAAAAAGGTTGGCTAACAGGACTGAAAACAAAGGATTACGTCCATGGTTTTAAGAGAGAAAAGGAGATATTATAATATTTTAAATATTATAATAATTAAGTGTTAGGATCCTATCCTAACATTAATTAATAATCTTAATAATAATAATATATTATATCCTATGGTCATAATAATATAATAATAAATAATATAATAATTAATTATATTATTTATTATATTATTATAAGATTAGGGTTAGGAAGCATTGCAACCTTTCACCTATAACCCTAGAGGGGTATAAAACATTGTAAGAACTTATCATTCAATCATCCATGAATATGAAATATAATACAATTTATTGAAGGGACTTCCCGACAATACAAAAGGCGATTCTCTTAGTTTTTGGTCTATTTATTATTTCATGTGCTAGGAACCCTAGGTTCCTACCATATGGTATCATAGCCTTATGGATCCAACCATATTGGTCATTGAAATAAAAAATGACATTGCCAAAATTAGAAGAATGATTGAACAAAAACAAAATAAACAAATGGAACATTCTGATCGTATTATACAATATTTAATGGAAATGCAAGATGAGACCCTATCCATGGAATCCCATGAAGAAGAGGAGCCCATAGCCATGGAATATGAGGTGGAGGAGAAGCCCATTGCCATGGAATCCCAGAGGGTACTCATTGCACTTCCCAAAAATATTCCAAACCCTAAATTATTTTTTTTGAAAAAGCCCAAAGCCATAGACTTTCAAATAGTTCGGAATACATTCCCGAAAAAATTTAATAAAATCCTTAAAATTACAAATATTTTTATGAAAAAATTGCATAAATATAAAGTATTCCAAAAGTATTGTTTTACAAATCTGCATTCGGTCAGCCATCAAGGCAGAAATAAATTTAAAATCACCCTAATTCAGCAAACGAATTTTTTCAAAGGTATCTCCAAGGATGTTTACAATGTTTTTTTGAAAAATATCATTAAAACAGAGGAAGATACAAAAGTTTCTGTAAATTTCAAAAATAAAACCACCATGATGGAAATACAAAATGTTGATTATCTACTGGTTTTATGGGGCAATGCATTGCTCTCATCTATATGCCCTCCACCATGGCCACCTCCTCTTCTCTCCTAACATAAAAATATAGTTGTGGTCTCCTCTCCAATCATGGATTAAAACTTGTAGGGAAATATAATTACAGTTTTACTATAAATTGACCTACAAAAAAATCAAAATGTACAACCAATTTACATCTAGAAAGAAGGAGATTTTTCATACAACTTATTTTGGATATGTCACTCATGAATTGTGTTCAATATCACAGTCATTTCCAGACTATATGAGTATGCAGACATTGATATATGATATCAAAAACATGTTCCACTCCATGGGGAAGGGGAACATAAAGCCCATTTGCATATGATACTGCCTGGGTTGCACGAATACCCGCCATTCACAATTCTTCCCAACCGTAGTTTCCACAAACACTACAATGGGTTGTCTCCAATCAGTTAACTGATGGTTCCTGGGGGGAAGAATATTTTTATTTACTATATGATAAACTTCTTTGTACCCTTGCATCTGTCATTACCCTCAAAATATGGAGAGTTCAGGGAACCCAAGTGCAGAAAGGCATAGACTTTGTTAACAACCAGAATCAACAGTTCAATGAAGCGAAGGATTGCAATATGCCACTTGGATTTGTCATTTTATTTGCTTCTATGTTGAAAGAGGCTCATATTTTAAGTCTAGGTATTTCCCATGAACCATTGTTTATCAAGAGAATATTTGCAATGAGGAAGGATCAACTAAAAGGGATTAACATTTTGGCCTTACATAGTCTACCTACATCATTTCTTTTTTACTTGGAGGGCTTGCACAAATTTGTCGATTGGGAAAAAATTATGGATCTTCTCTCCAAATATGGATCTATAGCAAGCTCACCAGCATCCACAGCTTGTGCATTTATGTACACATGAGATGGAAGATGCCTAGATTTTATAGCATCTATCATCAAAATCTTTGGAGACCATGTACCTGGCTTTTATCCTTGTGATCTCCGTGAACGTCTTCATGCCATTGACACCGTTGAACGCCTGGGAATCGATCGCCATTTCGAAATGGAAACCAAGGATGCATTGGATTATATATACAGACATTGGACGTCGAAAGGAATAGGAAGGGGAAGACATGATACTATTACGAATATCAATGACCCAAATTTGGGATTTCGAATATTGAGACTTCATGAATACGATGTATCTTCAGAGGTTATTTCAAATTTTATGGATGAGAATGGAGAGTTCTTTAGTTTTTCTGATAAAACACACAGAGACCTCGAAGGCATGCTGAGCCTCTAAAAATGCTCACAAGTAGCATTTCTAAAAATAATAATAATAATAATATGAAAGAAGCACAAGCCTTTGTCGTAGTTTACTTGCAGCAAAATCTAAAGCAAATAAACCATTTCTGAAAAGTTCTCATTGAAGAGGTCAATTATAAACTAAAATTTGGGTTTCACCGGAGTTTGCCTAGAATGGAGGCAAGAACTTATATCGATATCTGTGGTCACGGAAATGAAGTGTTTTTAGGGAAGACTTTGTATAATGTGCCCTCAAATATTTGTAGGTTGCCATATGTTAACAATGAGAAATATGTGGAGCTGGCTAAAGTCGACTTCAATGCAATGCAGTCTATACACCAAATGGAGCTCCAGCAAGTGCACAAGTGGTGGATAGATTGTGGTTTTAGGAATTTGAAATTCACCCACGAGAGGCATATTGAGATATTTTTTCACAATGGCAGCTAGCATGTTTGAACCTGAATATGGCAAAGGTAGAATGGCCTTCGCAAAAAAATTGGTTTCTTGCTTGTTGTTCTTGATGATCTTTATGATAAGTATGGTTCTCATGACGACACCATGTTACTCAATGAAGCATTTTCCAAGTGGGATCTCAATACATTGGACAACATGCCTGATCACATAAAAGTTGCTTTCTTGGCTTGTACAATACTGTGAATGGGCTAGCAGATGAAGCTGGCAACCTTCAAGTACGTGACATGCTCGAGTACTTTAGAAACTTGTGGAAGATCCAGCTTGATGCTTTTAGCAAAGAAGCAAAGTGGTGTAAGAAAAAATGCATGCCGAGTTGACATGAATACCTAGATGTCTCCAAAATATCAGTTGGATTTTTGACGAAGATTCTCACATTAATCCATTTAATAGGAGGAATCGTCACTGATAACATTATGTGCCAGAATGATGATAGATCCAAATCTCTCCATCTTGTGTGCTTGACTGCGAGATTGATCAATGATACCAAAATGTATAAGGTGGAAGAAATTGTTCTAAATTTACACAGTCTATGAGGTGGTGCTTGAACTCATTAAAGGAGATAATTTTTTATTAAGGTTCAAAAGGAGCTAAAGGTGAATTGTATAAAGTTTACTACTCCATTAGAGTCAAATTAACCTACTCCCTTAGATCCGCCCATGTAGAGGAGTTGGAGAGCAAGTGGGTAGTTAAACCTCTCTAGTTGCTAAGAGGCCCAGGTTCAAATCTCTCGCCTCACATGTTGCGGATATGTTATGTAATGGTTCCATCGTGGTCACAGTCTGTTTACCCCTTGTGGCCACCACCAAAAAAAAAAAAAAACCTACTCCCTTAGTAAACCATAGAGCAAGTACTATTCCAAGGTGGAATATTTGAAGAGCATATACTTACACACTACAATTCCAAGCTTTGAGGACAAATCTTGTTTTAAGGAGGGTGGAATGTTAGGATCCTATCCTAACATTAATTAATAATCTTAATAATAATAATATATTATATCCTATGGTCATAATAATAAAATAATATAATAATATAATAATATAATAATTAATTATATTATTTATTATATTATTACAAGATTAGGTTTAGGAAGCATTGCAACCTTTCACCTATAACCCTAGATGGGTATAAAACATTGTAAGAACTTATCATTCAATCATCCATGAATATGAAATATAATACAATTTATTGAAGGGACTTCCCGACAATACAAAAGGTGATTCTCTTATTTTTAGGTCTATTTATTATTTATTTATTATTTTATGTGCTAGGAACCCTAGGTTCCTACCATTAAGCTAGGAGGGTTTAATAAAAATAAGAAAAAAAATCGGTGAAAATCCCATGCAAAAGTATTATTTAATACTAGATTAAATAATATAATATTTAACCTATGGTTAAAATATTATATTAATTAAATAATTAAATTTTGAATTTGGCTAAGCCACAAAAATTTCAAAATTATGTTGGATGCATATATTTATGTAGACGTTTTAAATACCACCTTGCAGCATACAAAAGGAGGTAACAAAATCACATTTTAAATTCGAATGAGGGTGACATAGTGTATGCGAACGAATTTTGAAGGAAGTGCATGTGAACAAAATACAATGGAGGAGAGAGGAGAAACATGGATGTTTCTCAATTTTTAATGAGCACAAGGAATAAAGTGAGTGGCAGATAATTCCATGTACCAAGGGTTGATAACCCAAGCGGTAGGCGAGTCCTACACTAAGTCATTGACACAAGGGAGGTACAAGGTTCAATTCTCCCCAGTGCCAGTTTGATTTTTTTACTTTGTTTTTGTGGTGGTGGCAGGTATTTAGGGCAGAAGGCTAAATCTTAGCCTCAACCTTTTGGCTAGCGCAAGAGGACGAAGCATTGTGCTTTGTGGACAGAGGTCGGAGGGTCAATTCTTGTCCATAATGAAGGTAATTATTTTTTTTTGGTATAAGATATCCATGTGGTTCGTTTATGATATATGCACTTCATTATTAATTGTTGGCTATGGTATATATTGGCGGATGATTAATTTGGCCTATGGTTTGAAAACTTAGGAGATATAAGGTGAAATATTTTTGATATAATTTTTAGGGTTTAAATATCATTTATTTAAATCTATTAAGTTTGGAGTGATAACTTTGTGAAAGGTTTTATTATTGTAATGTTTTTTTTATATATGAAATGGAGTGAAACACTGTTTTGAAAGTGTGGAGATAAAATGTGTAAAAGAGATTTTATTTGATTGTAAATTATGCTTTATGAGAGGGATATTATTGAGAGAATTTTGGGAGCTTTAATGCAATGTTTTTCAGAACTAAGAAATATCCCTAGAGTATTATTTTCAGAGATCATTGAAGAAATTTATGAGGACATTTTGAAATAGAAATTTGCTATCTAACTTGTGAAGTGGCACATAGAAAAATGGTTGGTTATAATACAAGCTTTGAAGACATATCTCCATAAAAAAAAAAAGGTATGGGCACATCATCCTTTGGTTGAAGTGTTTGTTGGATTAAATATTGTGAAAACATAAGGTGGAGTGAAAAGGATTATTTGATAAGCATTATTGGAAATATTTGAGTGAGTTCTATATGCTTCCTGGTTGATTGTTTGGAGAAAATTTGAGATAGAGATTGAGAATTATTTGAGTTAGGGTTTGAGACCCACATTGTGCTCTTTGGTTTAAGAAGTATGAAAACACTTGTTTAGGTTTTGTGAGCAAGTTGTGTTTCATTGATTGCATGATTGAGTGGAACTTCTTAAACATTGGTTTTGAATGAGATTAAAAAAGAATGTGCAAACATTGGAGAATATATTTGTGAAAGCAGAAGTATAGATCAAAAATATAGGTTTCATGTGCTAGATTGAATCTATATTTAGAAGAGCAATAAAAGTAAGACATGTGTAAGCGATATACTTAATGATTGAATAGAACATATTGAGTTTTTGATAGAGTACATCATTCTCTATATGCTCTAGAGGTTAAACGAATTCTAGATAGAATATATCTAAATTGCTTTAAATTAAAGTAATTACTTTGAATATTAGACAAAGCATTTCATAGCATTGTGAGGAATATTTGGAAGTAGATTGAGCAAGTTCTTAAGAGGACTTGAAGTTAGATTTTATTATGTTTTGGTGTAGACTTGATAGCAGATTGAGCAAGTTCTTGAGAGGGCTTGAAAGCATATTTGAGAAAGTTTTGATGAATACTTGAGATTATTTTGAGAAGGTTCTTGAGATGACTTGAAGGTATATTTGAGAAAGTCCTGGTGAGGACTTGAGAGCAATTTGAGAATGTTCTTGAGAGGACTTGAAGGCAGATTTGAGCAAGTCTTGGTGAAGACATGAGAGAATATTGAACAAGTTCTTGAGAGGACTTGAAGGTTGATTTGATTGTCTTGGTGAAGACTTGAGAGCATATTAAGAAAGTTCTTGAGAGCACTTGAAGGTAGATTTGAGCAAGTCTTGGTGAAGACTTGAGATCAGTTTGAGCAAGTTCTTGAGAAGACATGAAGGTATATTTGAGGAAGTCTTGTGAAGACTTGAAATAGCACTAAGAGAAGGATTCATTTGTTCAAGATTTGTGTTAAGGCTTGGGGCATATCTAAGAAAATTTTATTGGTGATTTGATCAAGCTTTATGTTAAGGCTTGAGGATATATTTAAGACATAGTTGAGAGAAATATTTGGAGGTGATAGAGTAGAGGAAAATGGTCTCTAGTGGATAGAGATCCATTAGCCAAGGCAGTGAGGATAGAGGTCTTCTATGGAGAGAGATCCATAAGCCAGAGTAGTGGGGCTAGAATTTCTTCTAAAATATCATCAACCAGAGTAGAGGGGAAAGAGTTCTCCTATGGATAGAGATCCACAAAAAAGATAAAGGGGAATATTTATCATGTGGATAATGATCCAAAAACTAGAGTAGAGGGGAAAGCATTCTCCTATGGAGTGTGATTTGTGAACCAGCTTGTAGGATAGAGTTCTTCTATGGAGAGAGATCCACGAACCATTTGAGGAGATAGGGGTCTCTTGGATCAAGTTATATGAACAAGAGAAAAGGAGAAAGAGTTCTCCTATTGAGAGAGATCCACAAATCAGAGCATAGGGAATTGGTGTCTACTTTGAATAGAGGTCCATAAACATTGTAATAGGGAATTGATTCCCAAGAAGATTTATTGAGAAAATTTAGTAGAAAAATTTTCTTTGTGGAGTAGCCCACATTGGTTGAACCACGTTAAATTGGTGTCTCTATTGTGTGTGATGATTTCTACATTGCTTTGATTACTGCTATTGATATTGCCATTGATAATATTGGATAATCTTGTTTTGGAAAGAAAAGTGAGATTTGGTCTTATACTGTTAATCATGCCTCTTAGTATAAGCTTATGTTATTCAAGAACAACAAAAAAAAATACAAATTAACAATAACACAAGAACAACAAAAAACAACACAAAAAAAGAACACACATAAATAGAAAATAAAAATGAAAAAAATAGAACACAACAATGACCTTTCTAGATGAAAAAAATATTAAGGCAAGAATTAACATAGGAAAGAAAAGAAAGATTAGTTTGAGCTATGGAACTAAAATACCCTGACCAAACTAAAGAGAAGTAAAAATAAAGCAATAAGAAAATAGGTACCTTTAAAACTAGAGTCATCGAAATAAATTATAGAAAGAAGAGTTTTCCTTATTTGTGAAGCCCGCCATATAGGAGAGTGGTTGTAGCAAGTAATATCACCTTTATCCAAAGCCCAATTAGCTAAAGCATCAGTGCTCTTGTTATAATTTTTGACCACATGATTGTAATAAACTTTCAAAAATCCCATCTAGATTAACTGAATCTTCTCAATAATTTTTTTTATTATCCAATCAACCTTATGATTCTTAGGAGTCTTTAAAATATTAATTATAAGTTGAGATTCATACTCAACTAGTAGATTTTCCCGTTCAACCTTAGTAGCCTCTTGAAGGTCTCTAAGGATACCATATCCTTTAGCAAGGTTATTGGATAGGCTACTCAAATTCTTAGCAAAAGTAAAAACTAGGGAGCCATCTGAAAGTCTACTAATTCCTTCTGCACTAGCTTTTCCAAGGTTCCCTCTAAAGGCTCCATCAGTATTGAATTTTCCAAAATACTTAGGAGGAGGTTGCCAATTTTTTGTTCTATCCATATTGCAATTACTCACATTACCTTTAAGTTATTTTCTCTGAGAAGAGTTAATATTCAATATTTGCATCACTTGATCCCATATTTGGTGGGAGTTTTGGGGGTTATTAAGGATTTGATGGACAGATTCAACTAAGTTGGCAATGGTATTTTTACAGATATAGTGAATATCATTCCTTTCTTGATTAAAAATTTAGTTGTTCCTTTCATTCCATATATTCTAAAGAATAATGGTAGAACCGATCCAAACTAACTACCTAATAAAATTATCAACACCCTCTTGACTAGGCCAATCCCTCCAAAGATGTTCAAAAGTAAAAAAAAAAATTAGACCATTGTAAGCCAATTAAAGTGACCATTCTCCTCGACGAAATTTGGAGCTCTACTAGGGTTTGATGAGGAAAAACTACTATACTAGTGTTTAATGAAGAAAAATTGCTCTGTAGAGATGGCAACAACTTTCGAAGGAGGTCTAAAAAATTTAAAGAATTTCGTGATGGCATCAGGTCCAGCACATAGAGTGCATGCTCGTGATGTTTTTTCATCTAAAAATGACTGGAAGGAATAGGATTTTCTAGTGCATGTTGGGAACCGCTTGTTAAATAACAATGGATGTTTGGAACGATGTGAAGTCAGGCCAGTTCTAGTGGTTCAACTAGACTCGATAGCAGAAGATATGGAGTATCTAACCAAATATGCCCTTATTGGCAAATTTTTGGGCATCCAAATTTCTCATCCCTTTATGGAGGCTTGGGTCAGGAAGACTTGGAATCCTGAAGCTGATGTGGAGGTGATGCTAAGTGTGAACAGCTATTTTATGGTGGTTTTCTCTTGTATTGTAGATCATAATAAAGAATTTTAAGGGGGTTATTATTTATATAACCAAGTGGGACTCTTTCTTAAACCCTAGCATGTGGGTTTAAACCCATCAGAGGAACAGTCGTCACGGGTTCTAATATGGGTGTGGCTTCCATGGCTCCTGTTGGAATTCTGGAGAATGGATATCTTGCATAAGATTGCCCTTCTGCTTGGGAAGCCGGTTGGACCATCACAATAGACAATGGATAAAAAGGTAATCTCTGTTGCTCGTATTTGTGTTGAAATTGACTTAAATAATCCTATTCCATATTCTATTGAAATATAATTTGGATCAACTACATGGGTTCAAAAACTTGACTATGAAGCTCTTCCATTTTGTTTTTGGATTTACCATGAATATGGCCACCTAAAAAATGCCCTAATTTTTTCCCACATGTGGATTCAAATCCTGGTCCCTCTTAGTCTGGACAAAGTTTGAATAAAGGAAAATCCTCGATAAAGAAAAGAGAATGGGATAAGGAAGGTTTTGTTCCAATAAAATCCCAAAACAAAGGACGAAGGGCAAACAAAGACCTTAAGGATAGCCAACAAAATTCTCTACTCAACCGTTTTGAAATATTAAATGATCTTAATCAGTGCATGGAGATACCTAAAATGTCGCTACCTGATGTAAATATAACAAGGCCACATCAGATGTCTCTTCTTGAGGGGGCAATTAAGGAATCAGATCTAGGGGGTTTAAATGAAGAACAAAGGGCTTTAGATCTGAGTATAGGGGATATGGTTGGGTCTAGCCCTATAAGGGAAACTATTTTGGAAAGTGGTACAGATTTAGTTATGCCCTCTCCTACTCAAGCACTAATGCAGTCATCCTTGGACTGCAAAAATCCTATGGTGTTGGTATTACAACAGAAAATAATTAAAAAAAGTTTTTCGGATAAGAATATGAAAGTGGTTCGAAACAAAGACCAGGATAAAATTAAGTTAATGGAGGAGAATTTTGTGGAGTCAATATTGGTGAGAACATTGGACTCCTATTTTTATAACCCCCAAAAATGATTATCCTCTCATGGAATGTAAGGGGGTTGAACAACATCCCAAGACAAAAAGTTGTTCGTGATTTGGTTTGTGTGCATTCTTTGGATGTGGTGTTTATTTAGGAGACTAAATTGGCTATTTATAGTATGTTCAATATTTATCTCAAGTTGTATAGAAGGGGGAAATTCCAGTGTATTGGTGCATGTGGATATGCTAGTGGCGTTGCTTGTTTATGGGATTCGATTAAGATATCCCCTCTTACTTGGATTTCTAGCATATGGTCTATTTCGATGGTCGGGCATGATAATGAATCTGGTGAAACCATCCTACTTACAAATGTGTATGCTCCTATTGATTACAATGGTAAAGTGAATTTTTGGGAGCACATTTTCTTTGTGAGAAGTTTGGTTCCCCTGTACCCATGGATTTTGGTTGGAGACTTCAACTCTATCACTTTTTTGGAGGAGAAACGTGGTGGGGTGGACCTTATCGAGTCTTTTTCTTCTGTCTTCAATGCTCATATCTAGGCCCTAAACTTGGTTAACATCAATCCAAATGGGATCTTTACTTGGCACAATATAAGGTGTGGAGAAGCTTCCATATTAGAGACACTGGATAGGGTTTTGATATCTAGTTATTAGATGGGTAATAACAGAAGTGCTAGTTCTATGATTCTTGAGGGTAGGGGATCTAATCATTGTCCTATCAAAATCTTTGCTTTGGAGTTAGGGCTAAAAAATAATTCCTCCTTTAAGTTTAAACTTATGTGGCTTTGTGATCCTAAGCTTCATGATTTCATGCGAGGCTGGTGGACCACTGGTAAACCTCCTCATGGCACTGCTTTGTATTCCTTTATGAAGTGACTACAATTTGTAAAACTTAAATTGAAGAGATGGAATAAACTAAATTTTAGGAACCTTTCCGTGGTTAAGCTATTAGCTCTTAGGAGGATGGAATAAGCTTCAAGGAATATTAGAGATTAGGGATTCACAAAGGAGCTTCTTTTTGAGGAATCTAAGGTTGCGAAAGACCTTTCTGAATGAGAACTGAGGGAAGAATTTTTTTGGAAATAAAAAGCTCGAGTAGATTGGCTTCACGAAGGAGATAGGAACACAACCTTCTTTTATAAATCAGTTAAGGCTCGTCGTAATGGTAACCTGATTACCTCTCTTGTGAATTCTCAGGGTGCCCTGCTCTCTTCTCTCAGGGATATTTCAAAAGAGACTAAGAGGTATTTTTTCTCTCTCTTCAAGGAGGACTCCCTATCAGACGATGAGAATAAAAATCTTATTCTAAACCATATTCCAGCGATTGTTTCTAGAGATATGAATGAGCACTTGATGGGTCCAATTTCCCTTGAGGAGTTGGAAAATGTTGTATTCAATATGAAAAAAGGAAAATCCCCAAGCCCATATGGATTCTTGATTGAGTTTTATCAAGAGTTTTGGGATTTAATAAAATTTGATCTTTTGGAGGTGGTCCATGAGTCCCAAAAGAACAAACAAATGCTAAGGGACCTAAATGCTACCTTTGTGGTGCTTATACCCAAAAAAGAGGGAGAAAATTCCTTGGATATGTTCAAGCCTATTGCTCTCTATAATTTTGTGTATAAGATCATCACAAAAATTATTGTTGAGAGGTTGAAGATATGGTTGAGCAAAATCATCTTTGAGGAGCAAGGAGGGTTTGTTTTTGGTCGACAAATCTTGTATGGGGTTGTTATTGCTACAAAATCTATTCACTCAATGGAAACTTCTAAGGATAAAACTATGTTCATTAAGTTGGACATGGCCAAATCCTATGATCAGGTCAGATGGTCCTTCCTTTAGATTGTTTTTGCTGCATTTGGATTTGAGGAGGAATGGATTAGATGAGTGATGAGTTGTGTTTCTTCTTCCTAATTCTTTGTTCTTGTTAATAATGAGCCATTAGAGCTGTTTGAGGCCTCAAGGGGATTGAGGCAAGGAGATCCTTTATCTCCTTATTTTTTATCATTATGGTAGAAGGGTTGGGAATATTTCTCAAGTCTCAAGTCATGCAGGGTCTCATTTAGGGGTGGAAGTGGGATAGTAGTTTGCCACCTCTTTCCCACCTTCAATTTGTTGATGATACTACTTTGTTGGGAGTTGCCACTATCATAGAAGTTGGAAATATTAGACAGTATCTTGACATATATCTTGGTGCTTCTGGATAGTTTATTAATGAGGACAAGTATTCTATTTTCTTCTTCAATACCCTTCCTCTTATTCAAGCCAGGATTGCTCGCATTCTAAGATTCTAGGTTGGGACTCCCCCATTCATTTATCTTGGTATTCCAATTTCATCTCATCCTCTACCTAGATTTTTTTGGAAGTCTATGCTTGATAATTTTAGAAGGAAGGTGAATCACTGGACTTTCATATGGCTATCCACTGCAGGTAGAGTGTTGATTTTAAAATTTGTTGTTCAAGATTTACCCATTTATAGATATTTTATACAAATAGCTCCCTCTCACTTCATCAAGGACATGGATGCTTTATCAAGACATTTTTTATGGTCTGGAAAACTTGATCAATCTAAATGGAGTTTGGTTAGGTGGGATTCTATATGTAGGCCGATGCAAGAGGGAGGCCTTGGGTTGCGACAAATAGCTCTTTTTGGGTAGGATTTGGCTGCAAAAATTTATTGGAGATGGTGTACCTCTCAAGATCAGATTTGGGCTAAAATATTATCTTGTAAATACTTGAGAGGTATTTATGAGGCTGAGATCCCTAGAGTCGACTTGGTTGGGAAAGGTTCAGTTATCTGGGACACTCTAAAAATAGGAGCTAATTTAATCAAGTAGGGTTTGTTATGGATTTGTAATCAGGTATCAAATGCTCTTTTATAGGAGGATTCTTGGGATGGCCACCCTACTATCTTAAATCAATATCCTAGGTTACATTCCCTAAGAATTTTTTTCTTGAAAAAAGGTTGGTCTCGTGTGGAGGACTTTAAAAAAATCTAGTCTTTTGGAAATATGGAGATGTACAGGTGGAAAGATCTACAAGAATGGCCCCAGGGGGAACTGTCCAAGGACAGAGAGGTGCTTGATCTTATTCTTACGAGGAGGCCTTGTTCTTCATTGAGGGGTAAATATATTCTATCTTGGAACCCTAATCCTAAGGGAACCTACTTGGTAGCCTATGGTTATCAGGTTCTTGATAAGAAAAAGTATGGGAGTCTTCCTGTCACTTGGTGGAAAAATGTGTGGAACAAATTTTCCTGGCCAAAATTTAACTTCTTTCTCTAGTTGGTAGCTCGTAATAAATGTCTCACTTGGGATAATGTGAGAAAGAGGGGATTTTAGGGTCCCTCTTTTTGCATCCTTTACAGTAAGAATGAGGATGACTCTTCTCATTTATTTTTCCAATGCTCCTTTGCCAGAGATATTTGGCACCATTGGTGGAGTTCCTGGAACCATCCATGTTTTCATGTGCTATCCCTGGTGGATTTTTGGAGTAGTCTGGGTAGACCTTCGACCAAGGCCCCCTTCCTTCGGGTGGCTTGGAATTTGGGTCCTTCTTGTATCATCTAGAAAATTTGGCTCAAACGGAATTAGCGCATATTTTAGGGTAGTTATTTTGTTGTTCAACATATCTGGCAAAGGATCATATATATGATTTAGGAAACCATCCATAGCAAATGTGATCTGGATCCTCTTTTTGATTCTAGTGAGGATAAGGTATAGCAAGCCATTGGTCTCTTTTGGGATGGTGTGAACTCTTCTAGCCCTAGTAGGGTTTCTTAGCTCAGCAAGAAAGTTAGGAGAGATGGTAGGTGGAGGCCACCCCCTAGAGGAGTTTTAAAAATTAATATTTATGGATCGTCTAGGGGTAATCCTGGACATGCTGGCATTGGCGGTGTTGGGAGAGATTCTACTGGTGGTGTCAATTTTTTATTTTCCATTTATAAAGGTGTTCAATCCAAAAATTTTATGGAAGCTCTTACAATTCTTGAGGCCTTGCGAAGGAGGTTTTCTCTTGGATGGCATAGTATTATCTGTAAGTATGACTCTCAAATTGTGGTTAATATTTTAAAAAGTAAAAGGGTGGAGCATTTGGCCTCTGTAGTCATTCATATTATCAGAATGAGTGAAGAGTTCAAATTTATATCCTTTGTGCACATTCCAAGGGAATGGAATGTGGTTGCTGATTACCTGGCCAAAAGGGCTTCTGAGCTATTGGATCCTTAGAGTATCGATAATTGGGAGAGTCTCCCGTCTGGGGACTCTCAATGCCTGTGGGAGTTGATCCACAAGGATGTATAGACTTAATGTGGTTTGTTCTTGTTGTATTTTCTAGGTGTCATTCTATTCTAGTGGTTTTAGCCTATTTGGTTGTTTATTTGAGTCTTGGTTGGAAGCTCAATTGTACTCTGTAATCCATAATTTTTATCAATAAATTTTTACCCCTTTATTTAAAAGAAGAAGTGACCATTCTCCTCCAAATATTAGAGGCTAAAGTAGACTCGATAAGAATATGGCTGAGATTTTTCACATTCTCTTCACACATTTGACATCTAAAATGGCCATGAAAACCATCTCTCATAAGATGCTCCCTAGTAATAACCCTGCGATGCAATAAAAACCAAGTAAAAAACCTCACCTTAGGCTAGATATTTTGAGCCCACAACTAAGAAAAGATGTTAGATGATTGGTTGGGATTATTATGGCATAAGGCCAAATAACCTTGAGCAACTGAATACTCACCCTTAGTAGTGTTTTTCCATCCAAAACAATCTTTATCGTGGGACCAAGAGAGAGATTCATATGAAGGATGCACTAGATATATTATCTTTACCTTTTTAGGATTTGAATAGGCAAGTCCTCAATAGGGATCCAATATCTACCAACCTCTAAATTACCAATATGGTACTGACAATAATTAGCCACCTTTATCCAGTTAGCTCAATGAATCTCCTCCATCCAAGGCCTCCAATCAAGAAATTGAGTTATCAAAGGTTTGTGACCATCCCAATAATCTGTCCAAAAATTTTCCTGTTGGCCATTATGAATGATCCAAAATATTTTTTTCTTGATCAAATCCTCATCAATATTAAGAACTTCTAAAATGGGAGAACCTTTGGAATGCAATTGATGGCAAGCAAGGTTTTGAGGACTTTTTTCTCATCATATTTAGCATGGATATGCTTCGCCCAATGAGCATTGGGGTTATGCAAAATCCTCTAATATAATTTAGCAGCTAAAGCTTTGTTGTTATTAATAGCAGACCAAAATCCTAACCCCCCTAATTCTTAGGAAGACATAAAGTGTCCCATTTTAACAAGGCCCATTTCTTTTCTCCTTAGTACCACTCTAGAGGAATTGGTGACTGATTTGATCCAATTATCAAAGAACAAAATTTAGTATATTCAATACGGTAGAAACATAAATAGGAATATCCTGAAGGACTGATTTTACCAAGGTAATTCTACCCCCAGAAGAAATCCACCTATTTGTCCACTTTCCAATTTTCTTCTTGACTTTGTCCAACAAAAAATTCTAATCCTTTTTTTTGTCTTCAAATATTGATGGGAATACCTAAATAAGTGATTGGAAGTGATGAAAAAAGTCTTGATATAAGATATTTTTAGATGATTTTCATGGATGTCACTTAATTTTTATGTAAAGTTTCCAATCAACTTGGGTCTAGGAATGCTTATTTCCAATGAACCAATATAATACTACTCCATTTTGGAGAATGAATAGGTAAAATACCAAATGCAAGAACCAATGCACAATGGTTGTACTTGAATAAATATGTTACTATAAGGAATTTTATTTTTTCTTAGCATATATAAAATATGGCTTAAAATAAATCTACACTAAGGAGATATCACTTGATAAGATCTTGATGATGAAGCAATATCCCATTCTTCATATGAATGATATCTCCTACCAACTTAAGGGTACCAAGTATTTTGCCATGGTCAAGATCAAATGAAGTTACCATTATATATAGACTGAGTTAAATGTTCATGTAAATAGTGGACCAAATATTATCGTTCATTCATTTATTTATGGGAATATACATGGATGAAATTCTAGTTTTGATAACAATATGGAATATCACCTAAAGCATGTTATTTTTGCATATAGTATACTTATGTAATCTTACCATCAATCTAGAGAAATATTCATTTGTAACTAGATATTTTCAATGTCTTGGGGTTCATTTCAATAATATTGGAGCTCATGACAAACTAATGAAGGCTATGGTCATATGGTATTTACTCTATTTTAAGATTCTAATTGAGCTTTATATCATCTTGATCCTCCTAAATTTCTATAATTATACTATTTTGGTACTCCAACCATCACTTAGACTATGAATCAAAGTGACCAATAGAAGCTCTAAACTAAGATTTAATTGGATATAAGCATAGAAGAAAATATATGATAAATTAACTTGTCACCTTATATTATATTTATTCCATTTTTGTTAGACTTTAAGTAACGCTTTGAGATACATAATAACACCTCAAATAATGACATCAAAATCATCCTTTTTTATCATGGATATCCAATCATCTATAAGAGTTAAACCATAGTCTAGATATGTCGTTAATATGATAGAGACATCTATGTAATTATCCAAGATAGTCATCAATGGAAGGACTATATTTTTAGTAAAAATATTGTCATACCAATTAACAACAAACTATTATAGTTCCTAAATATGCAAAGTAAGCTATAGAAGAACCACTACCAAAAAGGGTCTACCTTATTAAAATTATTCTATATTAACATTAGTAATAGTAATGGATGGTCCAATTAAGCTAGATGTTTTATAAGTTGATCAAGCCACTACATTCACCAAGTCTTTCATGCTTATGGTCATAATGAATTCAGGTGTTAAAGAATACTTTTATGGTCATCATAATTATGTTAATCGTAATAAAATAATAAAATTATATTATTCATTACATTTTATCCTATTCATGAAGATATTTATATCATTAAATTTTTGAAGTGGAAATTAATTATTTTTAATTTCAATCATATAAAGGAATAATATATTTATATTAAAAAGTAATGTAACTAAAACAAACATGTTATATATAATGAAACAACACATGAACATAAAAAACTATGAAATTTTTTTGAAATTTAATAGAAAGTATTCTCTTTTTTTTTTTTCTTATGATAGGTATCTAATAATGCTTCTATATAAATTTAATTACTTGTTTGTCTATATTCTTACCTGAGCCCTTACATATGTTTTTTATTTTTTGTATGCATCCATTGATGTTAATATTTTGAATACCTGCAAAAATATATCTAGGTCATTTCACCAATAATGGTTAGACTATTAAAACATATAGTCAAATAAACTATCTAATATTTAAATTTTATAATGAATTAATTATTACTATGATATTGTTCTCCTTTTATGCATGAATCTGCATAAAATACATCACATAGCTTTCATCCTATTCATATATATAGACAATATAATAACCATATACAACATATTAATTAACAAGTTATAGATATTTTAAGTTTATAATTAAGTCACCATAATCAATGTGAGTTAGATAGAAATAACTAAATCAATAGAAATAATGTTTGTGCCTAGGAAAAATGGTTGGAAAATATAAATTACTTAAGAGATGGGAAAAACAACAAGAATGAATAAAATTTATTTAATGGATTTTAAAAAATTGAATAATTTTAAATCTCTCATATCAACTAAACTATATATTGTGAACATTACAAAATATCATATGGAGTGAAATATAATATCATATTGCAATAAGAATTATATGTGAAGTATAAGAAGCAATAATTTACATCTAGTTTTTATGAATTATTGCCATCATAGTTTGCATGATTGTAAGTTGAAGTGGTTAAATTCACTCAACATAGGGTCATTACATACACATAGTTAATGTTGTTTATGCTTTATTGGGCAAGGCAATTATGCATAAATGCTTTCAATCCAATGATGCAATATAATTGAATCATTTACATTAGTGGTATTAAAGTAGGTTGAAGGACTAACTAACTCTCCTTCTAATCCATCGTGCTCTTGCTTCAACACAGGGAGGTTGCAAAGAAATCCATTAAAAAGTAATAGGTATCAAAGGGAACTCCTTGTAGATAAAGAAGATTTCCTAGATAGATAATTTAATTTCCATTTTATAATTTGAAAGGAAGGCAAGCTAAGTGTACAAGCCAAATCACATCATCAAAATCTTCCATCACAATGTTGAAAGGATAGGCATACATATTCTATCATCCTTGAGAAGTAGTACAAAGTAAAGCATCTTCTAGAAAGGAACCAACTAGATTTGAATGGATGACCTCTTTAGTTATAGTAAATTGCTCTTCCACTAAGCTATAGGACCAAGGATTTATATTGTGATCCATCCAAATAACATACACAACATTGACACTAACACTCTTTATAAACCTTAAATTTTGTGTAAACTTCTATTACAATTGTTTTGATAGAATCTTATAAACATGTTGGGTATCACAATGTGGTGCTATAACAATATTGAATTAGTAGTCATTAAAATTAAAATTTGATATGCATACAAATATAATCCTAAATTGGACATCATATTTTCATGTTCAACCATACAACTACACAAATTTTTACCATTAAAGCATTATATTTTTTGATAGCCTCTTGAGAGTTTTAAATTTATGAAGTTGATTCATTGGATATCGCAAAGTTTCCATGGAAGGTGTAGAATGTACTTGTGGAGGTTGAAATAGTTTAAGTAGGCAAACCTATGTGCATCACTAGAATATTTGGGAGAAATAGTGTCTAATGATACATGTGTTTCCATTATTTTGAGATCTCTCTCTACATAGTATAATGTGTTTTTATCAACTTTAAATTTTACTGAAAAAACACAAACCTTTTAAAAGTTGAAGAATCTACTTTAAAAAATAAAGGCATATAATACATAAAAACAAGATGAAGATCAAGTTCTACTTTAATATCAGAAGGGGAAGCATCCAATAAAAAGAGGTATAAGACCTTAATATCACTTCTAGAATCAATGAAATAATTTTTGTATGCAAAATTTGTATGCAACTTATGGTAATTATGGAAACACATTGAAGGAACATTTGCACAATCCTTCACAAATGAATTATTTTCTCAAGCAATAGATCAACAACAAAATAAGTCATCAACAAATAAAAAATCCAAATTGGAAGAATGTTCATTAACAACATAGTAATATTGTCAACGAAAATCACTTAGAAGAAGAAGAACATGACCATTTAGGATAATAAGAGCATTTAATTGCTACTCATGATAAACTAAGTCATCCCAATGGTGTTTGATATATCAATTATAGAACAACCAAACATATGACTAGTTAAAAAGACTAGTTCTAAACTCTAAATTATTCTAATAATATAATAAAGGTCTTTATAGATTATAGCATATCCCTTGATATAAAAGGCATAGGTGATGTTAAATTGTAGTTGGGATCACACACATGCAAGATAATAAAAGTCTTGTATGTTCTAAGATTTACAAAGAATATACTCTTTGTCAATAAATTACTCAACCATAATTTCAAGATTCATTTTGCTAATGATAGGAATCCAAGGTATGTATCACTCATTAAAAATCTAGAAATAATATGATTATTGCATATAATAAAGGAATAGAAAAAATGATCTTCATATAGTTCATCATGATAATCTATCTTTAATTTTCAACTCTAATATATTTATATCACTTTAGCATTGACAAAATATCATCTAAATTTTGACCATCTTATTGCACTTAAAAGTAAGCAAATAGTCAAAGGTATTTCTCTTTTGAAGAAATCTACTCAAATATTTCCTTGATGCTTAGCTAGAAAGCAACATCAATTTCCATTTGGTTCTTCAAAATCTTAAGCCAAAGGGCTTGTTGATTTTATTCATAGCAATATTTGTGGATCCATGGCTCCAAGCCATAATGGATCTAGAAAATTTTAGTTTTTTGTTGATTATAATTGCAAAATATGGATATTATTCTTATATAAGGATGAAGCCTTTTCTACTTCAAAAAATTTAAGGCTCATGTTGAGACATCCATAGGTTTTTAGATACATGTGCTCCATGCAGATTGAAGGGGAGTATACTAGTAATAAATTTTTAGATTTCTTAAATAAACATGGCATTCATCAACAATTGATAGATGCCTACATACCATAACAAAATGGTTGTGTTGACATGGAAATAAAACCATCATGAAAATTGTTCAATGTATGTCAAAATATTTTTAACTGGCACCTTCTTATTGGAAAGAATCAGTATATATTATAATATACTTGCTCAACCATACCCCCACTATATAACTTGATCATATCACTCCAAAGAAGCATGGACTGAAATAAGCCATCAATATTTCATATTTGTGTGTTTAGGTGTATAACATATATGCACATCCCAAAGGAGAAAAGACAAAAATTGGATGAGAAGTCTCATCAATGCATTCTATTAGGCTATAGTGATGAATCAAAAGCCTATAGATAATTTGATCTGGCTACCAAAAAAAGGTCTATTATCTATGATGTCATATTTGATGAGAAAACCTCTACATAAGAATATTCATCCGAATCTATTCTAGTAATACTCAAAAGTTATATAGATAAAGAAGATGCTAATGAGGAAGTCTATAAGGATAAAAATGATGAATATAATAAATGAGGTGTGGGCATTACCACATTAGACACAATAAATACCCAAATGGTACATTATCACATTAAGAGCCTCAAGGATAGATGGATTCTAACATATCTACTACAAGATGAAGAAAATGTTGTGAGGTAAATTTGGTCTTAAGGAAAAATTTTATACAAAATTTTGAACCAACGATAGTGTAAGACGCTCTTTACTCAAATTCTTATAATAATGCTATGGATACTAAATATCAAGCAGTAATGAAGAACAAAAATTGATAACTTCTTGATCTTCCATCAAGGAAGAAGGACATTGTATACAAATGGAATTTCAAGATCAAATATAAATTAGATGAAAGTATTAATAAATATATGGTGACTTTTAGCCAAGGTCTATGCACAAAAAATGGAATCGATTGTAAAGAAAAATTCACATCTACAATAAAAATAAAGACTATCATAATAATTTTTCTCTAGCTACATAGTTTAGATGGTGAATTTATTATATGGACATCAAAAGTGTATTTCTCAATGGATACTTAAAATAAGAAGTATATACGATTCAATCAGATATATTTATTACACCCAAACAAGTATCAAAGGTGTGTAACTTGATCAAATCTCTCTATGGTCTCAAATAGGCTTCTCAAGCCTAGTATATAAAAATAGATGAATATTTTGAAGAAACATAGTTTTAAAAGGAATCCATATGATACAAAATTGTATTACAAGGAGCAAGGGAGGTATGTTGTGATCATCATTGTATATCTAGATGATTTTGTCATCATAAGAAGTTCTAAGAAACCAATTCTTATATCAAATAGTGACTTGAAAAGCTCATTTGACATATCCAATCTTGGACTAATGCACTATTGTCTAGGTTTGGAGATATGATAGACACATCATCAAACATTTGTATCACAAATCAAATATGCCAAGATAGTTCTTAAAAATTATCACATGAATTATTGTCATCCCTCTTGATTATGCAAATGACACACTTTGACTTCATTTTTATGCCAGTTCTATTGAGCTTGGAGAGGTAGAAACTTAATTGTCAAATTTTCAATAGCAAACCAACATACTTGAAATAAAACCTATCCCATCCTAAAAGGGAATTTTATTTTCCCTTAAGGTTTGGATGTGACTAAGTCTTGGTGGATGCGGTTAAACTGAGATGTCAATAGTAGTTGTTTCTTCAAGGGGCATTTGTTGGTATGACTCTAAGATATATGCTTCCTAGGCACAATGTATTAACATTAAATGCTTAACTATATAAAAAAAATTCTATTATACTGATAGTACAACATAAAATGCCTATGCTTAACTTTATGTGAAATAAGGAACAAGCTTAAACAACAAACTTGCAAGTGTGTGGTATATTAAATTGGGAAAAAATAAAGGTAAGTTTTAAACTATGCAAACTATAATAATCCAATTAACATTCATTGCATTCATATTATTATCACATATAATAACAATGAGTAGCAACTACAAAAGAGAAAAAAAAAGCATATAACAATAGACCAATTTAAATGCTTTTAAATTGAAATTAGTCTACTCCTCATCTAAATAGACTCTAAATAAGGTTAGAGGTTTAAGGATGAGATAAAAAGAACAAATAATAAATAATCCTATGTTGTTTTGAATTTGATTCAAACTTGACAAAGTGGTGATTCTAATTTAAAACCAATCCCATCCTGAGTACTATTCACACAACTTGATGTATGAAATGTTGTGATCTTTAGAGGGAAATATATTATGAAATAAACTAAGTGCAACCACCATCATCATGTGCATATTGAACACATACTTTAAATTCTTTCTATTATGAATGATACACCATGAAACATATACAAATTTGCTTTAGTAAAATATAATAATAGATTTTAGGACCTACACAACAATTAGTTCATAAAATCCACTCAACTAGAATAGAAAGCTAATAAAGAATGAGCTAAGTCTAATGGGTCAAATAATATTTTTCTGACCCCTCTAGCTATCTAGTGGGCTAGTATCTATACATTTTTTTAGCTTTTCACATAGCCTTGCTTCTACTATTTTTTATTATTATTACATTCCTTCTCTTAGATAATATAAAAATTTAGATTTCATCTTCAACGCTTTCCTACTATAAGCTCTTGAGAATCACTTCAGTTGTACTTTTGCCATGCCTCATTAAATTTTAAACCCAACAAAATCTTAGGCTTACACATGCATGGTTTTTCTTGAGTGGTCTAACTTTTGTTCTTCAAGTTGTAGCATGTGGGCTAGGCATTAATTTTTACCACTCCTTACCATATTTTACCCTTGTGACATTGTTTGAGCATTATTAATTTCACTACATTTTTCATATGTAGCAAGTGAGTTGAGCATTAGTTCTTTCCACTGTTACATTTTACAAATCTATTTTTTTTTAATCAACATTAAAATTCCCACACCCATCATTTCTACCCATTCATGAAGTGAGTTTCTTAGGATTATCTCTTGACCATACCTCTATCATGCACCATTAAATTTTTACTTTTAATAAATTTGAATAGAACTTGAATCAGATTGGAATTAAGTGATTAATTTCATGCTCTACCAACCATAGCAAGTGGGATGAGCTGTTTTTATGCTCTAGAATTCTATGTCAACCTGGTCAATATTAAAAAATTTCTATCTGTACTCTTTCACTTTTGAGAAACTATGTTAGATCACTTACAAGAGAAGATTTTGTGTGAGGCAAAGTAAGAAATATTAGGCACTAGCATTTTTTTATTTCTTTTATTATTTTATTTGTTAATTTACTTTTCCTCTATTTTCTATCTCTTCTTATTTTTATCTCCCTATAATTTTTTAGCAACATTTTGTGTTTTTTTTAGCATTTTTTTTGTGTTTTACGACAATTTTCTACTTTTTGGGTAACATTTTGCACTTCTCAACAATATCTAGCATTTTTTGGCCACATTCTACATTTTTGACAACATCTAATATTTTTTACATTTATTTTGTTTTATGGTCACATTTTACACGTTTTGGCATTTTTTGTATTTTTTGCCCATTTTTGTGTTTTTTGGCTCTTCTATACATTTTTTGGCCATTTTCTAAATTGTTTTGCTCCTCCTTGCATTTTTTGGCAATTTTTTTGTATCTTTAATTTCATTTATTGTAAATTATTTATTTCTCTCTCGATTAATTAATATTTTAGTTCGAATAGATGGTAGAGCTTTCCAATATTTTACCATTTATATTTTTCTCAAATTTGCATGAACCATTGATATGAGATGAGTTAGTTGGCATGGATTTTTAATACTTCATCATCTAAAAATTCCTTTAACTTGTTTGGTTTGTTTACCATATTTAGATCAAACAATTGGTAGACTTTTAAATGCTTTACCCTTTAAATTTTATCTTCAAATCTCTATGATCCATTGATATAAGTTTGTATAATTGATAAGATTTTAAATATTTTGTCCTTTGTTTTTTTTCAAAATCTCTATGAAATATTCATCTAAGATTGGAATGTTGGAAGACTATTAGATGCTAAATAGTTTTATTTTTTCTCCAAATATCTATGAGTTGTTGATTTGCTAAAATTATATGGTTGGTGCAATTTCTCAATGCTTTACAATTTAAAACCCACTATAATTCACTTAAGTTGATTATTTTTAGATTAAATGGTTGGTAGGTTTTTTCAATGCTCTATTATTTAAAACTCCCTTCAATTTGAATGAGTTGTTGATCTATTATCAAATGATTGATAGGCTGTTAAATATTTTACCCTTTAAAGTTTTCTTAGAATCTTTGTGAGTGATTGATTTGAATTTGAATAGTTGGTAAAATTTTAGATGCTTACCCTTTGATTTTTTATTCAAATTTCTATGAGTCCTTGAACTAAGATCATATGGGTGATGGTCTCTTAAATATTTTTACCCTTTATGATTTTCTAAAAATCTCTAAGTCATTAATATGGGATTGAACAATTAGCATACATTTAAATGCTTTACCCTTTGATTTTTTTCTCCAAATATTTGTGAGTCATTAATTTGAGATCATATATTTTGTAGGATTTTAAATGTTTTATCCTTTATTATTTTTATTATAATCTCTTCAAGCCATTACTCTAATATTGGATGGTTGGTATATTTTAGATGCTTTATCCTTTGATGTGTTTTTTTTATTCTTTGTGAGCCATTTATTTTCCAAGTCCAAATAGTTGACATGATTTCACAATGTTTTACTATTTAAAACTCCCTTTGATTCATGTATCATTGATCTAAGATTGGATAGTTGAAAATCTTTTAAATATTTTACCCTTTAATTTGTTCTTTGAATCTCTATGAGCTATTGATTTCAGATCAAATAGTTGCAAGACTTTTATATGGTTTACCTTTTTATTTTTCTTTGAATCTTCACAAGTTGTTGATTTGAGATTGGAAGGTTGGCAAAGATGATTTATCCTTTGATTATAAGATCAATGAATATCTAATATTAAATGATCTTATATTAGATGGTCAATAATATCTTAAATGTTATTATTGGAATATCTATGAGTCATTAATTTAAGATTGGATGATTGGCAAGCTTCATAAAAAATAAATAATGAAACTACAAGACCAAAAAAATATAAAAAATGGATATCCATCCATTGTCGAGTTTCTACAATTAACCTAAAATAAATACTCTATCTAATCTCAATAAACATGTATGCATATGAATTCATTATTATTTTGAAATTAGTTGAAATTCAATATCATAATTCAAAAAATAAGCTAGTTCACCATTGAGCAAACATTAGTGTACTAATGATGAGCTTGGATCATAGGTAGATATGTCATAAACTATCAAACATTACTCCACTTCTACCTAGGCAATTATAGCCATGGTGGAGTTATGTCTAACCTCACTCTTGGCTTTGCTCTATTTTTAACTAAGCATTCATAGTCATGATAGTGTTTTTCTGAATCACCCAAGCAATTAAGAACCATTTTTATTTATTTATATTTTTCAAACATAGAATCACTTTACTCAATATACAAGCACTAAGTTATGATTCTAGTTTTCAGATAACTATGGCAAATAGGAGGAAACATCTATATGTTTTTCACTTACTAACCAAACCATAATGATTGTATTACTCATAATCCAAAGGCTCTTTAAAGTATTTTTATTGTGATGTTGCAACATCATTTTGCATTACTCCTAGATTGATTTATTTTGGCCCAAGACATGGATATGCACCATATGGCTAATGAATCCAATCTTGCGTTTATTGAATTCATAATAGGACCTTATATCTACAAATAATATAGAAACATTTTCGCATTATAGTAAACAAAATTTTATTGTACTTGATTGATCTGAACCAAAAAAATGAAACACAAAACAAAGTAAAATTAAAGCAAAAATGGGAATATAATAAAACAAGACCAACATAACAAAATATCAAAACAAAAAAATATCTATGGGATTTATTTACAAGATAGCACTAGAATACTCTTAGGTGCTAAATTAGTGTATTATGTATCTTTAATTAACTAGTAATAGGACATCCTCTCTAGTTAGGATTTTTAAGTTGAAGGTATTTTTTCCTAGAGTCCCTAATATCTAGAAGGAACCTAGCCAAAGAGGTTCAAATTTTTCATAGTTTTATTTCTTTAAATGAGTCAAATCCTAAAGTAACACTAGATCTACAATACAAAATAACTTTATTTTGGTCTTCTTATCAAAACATAATTATACTATATCCTATTGTTTACTAAAGTATCATAGTGCATCTTCCCTCTTCTCATCCTGGAAAATAAAATTAAGTTATCTAGCTTCAACCTATAATTTGTTTCTAAGTATTTTCTTAATGAATTATAGGGTAAGGATTTTGACATTTGTGAAAAATATAAGATCTTGAACATAAACTAAATAATAGAGGGATGTTCCTAATGAAGATTTAATCCTTCTTCTATTTGAGCCTAATGCATATTTTAGTTTATTATGCTAGTATGTAGGATTTTTATCCAAATTTTTCTTAATTTTTCTAGAAGGTTTTTGTTAGTTGATTCTATTACTCTATTACCTTAAGGATAGTACTTATAAGAAAAATTTAATGTTACCTTATTATCATATTCCTATTTAACAAATTGTGAGTAGTAAAAAGTAGGTCCATTATCACATAGTAGAGCATATGATATCCCAAACTTGGTTATGATGTTACGTTCAAGGAATTATTTTATGATATTCGCGTGCAATTTTTGGATGCTTGATCTTCCATCCAATGGTCTATTATTTTATAGAAGTTAAAATAAACTTGTGACTAGCTAGTGAATTATGATTGATGACACCTATAAAATCCATTTCTGATTGTGTAAATGGATAAGTTTGAATCACTAGCTTCAATGGCATGGGGGAATTCCTTTCTTAGTGAACTATTATTTGGAAAATATGACATCATTGAGCATGTGCATGTGCATATTTAATTATGTGGGACTAGTATTAACCAACTCATCATATCTAGTATGTTGTAGCATTTATTGATCCATATCTGATTCCATTTTTCTGATAAAAATGTTTGATAACTTTGAAAACTTGTTTGTTCAAGCATCTTAGGTTGATTCCATTATGGTTTCTCTAGTACAAA
Organism: Wollemia nobilis; assembly: GCA_028583015.1. NCBI lineage: Eukaryota > Viridiplantae > Streptophyta > Pinopsida > Araucariales > Araucariaceae > Wollemia > Wollemia nobilis. The sequence goes on along the minus strand of JAQPPZ010001245.1, from coordinate 3,753,717 downwards.
AAACCTAATTTAATTTTAAATTTTATGCTTTTAAGGTGCAATGCTCTTCTTAGGTAGAACTTAAGTGATCAAGACATACTCTAGTTAGTAAATAATAAAATATATCCTAATACCATTCATTGTTGGCAACTTCCTCTATAGAATAAAATTGGCATAAAATCTAAGAATTAAATTAAGCCAATATTTTTCTTAATCCCTATTGTAGTCTTTGATTTTCCCTGCTTGGGAAAATTGTGCCTTGAATAGAGTGACATAATGGGTCACAACCAAGAGCATGGGGCTTGGCTCAATCGGGGACCTTCAAGAATTTTTTACAAGGTTGGATCCTTGTTAGAATGTGATCTTCAAAGCATAGGCTTCTCAAAAAATGGAAAATAAAGTAAATAAAATTAAAAAAAACTCAATAAATGAAAAATGGGTGATGTGCAAATATATTTTCTAAATTATTCCTATAAAAATAATCTTGAATGCTATGTGCTAGTAGTGAATAATTCCTATCCTCAACACAATGAAGTACAAATGAGAGTTACCAATTATACACATGCATGAGAATGTGGATCCCATAGGAGAGCCAATCTAATGACTTGGTTGAAAAATAGACACAAACCCCTCACACACATACACTTAACAACTCCTATTATTTAGGTAAAATATCACAAACACATACACATACACAACAACAAGTCTATAGGTAATGATAAAAAAATAGAAATAGAATCCCATATATATATAGTTAAATTCAATAAAATTCTTCATATATCGTGCTAGAGGCAAGGTTTCAATATTACCCACAAGACGCTCAAGAACAACAACTATTTTTATAGATATAAATGAAAGGAAAGCCTACAAATATATACAATTGCAAACTTGTCGATCCTTTTATAGTCTAAACTACTGCTATTTATATATTACATCAAGAGATTTTCCCTCTAAAATAATTTGCAATTAGATTTGACAATCTCATCTACTCTTTCTAAGGATTCTAATCACTAAATGATATACTTCTGTAATCATAATGACTTATCAACATGGGATTTTTAGTGCCATACTTCATCTTCAATGATTGTTTGAAGTAATTACTAAGGTTGTCTTCCTGTAGGTTTTCTTTGTCTCCCTAATTGAAGGAGAATTAATTCAACTTATCTACCTCCATTGCTTTTTATTTAACTTAGGCATCGATTTTCTCTTGGCTTTCAAGCATCTCTCATGTATTGGTTGAGATTTTTGTTGTTGTGCTTCATCATGGATCACAAAACCTTCAATATTAGGACTTATCCTAAAGGATGAGCTTATTTAGTGATCCTTTTTCTATATGTCAAGACTTTTGCTAAATGGAGCTTTACATAAGTCCTAATCATCAAGAGTTATTTTAGATTGTTTTCCATGAGCTAGACAAAAAATTTGATCATCGATTATCAGGGTTTTATCTTAGTTGCAAGTCGGTAGTGAGGACCCACTATGGTTTTGGCAACTCACCGGGGCTTTCTAGCATGCTTGAAGGAGAATTAAAAAATACATTTAACCTTAGGTTCATACTCAACTTTTGTTGTTCCTATAAAAAACACAAAAAATAAAATAAATTTATTTAAATATAGTTACAGGAAAAAATGTTTCTCTAGTGTTTGATTGGGGTATTTTAAACTTACTAAAAATAAAAATTTAGTTTTAAATAGTGTAAACCATAATTACCCAATTAACATTCATTTCATTCATTTTGTTATCATATATAACAACAACGAGTAACTCACAATTGTAAAAACATTTAAACCACATCATAAAAAGGTTAGTTTAAACACTTTTAAATTGATTCTAACTGAGGAAGATGGTATTTCCAATTTAAAACCAATCTTTGTTTGACTAGTATTCACACAACTTGAGGTCCAAAATGGTGTGATCTTCATAGGAAATATAGACTATTAAATAAAAATATTGTTACCACCATCATCATCCATAGATTGAATACAGTTTCAAATCCTTCTATTATAAAAAATATGAAATGAAACATATACAACATTGGATTCACATACTTTATCGAATTACAAGAATAGAGCTCAAGATATGCACAAGGATTGGTTTAGAAAATCCATACAAGTAGATAACATCAATGGGTAAGTATAAAGGGCTATCTAATGGATGGTTTATTGACCCCTCTAGTTGTCTAGTAGGCTAGTAATTATACAATATTTTAGCTCTTCATGTAGCCTCACTTCTACAATTTTAAATTACTATTACATTCATTCACCTAGATTGCATCAAATATTGGATCTGATATTCAATGCATTTTTAGTATGATATCCTTTGGATCACATTGGTTGCACTTTGACCATACCTCATTAAATTTGAAACTCAAGAAAATATTAGGATTACTCACACTTGGTTTGTCTTAAGTGGTCTAACTTCTACTCTTCCAACTAAAATAAGTGGGATATAAATTACTTCTTTCTACTCCTTTCCATCATTTACATTTTGAAATTATCTAAGCATTGTTAATGTCACTACATATACCATTTATATCAAGTGAATTTACAATGAGTTCTTGTTATTTTCATGTTCTGCAAATCTAATTTTGTCATTAAAATTCTCACATTCACCATTTTTCTTCATTCATGTAGAAATTTTGTTAAGATTGCCTCTTGACCATAATTTTACCATACCTCACTAAAATTTTAATTTTGATAAATTTTGTGATTACTTAAATCGTGTTTGTTGTTAAGTGATTAAATTCATGCTTTGGTAGCCATAGAAAATGGAGTAAACACATTTTATGGTTTGCAGATTTGTGTCTACCTAGTTGATAGTAAAATTCTTTCTCCACCCTCTTGGAATAATAAGTAGCTATGTCAAACAACTTGTAAGAGAATAATTTGTGTGAGGCAAAGTAAAAAATTGTTGGTGCTACCATTTATTTATTTTTAAATATATTTATTTGTTTTTACTCTATACTTTTTCCTCTATTTTCACTCTTTTGTCTTTTCTCTCCCAATATCTCTCTAGCAACATTCTATACTTTTTAGCAAATTTTTATGTTTGTTGATAATTTTTTGCATCTTTCAGTAACATTTTGCATGTTTTGGCAACATCTAGCATTTTTTGACCATATTCTACAATTTTAGCAACATTTGACATTTGATACTTATTTTATGGCCATATTTTGCACATTATGGTGATTTTCTATATTTTCTAGCCATTTTCAATGTTTTCTTATCTTTCTCGATGTTTTTTGGTCCTTATCTATATTTTCAATAAATTTTTGTGTTCTTTGGCTCTTCTCCACATTTTTTGATCATTTTCTATATTTTTCGGTCTTTTGTACATTTTTTAGCTATTTTATGTGGCTTTAATTTTATTGGTTGCACTTACTCTATATTTCCCTCATGAGTTGCTAATCTTTGAAATTAGATGGTTGGAAAATATTTCTAATACTTTACCATCTATATGTTTCTCAAATCTACATGTTCCATTGATATGAGATTGGATAACTAGAGTGCCTTTTTGATACCCCATAATCTAAAAATTCCTCTAGTTCATGCAAGTTGTTGATTAATTTTAGATTAGATAGATGGCAAGCTTTTAAATGCATTACCATTTAAATTTTCTTTTAATATCTATGATCCAATTATATGACAGAAGCTAGATGATGGGATTTAAAATGTTTTACCATTTATAATTTTCTCAAAATATCTATGAGCCATTGATCTAAAAATGGATAGTTGGAAAACTCTTAGATGCTTTACCCTTTGAGTTTTTCTCCAAATCTCCACAAATCATTGGTTTTATAGGATCAAATCGTTGAAATAATTTTTAAATGCTTTACTATTTAAAATTCCCTCCAATTTACACCAACTATTTATTGTTTTTAGATCATACAAATGATGAGGTTTTTAATGCTCTATTATTTAAAACTCTTTCCAATTTTCATAAATTGTTGATTTGGGATTAGATGGTTGGTATCCTTTTAAACATTTTATAATTTAAATTTTTCTCAAAATCTCTATGTCGTTGATCTATGATTGAATGGTTGGTAGAATTTTAGATGCTTTACCATTTGAGTTTTTATTTGAATATTTGCAAGTCATTAATCTAAAATTATATGGTTGATGAGATTTTAAATGTTTTTATTATTTATGTTTTTATCAAATTGTCTATGATCCATTGATCTAAGATAGGATAGTTGGTGGAATTTTATATGCTTTACTCTTTAAATTTTTTATTTGAATCTCTATGAGTTCACTAAAGATTTAATAATTGGAATGCTTCTAAATGCTTTACACTTTACATTATTTTCAAAATCTCCATGAGGCATTGATTTAATAATTTGATATGCTTTACCTTTGTTTTATTTTCTCTAAATATCTATGAGTCATTGATTTTCTAAGATTAAAGTATTGGCATATTTTCTCAATGCTTACCTATTTAAACTCACTTTGCTTCATGTGTCATTCATTTGAAATTATACAATTAGAATATTTTTAAATGTTTTACACTAAATTTTCTTAAAATATCTATGATATATTAATTTGAGATTAAATGGTGTTGGAACTTTACAATTTCCTAATATGACAAGACAAAATAGGGCAAAAGAGATAAATAAACAAGACACAAATCATCTCATGGAGGCAAATACCAAGAAATAGCCTAAATAGATGAACTCAAAACCTCAAATAATGTAATGGATAATAAACAATATGTAACCAAAGGAGGAAAAGAAATCTAGTGATACATGTCACTATAAGAATCCCAAATGACACATGTCATGTACACATGTCAAGGTAAAAGAAGGGGGTAAAGTACAAATTATAATATTTCTAACATTCCCCCTTAATGTGTACTTTTCTAAAAAATGTAAGTCAACATTAGATACACCCCCCTTAATGTTGACTTCCATTACAACATACATAGAGCATTTTTCTAAAATTGAAGAATTTATCAAGTCCAAGTGACTTGGTGAAGATGTTGACCACTTGATCTTGAGTATGTACATACTCCAACTATATGATATTTCTGATGAAGTGATTATGGATATCAATGTTCTTTGTTTGGTAATGGAAGAACAAATTCTTCATCATTTTACTAGCACTATTTTGATCACAATATATGTGTTTTGGACCATCTATGAGTAGCTCAATATCCTTAAGTAGTTGCCTCAACCAAATTGCTTCCTTAGTTATCTAAATTATTTCTTTATATTCTTTTCCTATTGAATACAAGGAAATTGCACATTATTTCTTAGTGCTCCATGAGATGGTACCTTGACCTAACTAAACATTGTAACTAGTAGTTGATCTTTTAGTTTCAAGACAACTAGCCCAATATAAATCTATGGACATAATAAATGAAAAATCATCGCATGATGTGTACATAATACCATAATTAAGGGTCCCCTTGAGGAATATCAAAATCACCTTAGCTTATATCCAATGACTCTTCTTAGGATCCTACATGAATATGGAAATAAGGCCCATTGAATAGGTGATATCTAGTCTATTTGAAGTTAAGATCAAACTTCCAACTAGTTGTCTACAAAGGGTTCCATTAACCCTTTATTCATCATCATTATTTATTAATTTCAATATGATTTCCATGGGAGTGGGTGATGGTTTACACTCTTACATGCAAAATATTTCCAAGAGATTGAATATATTTAGCATGGGAGATGAAGATATTGCCATGTTTTTTTTTCATACTTCTATGCCTAAGTAGTAGTGAAAGAGGTCCAAATCATCCATTTAAAAACTTTTATATAAGTCCTCTTTGATAAAACTTATTCCATCTATTTCATAACTTGTAATGAGAAGATCATCCATATACATTATCACCAAAATGATGTGGTTCCTCTAATGTTTCACATAGAGATTAAATTCTACTATAGGTATAGTGAAACCAAGGTTGATGAAATAAGAATCAATTTTGACATACTAAGCTCTTGGTGCCTATTTCAACCCATATAGAGTTTTCTTAAATCTAAGGATTTTTTTCCTAGCCTTTGACTATGTACCATTGTGGTTTATCAACATATACTTCTTTCAAATCACCATTGAATAAGATACGTTTTTAATCCATTTGATACATAGGTCAATGTTTTGGAGTGGCTAAAGCAATAATAGTGTGTATTGTAGTTATGTTTCCCATAGGAGAAAAGGTATCCTCATAATAAATCCCTTATTATTTCTTACATACTTTAGATACTATGTAATCATTATAGTAATCTAATAAGCCATCTAATTTATACTTTGCCTTGTACACCCATTTTGTGTTAATGGTGGATTTTCCTAGGAATAAATCAATTAACTCCCATGTGTGATTATGTTAAATGGAATACAACTCTTGTTCCATGGTAAGATTCAATTTTAGGATTACCAAGTGCTTCTTTGATATTATATGGTTTTGGTTGTCTCAAGACTTTAGCCATGAGAGCATAGTTCACTTGGTGTCTTAAGTAAAAATGCCTTTTCCCTAAATAAGTGAGCAAGTCGCTTTGGGTTGCATCTATGGTAGATTGAACCCAATTAGATAAAGGATTTGATGATGTGGAATTATCATTATATGGATGAGAAAAAGAATAGGAAGGAGTACAAGGATCATGAGTGGGGAGGTCCTAATGTTGAGGAAGTCTTTGACTTGTGATGGAAGAGGAAGGATTAGATGAGTGAGTGGATGCCAAAGGAGCAATGGTTTCCTTATTTGGTTGAAATTAAGGGGCCATAGGAGAAATATTTTATGGGGAATACTCATTTAAGGTAACATCCCTATAGAGAGAAATACTATTGGAAACAAGTTCATATAACTTATGGTTTTGGCACTTTCACTATAACCAACAAAGATGTATTTTAGGCTCTTGTCATCAAATTTATTTATTTTTTGATATGTATGTGAGCATAAGAATCAAATACAAAGGCTATAAAATGGCCCACATAGGGTATATTTACACTCCATTATTTTTTGGTGTTATATCATGCAAAGCCTTGGTATAGGACCTATTGGTCAAGTATGTAGTAGTGAGGAAAACTTTTATCCAAAATTTATTTGATAATACAATAAAAACTAGCATAGATTTACCCCTATTTGTGATGGTCTAATTCATCCTCTTAGCTACTCCATTTTGGTAAGGTTTATAAGTAGTTATGAACTACCTCCTTATCCCATGATTCTTACAAAGACTAAAAAATATTTGGAGGTGTATTCTCCACTATTATCTATCCTTAAGGTGGATTTAATAGTCACTTGCTCTTTCAACAAGTACCATGAATTACTTGAAGGTATTAAGGGATTTCCATTTATACTAAATGAGATAGATCTAAATTTTTATGTTGTAATAATTAATGAAAGTGATGTAATATCTAGCCCTAGTATAAGAAGGAATAAATATTAGCCCACAAATATCTGAAGGCACTAGTTATAGTGGCATGTTAGCTCTCCAAGCCTTTCCTGATTCAAAAGGATGTCTATGGTGTTTGGCAATAGTACATGGTTCACGAAAGCATTTAAAATCCTTTAAGTGAGGAATACTTTGACCAAACCCATTCTTCCTATAATTTGAAGACTATGAAAGTTTAAGTGATCCATTATTTCATGCCACATATACTCCAAAGAGAAATTAGTAGTTGTATGAAAATATTATTAAGTTATATATTGGGTAAGAAGGTAATAGACACCTTCCTTTTTGAATCACATGGCTTTGACAAAGCCATATGGTTCTTGAATGTAGCACTTATATTTGTGAATCGGATAATATAACCCTTATGTATAAGTTTTCCCAGGGTTATGCATAGCGGCTATTTATAGCCAAATTGGCTAAAATTAGGATTTTCAAAATTTTGAATTGGCTAATATTTGGGACCCTTGACCAGGGTCCATTAGCCAAAAAATTCTAGGTGCAATTTTTTTTTAGGTTGATTCGCTCCAATTTTATAATAATTTGACCATTTTAAGCTTAAATTTCCAACATTACCCCTAATAATAGTGAACCTTCTACATATGTTTGGACACAATAAGCCTGGATTATGAAACTGATTCACCAAATTTTTATAAATACATTTTGCTGCCAGTCCCTTACGCATAACCCTAAGTTTCCCAATAGAAAGGAGATTTATTTTGTGTATAGGTACATATACCACATATTTTGTAGGGATATTTTTTCCATTGTGTAAAGCAAGTGGTGCATCTCCTACACCTTCAATGGGAAGAACATATTCATTTCCAAAAGTAATGAACTAGTTATGGGCAGGTTGAATCTTGGTCAACCAATCCTATCTTCTTGCCATGTGTTTTGCTACCCTTGAGTCTATATACCAACAATGTTTATCTTGAATATTGACTTGATCTGCAGCTTACAATATATTAATATTATGGTCTTGTTGATCCCTTTGATTTCTATGTATATTTAATTGATAGTAATCATTTGCAAAATAAACTCATTTTCCACAATAGTCACACCCTTGTTGGTTGTTGAGTTTATTTGATTGTTGTTGAGGCCTAGAATTTTGAGGTCTTCTATTTTGATGATCCTCTTGGAGAGGTCTTTATTTCCATATTGGTTGTTTATGTGGCTATTATGGTATTATTGTGGCTATTGATGTTGTTTTTGTTGCTACTAATGTTGCTAACATGGCTGAGATCTTTGTTTACCTATTTGAGCCTATTTTTATGGATCCATGTTGGGTATCTACTATAAATTTGCCTTGGTGGAAAAGGATATTGTTATAGAATCAGCCTCTTCATCTTTGATGAGTGCTTGTTCATGTTATTTAATAATAACTTCAATATCCTCAAATGGAGCACTCAATATTTTACCAGTTAAACTTAATACAGTAGAATATGCATGAAATTTGGAAGGGAGGCCATGTAACATGATAGGAACCAACTCACTACCAATAGGAGTTGAACCAATAGCTAAAAAACCATTTCTAATAGAATCTACTTCCATGAGATAATTGGTAAGTGGTCCTTTCATATAAAGATTATGCAACTTATTTTTAAATACAAGATTTATTTTTTACTAGGCCTATCAAAAAATCTCATAAGTGCATCCCAAAATTCTTTTGATGTAGTGGCAACCCTTACTATTTCACTACATGGAATTATAGTAGATAGCTTGATCAAGCTTAATGTTATATTAGATTTATTTTCAAGTATTTCTCTACATGCAATATCTATTGGTGGAGCCAATGGTAGTTCACTTTTTTGTCTATCTCTCACATAATCCCACATGATATTCATAATTAATATTGATTCCATTTCAAATTTCTAATTTATAAATGAATAAACTCTATAACATGTTTATGTGAGGCTATTGAGTAGAATTGTTGATGCCATGATGATAAAGTGGAAGGATCTCAACCAATGAGGTAATTAGTAACACAAGTGCCAAGAAAGATACGCTCAAAATAATCTAAGTTTCATTGATTAAGATTCACAATGTGTTGAGGGTTCACTTATCTCTTCCACTCTAAATCAACAAGTGTTTCCAACAGTAGGAGAAATCTTGAGCAAAATTTACCTAATCCAACTTGATAGAAGTGGGGTTAAAATATTTTATATTATAAGGGTACTTTCTTGCTTGCTTAAGATAGAAATTACAAAATTTTATTTCCCAAATTCAAGTGTGTATATGAAAATGGAAACTACACTTGATTACAATATGAAATAAATTCTAAATACAAGTAGGTGTATTACAAGCATATACTTAAAATGAAATGCAATCACAAGTGAGATGCAAGTACAATGTGGCCAAGATAATGCCATAAAAAATAACTCCACAAGCAATACGTAAGGGACCATAAAACACCCCTTGTGATGATTATTGTATTGAGGAAAGTGGCTAAAAAGTAGCCCCAAATGGTGCCTCCAAGAATGGTACAATTTCAATTACTTAATAAGAAAAAGTACCTCAAAATTGGCCAAGTATAATGAATAAATTATCCTAAAAATCCTCCAAGACCATTAGAATGGTGCTACTCCAAATATGGTACAAGTTTGTTTAAAGAGTGTCAAGCACTACCAGTATTGCACTTTGTTTTATAAGCTCAAATTCAAGGTAAAAAGTAGCATATCAAATACTCATAAAACTAAAAAATAATCCCACCAATAGATCCTCCTTAGAAAATCCTTTCCAATAAATATATATAAGGCTATACTCATTTACAAATAAGTGGCTCAAAATTCTAAAAAACATAATGTCCCTCCAAGAAAAAAATTAATAAGAGCAATTTATATTGCAATGAGTTGGTGAAAGGAAGAGAGCAATTTTTATTCCAATGAGTTGGTGAGAGCAAGACTTTTATTGTAGTTTTTAAAGCATGCATTGGGCACCAAAGTCAAATATGACATATGGCACAAAGTAAAAAATAAATACCAATGCACATGGGAAAACATAGATCTATCTTACCTCATGGCTAGTCAAACAACAACTAGTTTTTGTTGACTATCCTTTATTGTGTGCCAAGATCCTTTTTAAAAGGGTAAAACCTCCCCTAGGAACAATGTGGGATAAAAAATTGGATGAAAAATATGGGAGGACTATGAACATGGATGGATGACAAAGTGGTGACACATCATATGAAAAAAATGGTCATATGATCCTGTCATAGTGTCAGCACCTATGGTGACCCCTCAGGTAGTGAAAAACTCACCCACACATAGAACAATTGAGATTTGGATTTGCATATGGTAGACCAATCAAATATACATGTCAAGGATTAGCATGGCAAAATTATGGGTGCCAAGTGGACACAATGGAGGGCCAAAAATGTGGTCAAAGTTTGAAATACACCCTCTAGTCCAACTGATCATGCCATGGAGTAAACTCACCATCTAAAAATCCATTATGTAGGTTTTGAGGTAGTCAAATACGTGGATGAAGAGTGCATAGCAGAATGAATAATGTTAGCAAATTTTAGCATAGGTTCATGCTTAGTTTATTACATTATATGTTCAATTAATATTAGCGCATTTTATAATAGCACTTTATTAAATCATTAGGGCATAGCATAATTTGGTTATATGGGAGTTGATGTAGTTCCATGAACTACTTTTTCATTCAACCATCATATGCGTGTATTATTTATTTACCATATTATGAATCAATTGGTAATGCTTTTAATTCCAATATGGTATCAGAGTGTTCGATTGGGCAATGTGGTTTCAGAGCATTTTATTGAGCAATGTGTTTTTTTGGGAAATATGGTGTAATTTCCCATCCCTCCAGTGTAGATTTCATCATTCCATAGCCTGACAAATATGAGCAGGTAAAGCACTCCAAAATTGAGATGTCTCTCCTCGTGCACATCAAAATGTTCCCATGGTGCCATCTGAGACCATTGGAGTAGATATTGTAAACCGAGAGCTCACGAATATCTCAAATTTATTATTTTTTGCCAGCACCCCTAAAATTGCTATGTGACATGGAGAAATACGTGCAGAAGTCATGCAGAAGTTGTAGCATTCCAAAACCTGGTGAATATTGATTGCGATGTTTTATTAGAGGTTTATCGATGGTTTCTAATATAAATGGTCCATTGGTTCACTGTTCATGTTTTAACACCTTTAATGGATATGCTATCCTAAAGTTTTAAATAAAAATTAAAACTTTCTAATTTGCAAACATGACAAAAATGATGTGGCTTGTGATTGGCAGTTTCCAGGTAATGTGGAACAAGTTTCATGTGATGTGGCATAGTCACAATTTTTTTTAATCTTACATTGGGCTTGAAAGCACTAATACAATTGTGGACAACCTTTTTTCCTATCTAGACATCTTGTCGAACTGGATGGTAGGCCAGCCACTAAGTCCATTTTTTGCACATCGAGGGTTCGACTTCTGCCCGGTCACATAATTTTTTTTTTTAAACTTGTCAGCTACAAAGCAATAAAAGGCACATCGTTCTTAATATATCTCATCTATTCTTATGGTATATTTGGCTAGGCACCTTGTGCTAGGGTTCTCATGGGCAGATTGCAGGTTCAAACCCCACAAATTTTGAAAAAAGCCACTTTTTTGCAAACGATAGATTTTAAAAAGGTATTTTTTATATACCTTAGGTTTATTTATTTCAAAAATATTTTTTATTTTTGATTTAAACCTACTTAAGCAAGAAGTGGCATAATTTCAAGACCAAGTGATTTTATTTTGGAGAGAGAAGAATTTTTTTTCCAAAAGAACTCATTTTGTTTTGTTGCCACTAAAACCAAGAAAAGGAACCTTAGTGCATTTTTACATGGAGGGATAAGAAAACAAATTTGCACATTGTTTCTTTTGCACATTGAAAGGGTACATCAAAATTTTTCAAACCTTGTTTATTTTGCAACAAAAATGAGGGGATTCAAGCATATTTTCTTGCAAAATTCTAAGACAAAGGGGGGAAAATTGTGGATTTGAATATTTTTTTTTTTGCAAATAAAAAACCTCAAATATTTTGCAAAAATAATTGTAACAAAATATGAATTTTCCGTGGAAATTGACATCTTAAAAATTTGGCATTGTAATAGGTGCATTTTCGATGGAAACCGACACCTAAGTTTTAAATTTGTGGGCACTTGTGATTGTTTATTGCATTTAATTTTCTATTTTTTGCATTTCAATCATAAGTTAAAATTCAAAAACAAATAAATATCCAAAATTTAAAACCTATTTGTGCAATTTATTGCACTACAGTGTTCGATATATGTGATACCTCTAGACCACACTTTAGATAAAGTTGTCATGCTTTGGGCTACTGTATATGCCACCTAACATAGCTACAAAAAATATGTTTGAGCTATTGTTCTCTATAAATCATTGACAAGAAATAAGGAAATCCAAATATATATTTTGATATTCACTCCATAAAATACCCTAATTCATTTTGATTGTTTGGCTTAAACTCCTCCAACTCATTATCCTTTTTCGGAAGGGTTTTGAGGTAGGTGTCATCAATTTGAGTGAATTCACTTTTACGTACTCTCTGAAGTATATAGAAATGGATATCATTTGGTGATATAAGGAACCTTCACAATGGCCATTATTCACAAATATATTTCAGATTCATAGTTGCTCAAAGGTTCTAAATTTGCACCATGGAAAACAAAGATGAGAGTTATCCTTTAGGTTGAATATTTATGGGATGTAGTGATTGGCACTACCAAAAATCCTACTTCACCGGGTCTAGATCAAGAGGCATTTGATAAGAAGGACATAAGGTCTCTCATGTTTATTCTACTTGCTACTACAGATGAGGTACAACCTCATATTTGTGATGTTACAACTGATAAACAAGCATGGGATGCTTTGGTTTCCATTTATGAAGTGAAGAATCAATCCACTATTATTAATCTTAAATCTCAACTACATACACTTAGTATGAAATCTGGTGATATAGTTAAACTATTCCTATGCAGAGTGGTATAATTTAAAGCGAAATTGAATTCTATGGGAGAAGCAATGGAAGATAAGCTCTTGAATTCAGTAATTTTGAGAGCTTTGCTAGTATCCTACAAGATTTTTATCACATCCCTTAAAATGTCTAGTAGACAAGTTACTTTTTTGGAGTTGGTAAATTTACTTCAAACTATGGAGGCAAATCAACTTCAAAGAGATGAAGTGACAGATAATGCACTTTACTCCAAACACAGGAGAAAGAAGCAAGGTAAATTTCAGAAGGGAGGATATTCATCCAAAGGAAAAGAGAAACAACCTTAAAAAAATGAGAAGAAATATTACAAAATCTATGATATATAGATAATCATGACACCAATATGTGTTGGTTCAAGAATAAACAACCCAATGACCAAGGTTATGAGAAAAAATATAAATACAAACCATGAAATAAAAATAAGCAACCCAAGGGACTTGTTGCTTATGAGGAATCAGACTCAGATTATGAGAGGGCACACAAGGTATTCATGACTCACACATATTCTCAACAAAAGTATCCTATGTGGTATATTGATTTTGGTACCAGTAAACAGATGACTAGTGATAAGTCATGGTTTGAGATTTTTGAGGCAAAGGAAGGCAAACCAGTGATAATTACTGATGATAAGACCTACCGAGTCTAGGGTGAAGGAGATGTTTTAGTCACTCTACTATATGAAAACTATTAAATTGATAAAGATATCTATATTCCTAGATTGGAAAAAAAATTATTGTCAGTACCTCAGATCTTGGATAAAAATAAGGATTTTGTTTTTAGAGTTGAGGATGGCATGAAGCGATGTTTCATCACTAGAAATGGAAAGCATCTAGCAACAGGTTCATAAAATCATGGCTTGTTTATCTTAGATACCATTTCTATGCCTCATGTTGTCATTGCACCAAAAACAAAGGAGTCCACTTCTCTTTGGCACAAGATATATGGGCATCCGAGTTCAAGATATTTTCTCGAGTTGAGTAAATATGAGATGGTGAAAGGTCTTCTAAACCTTTCATCCACTTTACCAATTTTCTCATAGTTTTTAGTAGGGAATCAAAATCGAGTACCATTTGAGGTGATATCTTAACAAGCTAAGAAAACTTTGGAGTTGGTACACAACAATCTATGTGATCCTATGTCAAACAATTATGATGAAAAGAGGTATTCTTAGTTGTTTGTTGATGATTACTCATAGAAGATGTGGGTTTTATTTTTACAATTGAAATCAAAGGTATTTTTATACTTTTAGCAGTTCAAGAAAAGTGTTGAGGAGTCAGGATGTTCCATCAAGACCCTCCACTCAGATCGAGGGGAGGAATATACCTCCAAAGAATTTTTATCATTTCTAAATTCACATGGGATTAAGAGACAACTAAAAATAGCCTATACTCCATAGAAAATGGAGTTTTTGAGAGCAAGAATCATTCCATAATGGAAATGGTTTACTGTATTCTTAATTGGGCACATCTTGAGCAACAATATTGGGCATAAGAAGTCAATACAACAACGTACCTCCTAAATAGAGCACCCATAAAAGCTTTATAGGGAATGACTCCGCAAGAAGTATGGAGTCGTAAGAAACCCTCCATTTCTCATATAAGGATTTTTGGGTGTAAGGCATTCATGTATATACCAAAATCAAAGTGAAAGAAGTTAGATGAGAAATCCTTGTAGTGTATTTTTCTTGGTTATTATGAGCATTCAAATGGATATCAGTTGATAGATCCTACAACCAATAAAAATCACTTAAGTAGAGATGTTGTATTTGATGAAGCTTTCACATCAGATGATACATCTAAAACTATATACCTGGATGAAGAGACACCTAAGAAAGAGAAATAGACTCCACCCCCATAGAAAAAGGTTTCAAAATGGTATACTAACAGATTGAGAGATTCAAAGTTGACTTCACTTACATATCTAACTCTAGATAAACCTTGTACTCGTAGCATGACTTATCAAATGAGACCAGAGGCATCTACTTCAGAGGATGATGAAATTTGCCAATATTTTTATGAACTATTTTTAGATATAGAGGAAGACAGATAAGTAGATATGGATGATGAAAGGGTTTATATGTCTACATTAGATGAGAATTAACCCACAATATTTTAAGATGCACTTAGTGAGACTCAGTGGAAGGCTACTATGGATGATAAACATACATCTCTCATGAAAAATAACACATGGAAGCTAGTTGATTTACCTTCAGGAAAGAATCCCATTATGGGTGTTCAAAGTGAAGTATATGGCATATGGAACTATTGATAAGCATAAGATCCATCTTGTTGTAAAGGGCTATGCTCAGAAAGAGGGAATTTATTATGAAGAGACTTTTTCACCCACTGCAAGAATTACTACCATTCATGTACTTTGTGCTATGGAAGCTCATTTCAGATAGAAGTTACATCAGATGGATGTCAAAAGTAATTTATTTAATGGTGACTTGAAATAAGAAGTGTATATGACCCAACCATAAGTATTTGTGGTTGAAGACAAAGAGCAAAAAGTTTACAAGTTGGTTAAATCATTGTATGGGTTAAAACATTCTCCATGAGCTTGGTACATCAAAATGGATAGTAACCTATTGCAGCATGGATTCAAAATAATTCCTTCAGATGCTAATCTCTATATCAAGAACAATAGTTCTGACATAGTGATTTTAGTACTCTATGTGGATGACCTAATCATCAATTGTAGTTCAGAGAAAAGGAAATATGTAGTGAAAGATGACTTGAAACAATAATTTGAGATGATAGATATAGGACTTCTTCACTATTGAAACAATAATTTGAAACAACAGTATTTGTATCTCCAAATAATGTAATAAGGGGGGATGTTAGCATAGGTTCATGCTTAGTTTATTACATTATACGTTCTATTAATATTAGTGCATTTTCTAATAGCTCTTTATTAAATCATTAGGGTATAGCATAAGTTGGTTATATGGGAGTTGAGGTAGTTCCATGAACTACCATAGGTGTGTATTATTTATTTAACATATTATGAATCAATTGGTAATGCTTTGAATTCCAATAGCAAGAAAGGAGTGCATGTAAATAGTGTGTGATAAAACAAAAAAAATGCATCCTTCAAGAATTATCTCCTCTTCTTGGACTTGTAGGAATGGTGTTAAATATTTGTTGAATTGACAAAAATATGCATCACCCACTACATTGTTACACTTATTTGACATGTAAACATAGTTTTTTATCCACGTATGAGAGCCTCTATCTTCAAAAGCCTCAAGAACTTATGAAGGCCATTATAGTATTATAGAAGAATGAAAAAAAATGTATGCTTTTTCATGGAAGAAGACATCCAAAGTGTGTTCTATGCTACCTCACTACACACCTCTTATAGCTTAATCTTCCATCGATCCTATGTATTCTTTGGGTATGAGAAAACTAAAGGTGAAGAGCATGAAAACAAGTGTCCATGGAGGTCGCATGGAGGTGGTATCCATGTGGTGTTTGACTAGGCTCCCCTAACTTTATCTTGTTGTTTCCATATCCATTTTGGTTTGGCTCATGACATCCATCTCAAATTGTGTATGTTGCCAATGGTCATACTCCTACTATGTGGCACACATCAACTGCTTCTTCATGACATATAGATCTTCCATCACCTTCTACTTTTGTTGTAACTATCCATTTGAGAAATTTTTGACATTACATGGTCATTTCCAATGTTAGCACTTCATTTTCCATTGTTTCCCACATGCTTGAGTGTTCTCTTTCCTTAGCTAGAACTATCCATATGTTCAATAGGTGACTATATCATGTGTTAAAATCAACAATTATAGTACTAAACACATAAAGTTCAACCAGGTAGAGTAATAAAATCTCTCCCATGTCATTACCCCCACCAAAAGAAGCCTAATAACCCACATAAAAATTTCCTAAAGGATTCATTTCAAGGCCTATGAATAAACAAGGTAGGTATAAAAAAAAAATGTCTTTTGTTTCCCTTTAAAAACATTCATATTTTAGGGCCACTTTTCTTAATGAAGATTATAGGCCAAGTTAATTAGAAGGGGTCTTGATAATTATAAAAGGCTATATAATTTCATTTTGAAAAGTGAGGCATTTTAATTTTTTGGAATATATTCTGAACATTTTTATTTAAAAAGGGAAAATTTGTAAAAAGCATATTCCCCTTAGATGAGGAATGTGTAAATTTGGTATAACTTTATCTGCTTGGAGGCATTTGCAGTTTTCAAACTTTTGAGGCACTTTAATTTCTTGAGTATACCCTTATATATACTCATTGGAAATGCTCTTCTAAGCCAAACACATTGGTGGGTCATTTTTGAATTATATGACCATTTGATATGCTTATTTTTACCTTGAATTTAATCTTGTAAAATAGAGTGCAATCTCGGTAGTTCCTGACACTCTTTAAATAAACTTGTGATAAATTTGGAGCAGCACTATTCTAATGATTTTCGAGGATTATTAGGATAATTTCTTCATTTTACTTGGCCAATTTTGAGGTATTTTTCTCATTGGAGGCATTGGAATTGTATCACATTTGGAGGTGCTATTGGAGGCTATTTTTCAGCCATATCCTAAATAAAATCATCATCACAAGGGGTGTTTTAGGGCCCCTTTCCTCTTACTTGTGGAGTTATTTCTTGTAGCATTGACTTGGCCACATTGTGCTTGCATTAACATACTTTTACTTGGATTTAATTTAAATTTCTATGCTTACTATACCCCATCACATGTCTTTGGGGTTAATTTCACATTCTAATCAAGTGTAGTTTCCATTTACATATACGCACTTGAATTTCTATTTGGAACATAAAATTGTGAAATTTCTTTCTCAAGAAAGCAAGAAAGCATATTTTTTAACTAGAAAATCCCCCCACTTCATTCCCACTTCTTACTCTCATTGTTTGTAATAGGTCACTTGTGTTCAAGATACCTCCCACTATTGGAAACACTTGTTGATTCAGAGTGGAAGAGCTAAGTGAACCCTCCACACATCTATATCTTAAGAGGTGAACCTCAGACTCTTTTCAGTGCCTCTTTCTTGAAACATGTGTTCCTACATACCTCCTTGGTTAATCTCCCTCCACTTCCAATTATACCATCAAAAAATATCCTTAATGGCCTCACACCAAAACTTGAAGGATTTTATTAATTTACAAATTAGAAATTTAAATGAAATAAATATTAATGATGAATAGCATGTGGGATTATATGATATATAGACAACAAAAATCCTCAAAAAATATAACAAATTACAAATAATATATATACAAATGAGGAAGAGAACTTTTGTGACACATGTCACCATAAGAAGCCTAAATGACATGTCATGTATACATGTCATGATAGGGATAACTGGTATGCATCTTATTCCTATAAATATACTATGTTTTGTAATGAAATATCAGTTTTGAATCATGAAATTCCTTTTCATATTTGTTTATGAGTGTGTTCCACGTCATGTCAAGGGAAATAAGGGGGTAAAGTACACATTATAATATTTATAAAAAATGGTTGGAAAAATTTTAGATGCTTTATCCTTTGAGTTTTTTCTTTAAATCTATACAACTCATTGATAAAATATCCAATGGTAGATGGGATTTTAAATGATTTTACTCTTTATTTTCCACAATATCTATGTGATTCATTAATCTAAGATAGAAAGGTTGGAGATATTTTAGGTCATTTACCCTTCAAGTCTTTTCTTCAAGTCTCTACAAGTTGATGATGTAATATTAGATATTTGATGGAATTTTAAATGTTTTTATCCTTTATGTTTTCCTTGGAACATCTAATTCATTGATCTAACATTAGATGATTGTCAAGACATTAAATATTTTTATCCTTTATGTTTTGCTTAGAATATTTATGATCCATTGATCTAACATCATATGGTTGGCATAATTGTAGATGCTTTTGCCTTTGATATTTATCTCCAAATATGTATAACTCATTGATCTAATATTGGATGGTTGGCAGAGCTTGAGTGCAGCAACTTAGATAACATGCAACAAATAAGTAATTATAGGCATTAAACCTCCTTGAAACATAGGTAAATTAATATTTTTTGGAAATTTTATTTTGAGTTACATCCAATGGAGGGGGTTTTATAAATTTTTATAGAGTGTTGCAATAGATCTATACTTCAAAATTGTAACTATGGCAAAAGGCAAGAACCATTATCAACAAGACAATAAAAAAATATGCTAAAATAGGCCATTTGTAAGGTCAATGTTTTCTCAAAACCTAGGCATATTTATATTCATAGGAAAAATATTTTTAAGGCTCATTTAATGGAGATGGCTTTATGAATTTTTATTAAGATTTTAAGGGCATTTCTAGGTTTGTTTTGACTAAATTTTAATAGGTTTGGGTTGCTAATGGGAACATAGGCATAGTGGTACTTGTAGGAAAGACGTATTTAAGCATATTCTAATGAAAGAGATTACTAACCATTTTGAAGAGTTTATCATATACAATTATAGTAATAAACATCATGACAAATTCAAGGTATGCAGGCATCTACAACTAGAAACTTTCAATTAAAAACTTGATTTTATTTTAGATGGTTGACTATAATGGATAAGCCCAAGAAAAATAGAGGAAGATTAATAAAGATAAAAAAGAAAAGCAGGTCCTAATTCTATGTA
The DNA here is from genome assembly GCA_028583015.1 of Wollemia nobilis. Classification (NCBI taxonomy): domain Eukaryota; kingdom Viridiplantae; phylum Streptophyta; class Pinopsida; order Araucariales; family Araucariaceae; genus Wollemia; species Wollemia nobilis. The sequence goes on along the minus strand of JAQPPZ010001245.1, from coordinate 3,733,686 downwards.
GACTAGTCCATGTTGTGCAAGTGCAACAAGAAGACCATGATAACTACTATGGAACTAGGAATACCTATCATAGTCTAAATCCTCTACACCAATGAATGTGATTATCTTTTTATAGTTGGTTGGAAGTCTCATTTATCTAGTATACACTAGACTAGACATCAACTTTATAGCCAGTCATCTCTAACAATTCGTGCATGAACCAAAAATCTCATATTGGAATGTAGCATAAAGGTAATAATAGTATGTCCATTGTACCATTGAGTATGGTCTAGAATTTAATAAGAGTGATCAATTATTATTAACTAGCTACATATATTTAGACTATGCATAATGTATTGATGATAAAAAATCCACATCCAAATATGTATTCTTCTTAAAATTTGGACCCATATCATGGGGAAGTAAAAATAACAAATAGTTTCTTGATATTTCACAAAATAATAATATCATGTTGTAGGAGTAGTCGCTTATGAGACAATATGGTTGGAACATATTCTAGAAGTATGGGTGTACCACATACTAAACCAACAACTATGTACTACAACAATCAAGGTGTACTGAAACTTGTTTGTAAGCCATTATTTTGGTGCATTCTTGACAAATTTTGACACCTTCATGGTACAACTGATGAGTTTATCTTAGGGATGTGCTCATGAGATAAACAAATTTAAAATCATAAGCAATTATCTACTCTATTATACCTAGTAGTTTTAGTGACTAGTTATCCATGCATACTAGTAGGATGAGAAGGTTACCATAAAGACACTCATAGTTGAAGAAGAAAAGTGATTTCAATCTCACTTTTACTTAAGTACTTTAAGAATAACTAATATACTTAGACCTAGATACCAATCCAGAGGCTAAGACAAAGATAGAACCAAAGGTAGACCCAAAGGCAGACCCAAAGGCAATAGAACCAATGGTTAAACTGGAGGTGGCAGGTATAGAGGTAGACCTAGAGGTGACTTCAAATATGTTTACCCAAGATCAAGAGCAACTAGAGGTAAGATAGATATATCTAAGTGCTAGAAGAACTAGAGCTAAGTTCTAGAGAAAAGAACCAAATCCAAATCTAGAGCCAAAGTCAAAAGCCAAATCTAGAGCCAGAACCAAGAGCCAAAAGATCCAAGTACTAGAAACTGAAGCCAAAGCCAAGATCCAAAAGCTAGAGTAAGAAGCTAAAGCTAAGATCAAGATCCTAGATTACTCTAAATTAAGGGGGGTCCTAATATTTCTTAACCCAAATATTATAATAATGAAGGATGTTAGGATATGTTATTACGTTATTATTAGATCATGCATTATTATCTAAAAGGTTATTATTAGCTGGAAAATTATTTTAATTGCATGTAAAAATATCCTAAAGTGGGAGTATCGATATTTTAGTTTGTAATCCTACATAATGAAATAAATAGGATATTTCCTCATTGAATGAACCGATATTTTTTCCAGCAAGGTCTCAATATTTTGGTGTGTTTTTTTGGCAATCCCACCTTAGAATTTTAGAATGGGAAGCTTATTTTTTGTGGGAATTTTTTTTTAAATAAAAGAATTACAATTACACTTGGGATGAAATGGGACATGCATTCTTGAGTAGGTCAAAACCTATTCAATTTTAGTTACATAAAAGTTAGATATTTGGATAGGAGAGCTTGAGGGAAAGGATAAATAGATAGATAGCCTAATAGGTGTCATAAAATACATTTAAAATGAGATAAATGAAATGTAAATATAGTAGCAATGTTTTAAGACATAGAATGAAGACTATGAAAAAGAAATAAAACTACTCAAGGAGGAGAAAGGGAAAAATATAAGAAAGCTAGAGAAGAATGAAAAAGCCACATCTTTAGATTTACAATAGAAAGGGAATGATTAAAGGGATATAAATTCATCTAAAAATATATATTTTGTAGGTTTATTAATGCATTCAATAGGAAAATGTTATTGTTTCCTTTAACCCTAGCAATAGATAAAAATATATTAATAGTGCTTTCACTAAGAGGTTGCATGTTTAAGCAACAAAAATTAAGGATATACAGCTTGAGCATGAAAATATTTAGAGTTTTTGAAATTTGAAGATCACCCTAGATAAATATGTTTTACATTCATATCTTCATGATATTGAGATGGATTATATCCATATTACTATTGAATATCCTTGGTTGGATTCTTTGTGTACTATTAAGATTAATGTGCAAAAAACATTTATGATATTATGGTATAGGACAAATAAGATAACAATGCACGATATTTCTTAGCTTAAAGATCAAGGATCCAAGGAGAAGAAAGAATAAATTATAGTAGGGGAACATATTAAGAAACCAATAGAAAAATTAAAATTCATCTATAGAAGTAGCAGCAACAAATTCATCAAGGAAGTAGCAATGAAGTCCAAGGAATATATCCTAAAAGTTCACAAGAATGCACCAAAGGAGGGAACAAGAGGGAAAAGTATGAGGAAGAATTTAAAATATAGGAATAAAATATTGTAGAATCAAAGGAAATATAACATTAGGTTATGGTTATAGTATATTTCCACCCAATCATCAGGATTGAGTGAGATGAGGTTTAGCGGGTGCGGCAGGAGTGAGGGTTTGAATTTTTTGGGTAGGAATCTCAACCAATGCAGCAAAGGTAGAGCAGGTATGGAAGCGGTGGGTGGTAACATTGAGCATGAATAAAGTGAGGATCGAGAGGAATGCAGTCAAGATGTGGTATATTTGGAGGCGAGCATCATGCGGGGGCCCGACCCTCCTCAGAAAGACCCCAACAAAAAAGATACGAAGGATAATGCGAGGCCCAAGAAGTGGTTGTCTTTTGCTGAGACTCTTAGAGTAAAAGAAAGGAGGTTCTCTCTCTTCTGCCCCTAGTTCCATTAAATAATAAAATTTTGGCCTCGGCAAGTTCCATGAGCCATTTTATTTCAATGGAATAATTATCCCTAGTAGGCAAGATGTAGGTCAGACATGGAGACTATCAAGGCTTGGGCGATGGGTAAATGGTGACTGGTAGGCAGCTTGGCATTGGTAGTTCTAACTCAAGGGTTCTTCATTATCCGTTTTAATAATATTGAGGGTGCTAACAACATTTTGACATGAGGTCCTTGGTTTTTTGGCAAAAAGAACTTTTTTCTCAAACGATGAGGTGAATATTTTGACCCTAAAAAGTAAAATATTAATATTACCCCTATTTGGTACCTACCTAGTTCTTCAATGAATATTGGTTGCAAGGCATAGCCAGAACTATAGGGGACCTGATCTCCATTGACCATACGATCTTGGCCAGGACAAGGATGACTCATGCATGAATCTACGTAAATGTTAATTTGGATAATGAATTGCCAAGGTTTGTGGAGCTATAGTATGGAGAATACTATCGAAAACATTCGGTAGAATACGAGATCATACTAAAATTTTATGTAGAATGCAAAAATCAATGACATCTATGCAATCAGTGCCCTAACCTAGCAATGAATAGAGAAAAGCAAAAGCTAGGAATGCTAGATAGAGGAAATTTGAGGAGTTTCCCTAGCAGAGGCAATTTCAATCAGACAAACTATGTCTACCAAAAAAATAAAAGAGATGGTGCAGGGTCCCAACAAGACAAAGAAAAACAACAAGTTTTTGGCAACCAAAATACTCAGGTAAGTTCCAATCCTCTAGTTTCAAATAAATTTTCAATTCTATCCAATATGGGAGTAGGAGGATTATTGGAATACATGGAATCCTAGAACCTTCAGGCTAACCTTTTTGACTCTCTAGAATCCCCATCCAAGTCAAGATCCTCAAACTCTAATGCTAAAATTACTGTAAGCCCTGTGGGCATCACAAAGCCAAACCCTAATACCCGATCTCTAGAATCCCCATCCAATTTGGGATCCTTAAACCCCAATGCTAAAAATACTTCAAGCCCAGTGGGCATCCCAAAGCCAAACCCTAATGCTGAAGAATTTAGGAATAAATTTGAGGCATCAAAAATAAAAAATCTCATCTCCATAACATCATCACGAGGATCTAGGTGAATCCTACTGAGGGGCCGTCTCGTAGACCAAGGGAATATAGGAAAAAAGGAGAATATTTGGATGTAGGGTTGGAGATATGTGAAACTCTTTAGACTGATGAATATGGCAGTATGATTCTGCAACAAATTGCCTCCTCCCAGTTTAGTCCTAAATAAACCAAGAGCATTGTGAAGTCTCCTATAGATTTTGGCAGTGAAAAAAGAAGAGGGAGAATATCAAATGTTGAGCATAAAAAAATTAAAATTGATAATGACATTGCCAATGGAAAACAGAGAACCTTTTTTCAATAGGTTATTCTAGGTTTTGAAGACAACAAATTAGGAAAACCCCCTAAAGGGAGGGGGAGAGGAAGAAATCCCAAAAAATATAAATGAATTTCCTCTCATGGAATGTGAGAGGCCTCAATGGCCTGCCCAAACACAGGGAAGTCAGTGCAATAAGAAATCAAGTGAATCCAACTATTATCATGTTGCAAGAAGCAAAAATTGATGAGATTCAATGAAAAAATAGCAAAAAAAAATTGGAATCAAGGGGAGATGGTTTGCAAATCATCCAGAGGAGCATCTGGAGACCTTATGACTTTGTGGGATCCCCAGGTAGTAGAAGGCACCATTATTCAGAAATATGATAGGGTTCTTAGTGTTTTATTTAAGGAAATAAACAACAACGAGTCATGGATCTTTTCAAATATTTATGTCCTAACTTCAATTCAAGTGAGAGCTCTACTATGGGAGTACTTAGGCAATTTGAGTGAAATATTCCAAATTTCCCCTAGATTTTTGTTAGGGATTTTAACACTCCTCTTTACCCTTAAGACAAAATGGGTGGAAATGGACCACCTATAAGGAGCATGGATGAGTTCAATGACTTTGTGAACTCCAACATGTTGATGGATGTAAAACTTAGAGGAGCAAATTATACCTAGAGAAATCGGTGGATAGGGTGTCATCTCATTCAAGAAAGGCTTGACAAGTTTTTTTATCAAAGGAGGCTACAACTCTGTTTGATGATTCTACCCTGCGAGCCCTTCCTAAAATTGCATCTGATTATAATCCCATTTTTTGGAGATCCCTAACTCTCTGTCCTTCAAGAAACCTTTCAGATTTCAATTTATGTGGATCAAACATTCAAGTTTCAGAGATAACTTAATTCAGTGGTGGCAGTAGCCTGTCAGGGGTAGTGCAGCTTTTAAACTTGCTGACAAATTAAATTTTGTTAAGGAAAATCTTCGAACTTGGAACAGAAGTATTTGGGAACCTTTTTGAAAATAAAAAATAGGTTGTTGAAATTTTGAAGATAATTGATGAGAGGATTCAACATGGTGATGCTGATGAAACTACTAGGCAGGAGGAATGGATAAAAATAGCAGAGTTTCATAACATTTTTGCCTGTGAGGAAATATATTGGAGGCAAAAATCAAGGGCTCTTTGGCTGAAATATGAAGATTCAAATTACAAGTTTTTTCACATCACCATGCTTAGAAACAGAAGCAATAAAAAGATAATTTTTTTAAAAAAAGAAGATGGTTCTATTACTCGGAACTTAACAGAAATAAAAAATGAGGCAGTAACTTATTTTAATTCTATCCTTGGTCAGGAATCGTAGTGCAATGAGGATGCCAAAGATATTCTCTTGCAATATATTCCTAGCATAATAAATGAGGATATAAACCTTAAGCTTCTAGCTCCCTTTTCTGAAGAGGAAATTAAGGAAGCCTTGTTTAGCATGGAGCTAGACAAAGCCCTGGGACCCGATGGATTTCTCCATCATTTCTATCAAGCTTTTTGGGACATCGTAAGTGAGGATGTAATTTTTGCTGTAATATAATTCCAAGCAAGCAATCATATCCCAAAAGGTAGGTCAATCAGTATGTGCAATGTTTCTTACAAGATCATAACTAAATCCATTACAAATAGAATGAGAGATGTTCTACCCCACATCATAGATCCATGCCAGGGAAGATCTGTCTAAGGTAGGTCAATCTTGGATGGAGTTATCACAGTTCATGAATATCTGCACTCTGCTCATAAGACTAACAGGTATGTTTTTACCCTCAATCTTGATATGAACAAAGCATTTGATAGGCTAAATTGGGACTTTCTAATTGATGTCCTCCTTAAGTTTGGTTTTCACCACAAATGGGTTAATTTGATCAAATAATACATTTCTAAAGCATGGTTCTCGATTCTGGTTAATGGAACAACTACTAGTTACTTTCAAATTTGCAGAGGAATTCGGCAGGGGGACCCTATCAACCCCATGTTATTTATCATTGTGGCAGAAGCTTTAGGTAGAACCATCAAAAATACTTGTAGTTCAAGGCTAATATTAGGAATCAAGGCAACATCTATAACTAGGGTTGTTTCTCACCAAAAATTCTTCAATGATACCCTTCTTTTGACTAAGGCATCGGTGGTTGAGGCCAAAAGCATTAAATACATCCTACAACTCTACGAGGACGTTGTTGGTTAGAAATTTAATTTCAGTAAAAGCAAGTTATATTTCTTGAACACACCCATTCAGAGGTAATGAAGGACTACATAAATTTTAGGGTGTGATATAGCAAACCTCCCCACTTCCTATCTTGGTCTCCCTATTTTCATTGGTTCTTCGAGAGAGTCAATTGGTGACAGGGTTATTGAAATAATTCAAAAAAACACTTGCTGGATGGAAAGGTCATCTTCTATCTCAAGCAGGAAATTTGACCCTCACTAAGGCCTCTCTTCAGAGCATTCCAATCTATTTTCTCTCTGTTTTCAAAGCCCCTGTGAAGGTTTTCTAGAAATTTGAGAAACTCCAAAAAGAATTTTTATGGACTGGATCAGAGGAGAAAAAAAGGATACACCTTATAGGATGGACCAAAGTGTGCAGACCTAGGGAAAAGGGGGCCTTAGGTCTAAGGATAATTTCTCATGTGAATTTATCTTTACTAGCTAAGTAGGCGTGGCGCCTCATTTTTGGTGAAGAAAATTAATGGACAACTATCATAAAATGAAAGTATCTTCAAAATATGGAATTTCTAAGTGACTCAGTTTCAATCAAAGGTTCTGCTTTTTGGAAAGTAATTATCAATTATAAGGAAATCATAAAAAAAGGTTTAATATGATTTTTAGGCAATGGTGAGAGGATAAATTGCTAGAATGATAGGTGGGCTAAGGATGAACCATTGATGAAATATCCTAACTTATCCTGAATCAGAGATATCACGGAAGAACTCATTGGCAAAAAAGTCTCCGATTATATGGTTGAGGATAGAGGTAGAATGAAGTGGAAACAAATAAGGATTCTAGGATTTCAAGCAGAATCAAATGATCTTTGTAACATTCTCGAGAAACAGTTTATCCCCATGAGACCCAAGGAAGATCAAGTGACCTGGGCTCCTACATAAAATGGGAAGTTCACTGTTAAATTAGCTTACAAGCTTTTTCTTGATGATGAGGATTTTGTCCTCCAAAAGGACTTAGTTTGGATAAAAAAATTAATTCCAAAAATTACAGTCTTTTCATGGATGGTTATCCAAGGAAGAATTCTAACCATTGATAATATGATGTGTAAAGGTATTTGTATCACTAATCATTGTTATCTATGCAGGGCTAATTTGGAGATCATTTATCGCATTTTCCTTGAGTTCCCTTTTTACTTGATTGTCCTAAGTGGGTTTTTTCAGGCCTTCAATATTTCTTGGGTTAAACCAGCCATCATACTTGATTTGTTCATGCAATGGCCTTGCATCTTTTCAAGCCAAATACTTAGATACATGTGGAAAATTTGTCTTAATAACTATCTTTTGCAGGTGTGATTAGAAAGCAACCATAGAGTCTGTAATGATTCTATCCATGATCATAAAACTATCATTGCCAGGATCCTATCATTTGCCAACAATAATGTAAACCTTATCCCTTTTGATAATCGTAAACCTCATCTGCAGGAGACCACGATTGCTCAATATTTAAGCTTAATCTTGTTAGATGAGTCTGTGTCTAGGGTAGTCAACCCCAAAGCCAATTTTAAGTGGTCCCCACCTCCTACGGGTTGGTTTAAGCTTAATTTTGATGGACCAGCTAAGGAAAATCCTGGTAGAGCAAGCGTTGGCTATATTGTGCAAGATTATAATGGTAATATTATGCTTTCATTTTCCAAATATTTGGGAACAAGGACGAACAATGAAGATGAAGCTAGAGCTATGTGGAGAGGCCTTCAAATGACTCAAGACTTAGAAGGCAATTTGATCATAGAAGGAGATTCTATGCATGTTATAAATCTCCTAAATAATTGAAAAACACCTCTTTGGAGGATTAAAATAATTTTTGAAGAGGCTAGGATCCTTTTCCAGGGAAGACAGGATAAAAAAATCCCAACATGTCTTTCGAGAAGCTAATAAAGTTGTTGATAAGCTAGCCAATTTGGATGTCGATGGTGACAGACTTTTCAAATGGGAACACGATGTCCCGAGCGAAGTAGAGGAGCTTATTCAACAAGAATGCCAAGAATGATAGTAGAATTTACCAACAGGGAAGGCACTGTAAGTTTGAAGACTATGAGTATTCCCATCTCTTTTTTGAAATGGACTCACAATAAAAATTATTCGAGTTGTCAGTCTTGGTGGATGCTGCTTGGAAATAACACAAAGACTAATGGGGATAGTCACATGTCAGATAACATGGCTCCTAGTCATCTTAGTAATTTGAGGTTGGTTGATAATCATAGGGCAGGAAAGAAACGATAATATAAGACTTCAAACTAGAGCCACATGGACCACTGGATAGCAACCACCATTAATATAGCTAGCAGGTTCACTTCTCCAAGGCTAATTGGCCAAGACGGGATGTGGTCCCAAAGCATGTCATATATGGAATAAAGTAATTACCAAAGAATTATTAAGAGTAACTATCAATACAAAGCTTGTGGGAGTTTTTTCAGTACTCTGCTATGTGTGTTTGTAGATTTTTGTTTCTCCACTATTTCAAGGAAGGGATCTATGTCTATTTCTTTTTTTGTAATTATGATGCAGGTGTGTTTTCTCGAGGTATACCCAAAATGTTGTATGGGAAGTTTTTTTTTTGATAAAATACTATGTGCCTTACCGGATGTAATGGCTTTGGCGGAATCTAGATTTTACATATATATGATCCTTAGTAAGGACATGTTCATCAACATCCCTAGGCTGATTTTTGTACAAGGTTTTAGGTCAACCTGTAAAACCCGATATTAATTTTATAGTATCTTATCTACCAAAACAAAAGTATATTTCCACCCACACCACTAAGAATGACAATAATATTGGAGACATGGCTTAGGGAATAAATATTATTATGAATCTACATGGAGTTAGAAAGGCATAAAGTATGACAATGTTTGGTAGAAATAGCATAGTGATTCTAGATTTTAAATTTGTGTAGAAGCATCAAGGAACACTAGGATCAATAATTTAGAATACAATAGTAGAGAAATAGAATCATGAAGCAAACAAAATATTTATGGATATTCATGTAGCATAATGGAATATTGGAATCATCAAAGACCACTAACAATGAAGATTTAAGTGGTATGGATGTGTGATCAAGATCAATACTAGTCGTCAACATTGCTTAGAAGATCATATTATTTAATTTTTCTCATTTTTTTAGGATAAAACATTTGTGAGATGGGTGGAATATTAGGTACCTAGGGATAAAAATATGAGGATATAATATTATATTATGTAATGGTATTATGGATAGTTGGCATGGGTCACACAAACCCAAGGTTGATTATATTATACTTATGCGTGGGATGAGGGTTTACTAGTCAGATCCTAAAATAAATAAGAAGATGGGTATATGAATAATGGATATTGTCATTATATCAATCAATCAATCATATCAAGTATTCCTTTGTAATAGTTTTTGTTGATGGAGTGGATCTAGAGTAACTAATTTCTTAGGGAGTATTATTGGTGTTGCCCTACCTTAAGGGTATTATCTATCTTTGTCTCCTTGTGTGGATTGATACTATATATAATTACTTGTGGATGAATGAATTGATATTTTTGCATAATGGTGAATGATTTTTGTTAATGAGATTAAGGTTCATAATAGGATAGGATGTGGAATGTATCAATAAAAACAAGCCTCTCCCATAAATATATACCAAATATTCTTTCCATAATATGGTGTATTTCACCCCTTTGAATGTGTGTCCTATGTCTTGATGATAATCATATAATGATACATTCCTTCATCTATAGTAAGCCATTGAAAACATATCATCATTTCAAAGAGATTGAAAAGTTATATGATTTGAACAAATAGCCTCAAAATATTTTTTAATGCAAATTTTTTATCTTTAAAAAGGTTTTCCTTAAAAATTATAAAGACAATAAAAACTATCTTCTCAAACCTCATAACATTAATAAACAACTATAATTTGCTACTTGGTGTATATTTATTTGCTAATGAATATTGTTGATATTTACCACTTGTTTGCCACTAGATATTGAGAGTAAATGTGCAAAGAACATGTGTTTTTATCTAATTATCTATATGGAAGTATTTATAGAAAAAACATTTTTCATGGTATGCTAGAATGCAATATTAGTTTCCATGTCATCCAAATTATCATCAAATCATTATAAGAAACACAAAAGAAATATCCATCAATATTTGGACTCGGGTCTTCTATGTGAATGGTGTGTTGTGATATCTAGACTAGCCAAGGGGTTTTCATACCTATTGAAGACTCTAAATAACCTCCTCAAATATGCACATAGGGGTCACATCAAGTCTCAAATAATGCACTTTAAAATATATGTTCCATAGAGGATGTAGGTTTCAAACTCAAGAACACCTTTGGACAAAATATTTAAATGCACTACATAACAACACAAACCATAGGTTACATGTTGAAGGAACTAATAATTCCATCACAAAAAATATAATTTATCTTTAGTTGAATGGTTGTAGGATAGGAAAAAATGACTATGTTAGGTTTAAACACTATATATCCCCTCCACAAAAACCAACATCATGTTCCTCTCACTAATGTGTCACGTGGTATTATGGAGATGAAGTAGGAATAATGCCACTTAACCTTGATATATTTCCTATTGTCTAAGAAAAATAATAAGTAAACCTAATAATTAAATTAGCAATCTCAAATATAATTGACCTTGTTTTATTTCTATATAACCAAAAAAGTGACATCCTTGATAGGATGGAGATACCAACTTTGTCCTTGAAAATAATATCACACTTGGTAACCAATGAAAAATGTGTCATCAACTCAAACTAGCATGACATTTAAGATTTAAATTGTTGCAATAGAAAATTTTAATGCCTTTTATCCACCCTTCTAACCAAGGTGCCAAAGAATGATGATATATAAAAGCATGATGATACTTAGTTAATATTGAAAATTCCTTTAAAGGAACAAAACAAATTTCCTATTTATGACTTGAATCTACACAAAAGGATCATATTTATCCCTACCTTGCAAATATATGGTTTCAATATAGTTGAATAATACATTAATCACAATAAGAAACTACAAGAAGATATCCATGATGCAAGAAGAAAATATGATAAGAAAGAAAAAAAGTAAGAGGTTGACTATTTATATATGGTATGTAATAATATTTACGAAGATTTTAAGATAGTGGAAAATTTCTTTACTACCCAATCAAACTACCTTGATACTAGAAAACATATTTTTCTATTTTATTCGCTAGTAGGTTCATAAGATGAAAATATAGAAACCATTGTTTTATAATTAGGTCCATTCCATAGAAGTTCCTAATAAGACTCAAATTAATACTAAAAGAAGATAATAAATCTAAGAAAAATTAAAGAAATCTACCTAGATATATTGCATGAAGTAAAGAAATAAGGCAATTTTTTTTTAAGTATTAATAAAAATGACAAATAAACCAAAAATAAAGATTATGATACCTATTTCTTCGTTGTATAATAATAAAATTATGGGTATACCTCATGTGCCTATGTCAGTAGGACTTCACTTGATTCAAAATAGTGAATTGTAGAATTTTGAGCTAGTAGACATATGACAAGAAATTGGTATCTTTTAACCAACATAAAAATAATAATTATGATGATAGAGTAATCATTGGTTATGAATATTACTTGAAAGTTGTAAGGAGTAAACATTTTCCCCTTCTTTCTATTTATCACATTATTCATACTAGCAAAAATATTGAATTTTGACTAGACAAAGGGGTAGTTAAAGACATTTATGATGATCTAAAAGTTATTGCTTTTAGTTATTGTGATGATTTTGATTAAATATACAAGCTTAGTACACCTCCTTAATTTAACCTCTTCATAAAATAGAATGATTCAAGTGGTATGAATGTTTTTAGTGATAACATTTACATGCTTTGGTATGAATTCTTTCAATCATATTCTCTAATATAAATTGCTTGGATAACTCATGCTTGTTTTTTCTTATCAATATTTGCTTATTGTGAATGATATACTTTTTAAATTTATGTGTAGCATATGCTTCCTCATGGATAATCACAATGAAATCTTTATAGGGGTCATTTAATTACTTGTTTAATGGATAGGGTGCTAGTTTTACCATATACATTTATAATACTTTCATCAAAAGGGGTTTTACATCATTGATGCAAGGTATGGGATTATACACTCATGATTTTGGAGATTTTGACCCATATTATGTATTTTTAATAAATTTTCACAAGCAACCAATGACTATCAACATTAAGGTCACATCCATAAAATTTCTTATTTACATGTTGAGGTACATCAAAGTGAGATAGAAGAGTTTGAAACTAGCTATTATAACCACACTTATGCTAAATAAATAAATTTATTAGATGCTAGCACTTCATGAAGCAATAAACTTCTAATTAAGGGGTATGGAAAATAAGTTTCATGACCCTCCTTGTAAAACATTTTTGGCACAAAGAAACAATGTATTATTGTATGATGTTTTAATACCTAAGTTGAGCAATTGAATCAACTATGCGATGTTTAGTTAATTTGAACGAGCATTATATTGCTGACATATTGCTAAGATGTGTAGGATAAAGTACACTTGTAGGTGGAAGAAGAAAAATTATCCACCAGAAGCGGGGGTAATTGAGGTTGGGAAGTGATGATTAAAGAAAATTAAGGGTAACATTCATGGATACCTTCATATAGGCATGCATTCGGTTAGGTATAATCATAAAAAACTACCTTGAGCCCTAGATTGATAGCCTAGTAGCTATATTAAATTCTCGATGTTGAGATAGGTGATTGGATTGATGTAAATATTCCCCTTTTTTTGTTGCATATGTTAATTGTCTTACTTCATCACTATCTGTGTTTGTGGTTTGGGAAATAAAATCATGCATAATTTAAATTATCTTGAAACTCCTTGTGATGCTTAAATATGTTTGATATGATGTTATGCTCAAATATATATATATATATATATATATATATATATATATATATATATATATATATATATATATATATATATATATATATAAGGAATCCTTGAATGTTTCAAGAATTTATATAGCAATAGTTTATTTTAAATGATGAAGGAATATCATTTCAAAATAAAAGTTAGTTTATTTTAAATGATAAAGGAATTTCATTTTTTTTTAAATAATAAAATTTAGTTTAACTTTAATTGATAAAGAAAATCTCAATTTAAAATAATATTAGTTTTATTCAAAAAATGACAATTGAGCCTCATTTATGAATAATATTTTTTTTGGATATTCACTTATAACTATTGATTATATATTAGGAATAGAATATATTTTATAATCCATATTTAATAAAATATTATTAATATAATAATAAAACTCCATATTAATCCAACAAAATATATTTACAATTCGAACGTACTCCAACACTATTGGCAAAGTGGCTAATAGATTTTCCAAAGAGGTATTCTGATTACATGGATTTTCTAAGGTGATCATTTCAGATAGGGATTCCAAGTTCACTTCTAAATTGTGGAAGTCCCTAAATCATGCAATAGGCATGAAATTGAATATGATATTAGCATACCACTATAAAACATATGGTCATACTAAATGGGTAAACCAAGTACTAGAGGACATGCTCCAATGTACTACATGGATCACAAGTCTCATTGAGAAGACTACATGCATCTTGTGGAATTTTCCTACAATAATGGAAATCACTCCTCTCTAGGAATATCTCCTTTTGATTCCTTGTATAAGAAAAAGAGTAGGATGCCATTATCATGGCATAACCCAAAATATTGAGTTGTGATCAGGTCATATATAGTCCGAGAAATGGAAGATCAGTTGAAGGTAATCAAGAAAAGACTTAAAGAAGCTACCAATATATAGAAAAGTTATGTTGGTCTAATAAGAATCATAGAGAGTACTCAATTGGAGATAAAGTATTTTTAAGGGTTAATCCAATGAAGAGTGTTGTTAAATCCATAAGATTGGATTCATGATTTATGGGATCCTTAAAAATTAATGAAAATATCAGTCCATTTGCGTACTGACTTGCCTTACTGTAGCACCCTAAAATTAGTGCAGTAAAACCTTAATAATTACACTTACTCTAGTAAATAATTCAAATTCAAATTTTAACCTCCAAAACCACTCCCAAACTGCTGTTTAACCCATTTCCTCCTTTCCCATGCCATTTTTAGAGTTTCTTTTGACCATTTGACGATATCGTCGTCGATCAGACGATATCGCCTCAGATCGGTCGATTTCGTCTGGGTTAGGACGTCCAGACGATCTTGTCCCAAAACTGATTTTTCACAATTAGTCTCTGTTACAACGACATCTCTAATCCAGGTAGAAGCATGTTTGCACCGTTAGAGACCCTCCCCATTGGATATTTCCCAAATAGGGATGATCTCCAACCTCCTAACCTCCCTCCTCAGCCTATTTAATCCTAGGCCCTCCCCTTAGTATCCCCCTGGCTGAAATTCCCTGTAACTCGAATTCTACACACACTAGACATCCTAAATTACTATTTGCACTTGTTCTATCCAAATTTTGTTGCAGGTACCTTAGTATTTTTTAGACAGAGAAAGCTTACATCATCACAGACGATCCTGTTCAGATCGAAGGCGATCATGTCGAATCAGAGACGATTTCAACTGCAATCATCATTAGGGGCAATCAGTGCCCAGAGTTTGCATTTCTTCATCCCTTTTTTGCTGTATTATTTTGCATTTAGTTAATTCTATAGTTATTCTTTATTATTCTGCATCTTGGAGTTCACCCATCTAGATCAAATGCATAATTAAGTTATAATTGTCATTAAATCAGTATAATGCATTCATGTTTCTGTTTATAATTTTTAGTTTGATATTGTTATTGTCATTTTACACTGTTTCCCTAAGTTAGCATTGCTGTATTTTCTATGTTTTTCACCTATTTCTCTGTTTGTAAGTCTCTGACGAATTCGTCTGACAAATTCGTCAAATCTTAGACGATCTTGTCAGATAGGAGATGATCCTGTTGAATTCCAGACGATCCTGACTGCTTCAAAAATCAGAACCTTCATCAGACATCCGGATCAGGTATGGGTCTTTAATCCATCTGGTTCTTTCTATTTTTTTGTCCAAATCTATTTATGTCTTCATTTAAATCTGCATTTCATATAGAATAGCTTAGACGCATTTTGGCCAAACCTAGGACTTGGATGATTAAAGTTAAAACTGAACACATCAAACACATTCCCAACCTAGGCATGGAAACTGCCATTCAAACGTTTCCTAGTGAACCCACCATCCGTCAAAAAATCACCATAATACACCTCCCCTAAGAGGCGGGACCTTCGCAAGGCCTCTCAGTCCGAGGTACCATGCCATCCTTTTCCTATCCTCCTTCCGAGCATGGATCCTATAGCCTGAAGGTAGGGATGTGAAAAATTTGGAGCGATACACTTACCACCTAACCTATCCAAGATCCATGACACCTTCCACATATCCTTGCTTAGAAAATATGTTGTTGATCCTGAACATGTGTGAGATGTTTCTAAAATGCAAATGGAAAATCTAGAGGCTATTGAAGTAATGTTAGTAATTATCCTTGAGTTTTATTCTATTTCTATGGAAGACTGGACTCTTGAGAAGTGTAAGACATAGTGGAACCAATTTTTTGAAAGAAATGCGACTTGGAAAAAAGTGGATGATATGCAAAAATATTTTTTTTCTTGTTTGAAAATACATAATTTAATAATTTTATTTTGTAAAACTTGAAACACCTGGGATGGTGTTTAGTTCAAGGGGGGTAGGATATCATGACCCTCCCTGGAAGACTTTTTTGATACAAAGCAACAATGTATTATTCTATGATATTTTGATATGTAAGTTGAGAGGTCTAATATGTAAACTAATTGGTTCGACCAAACCTCGTAAGGGAGACGAAGGTCCAAGGTTCAAATATTGGGCCTCACTAGACTAAATGCTTATCCCTTTACTAGTGCTTTTAGTAGTGTAAAAGGTTTGAAATGATTGTGGCATGGTGGTTATAAATGCGGACTACATGAAGAACTCTATGGAATATTTTAGGGTGGACAATGCAAAATATTGTTGCGGACATAAAATTTAGACAACTTGCCTAGATATGTGGTGGTAAACTATTCCACCATGTAAATTCAAAAAACAAATACGTAAGTTGAGAAACTAAACCAACTATGTGATGTTTAGTTTATTTGAAATAACATGATACTTCTAACATATTGCTAAGATGTGCATGATTAGGAACACTCATTTGTGGAAGAAGTAGAATCATCCACTAGAAGTGGAGGTATTTGAGGTCGGGGAAGTGATGATTAAGGTAAATCAGTGGTAACATTCATGGATGCCTTCATATAGGTATGCATTTGGTTAGGGATAATCATCAAAAACTAACCACCTTGAGATCCATATTGATAGCCTAGTACCTATCATAAATTATCGATACTGAGATAAGTGATTGGATTGATGGAAAGATTCCCCTTTGTTTATTGCATATGTTAATAATCTTTTACTTCATCACTATCTACATTTGTGGTTTGGGAAATAAAATCATACATAATTTGAATTATCTTGAAACCCCTTTTGATGCTTGAGTATGTTTGGTATGATGTTATGCTCAAATATATATATATCAAAAAGGAATCCTTGAATGTTGTGATAATTTATATAGCAATAGTTTATTTTAAATGATGAAGGAATATTATTTCAAAATAAAATTTAGTTTATTTTAAATGATAAAGGAATTTTAGTTTAAAAATAAAAATATAAGCTAGTCTAATTTTAATTTATAAATAAAATCTCAATTTAAAATAATATTTGTTTTATCTAAAAAATGACAATTGTACCTCATTTATGAATAAATATTTGAATTTTTTTGGAGCTTCACTTATAACCATTGATTATATATTACTAATAGAATCTCTTTTATAATCCATAGTTAATAAAATATTATTAATATAATAATCAGACTCCATATTAATCCAAAAATATATACTTGCAATTCAAATGTACTCCAAGTGGTCTTTTGAGTTGGTAGGAGGAGCACCTACTGACATTGGAGGGATGGGCACCATTTATGATGGAGCTTATCCAAACAATTTAAAAATGTTATCTCCATTGACCATCACATGATGGTATCTAGAGAAGTTATGAGGGATGGTGGGATATAGAAGACTAAGGTAGAGTTGCGTAGTTGTGTAAGGAATATGATGACTGGTTGAGAACAACAAAGGAGGTAGAGAATAACAATAAATAAAAGGAGAGCTCTAGAATGCACCAAACTAGGACAATGATTTCCATTGGGTTATCACTACTCATTCATTGGTTGTGGGAATATGAAACAATGTCCCATTAAAATCCTCCTTTGTGTTTGCTTATGTGCTTCCCTTGCAACATTGCCACCATGGCTTATTAGCTTCAACTATCTTGGTGTGTTGTAATTTCCTTCTCTTTAGGCTATCATTAACATGTTGACTATGGAGGATTACCAAATTATGGGAGCCAAGTATGTTCAGTTTTAGCAAGGTGCATATTCCATGTTAGCTTTGTTTCCTTGAAAATTGGGTCTTTTCAAACCAAGTCATCTATAAGCTATGTCGCACTATTTTTTGTCAATTTGTAGTTTTGTTTCTATTAGGGAGTATTTGTAAATTTTTAGGGGTATTTTACCTCCCAACCACCCTCCATATCCTCAAGACATATAAACCTAAGATGTCATAATAACTCTCAAGCAATGATGCCCACCTGTTGGATGTTCATAATCGTAAATAACCCCTCCCTTCTTCTACCATAGCTTAGGATGCAAAGGCATGGTTAAGTTTTGACCATAGAGATTATTCACTTCTACTATAGTCAATGAGCTACATGGCTGAGTGCACATCATGTTTGATGTTGAGCTTGTTAGTGTATCCCTTGGTCACTTTTGGAAACATTATTTAAGCTAAGATTCTTCTTTAGTTTCTTAAGTATTTAAGTAGGTAATAAGAACAATTTAAAGGAAAAAGGGTTTATTTATAAATTAAAGTAGTTGACTTTGATTTATTAAATAAATAAATAATTAGTTTGTTTTGTAAATTAAGGGTATGGGTCTTTAATTTATGAAATGAAGGAAAAGGTTTATTTTCAGATTAAAGTAGTTGACTTTGATTTGTTAAACAAATAAAGACTTAGTTTGTTTTGTAAATTAAGGGTATGGGTATTTACTTTATGAAATGAAAAAAAAGATTTATTTTTAGATTAAAGTAGTTGAATTTTATTTGTAAATTAAATAAATATTAGTTTATTTTGTAAATTAAGGGTATGGGTATTTAATTTATGAAATGAAGGAAATGATTTATTTTCATATTAAAGTAGTTGACTTTGATTTGTTAAATAAATAAAGAATTAATTTATTTTGTAAATTAAGGACATGGTTCTTTAATTTAAGAAATGAAGGAAAGGGTTTATTTATAGATTAAAATGGTTGACTTTGATTTATTAAATGAATAAATAACTAGTTGGTTTATAAATTAAGGGTAAGGGACTTTAATTTATAGAATAAGAGAAAATGGTTATTTCTTGATTGATGGGATTTATAATGTTTGATGATTAAAGGTATGGGACTTTAACTTGTCAAATATGGGTTGGATGAATTAATTTGAGTGGAGCCTGTGATCTAGTTACATTGTTGAAAGACTCTCCTAGGTTGATGAGAAGGGAAATAAAAAAATGATTTTATGATATCAACTATTCAATAGATGGTTAGATGCTTGATTTAATTGTATAGTTATAATCTTGCAAAGAAATGATTAAATGCATTTAGAGGCATGTCTATCATGGAAACATGAGTGCCTTGATCCCCTACTATCCTCAAATGATCGATGGAAGCTAAGGTGAACCAAGGAGGTAGTTGGAACTGGTGTACCAGTTTGATTCTACTTATAATGATTTACTTACATTCAAATAGAATAACCATGGGGGGAGATTTATCCTAATGAAATTGATGTAATATATTATTCTTTAAAATGTATGGAGTATTTACCATGCTTATTTATATGTAATAATTGTTCAATTATTGGAAGATGAACCTTTAAATTATTGCTTGAGTTATCTATAGATGCATTTGAATATATTTCAATTATTGTTTATATTATTTAAATTAATGCCTCCTTACTTGTATCTTTGCTTGTTATATGGAATGTTTTGTTAGCTTTAGTATCTTATTTATCTTGTTTTATTTTCCAAAAAAAAACAAATTTAAGTAAATATTTCTAGGGTGAACTTAGAGGATGACCTGAGGGATTGAGACCCCCTTAGGGTGAACATGGTAGACCTAAGGGATTAAGACCCCTTAGGGAAAAATATTTCTAAGTTAGTAAAGACTACATTTGAGTTAAGATAGCTCATCATGGAGATGATATGGATAGCTTAACGTATAATACGCATAGAATACCTACATAGAATGGCTTGTGTATGGTATGGTGATATGCGTATACCTTCAATTAGCTAGAGATGATAAGTTTAGCTCATCAAGAGTGATGAGAAGGATAAATGTATTTGCAATAACACATAATATACCTACATAGATGGATTTGTGTTAGGGTATTTAGTGATATATTTCTCTTTAGGAAAACTTAGAGGTTTTCAAACAAATATTCCAATTAGGAATAGAATAGGGGTTTATGAATCCTTCTTCTTAGTAAAAAAAAAAATAATTGTGTTTTCTTATAGTTGAATTTTGGGTCATTACAATAAGGGTTTCTCTCTATGTCCCACATTAGGCTTAAGGTGGTATGTTGAAATATATTTTTATTGTAATTTGATCTTCACTTGAGGCCATGGTCATTAATTTTTTAATATAATGATTTATTAATCTTTATATACCTATGGGCCTTTTCCACATTGTAAATGTAGGTTTAATGTAATATTTTATTAATAAACCTTAAGGTTGTGTCTTCAATATTTATCTAAGGTCACTTGTAATTTGAATTTTTATAACCCATAATACCATCCATATGATCATCAATATGATTTTAATTATTTCTTATTAGTGATAATATTTTGGTGTCTAAGAACACATCCTATGGTGTTTACTTTATGCTTTCAGTTGTATATTCATTCTTTTTTGGGTACTAATTGATTATGCTTGTTTCATGGTAGTAAACTAGATTTGGTATTCTAGACCTTTAATTACCATCATCAATTTTAGAAAGAAAGGATATAGAATTTTAGATGTGATTAATATATTCCTTTTATGTTGTGATATATGTTGGGTAAATGTATCTAATTATTGATTATGCTATGTTAGAATATGCTACTATTGATGGAATTTATGGTTGAAAGACCAGATACTCTCTCTAGTTGATTGATGTGTAACAACCACTAGATCTAAGAGAATTTTGGAAAATTATGGATGACTTGTTCATCAATATCTCAAGGGTAAAAAAATACCCTTAATGTAGATGCATTGCAGCTGTGCTTATTGTATGGTCATACCATTGGGTTGGAAATTTGCTATTAGTAAATGATCCTCCTTAATAGGTTGGTGATAGCATTTTTATTATCTTAAATGAGCCACTTACTTAAGGATAAAATAATATTGTGCAATATTGATTGCTTTGAATGACTTATATGCTTGTATTTTAAGCATAGGTTTGATTTTAAATGGTGTTAATGAGATAATTAATACCTAATATTTGTTAAAAATTCTTGATTATGTAATCAATAAGTAAAGTATTAGTAATATTTTATAATTATATAATATCAAATGTATTAACAAATATTAACATTAGGTATAGAAGGAACGTAAAGTAAGTTGATGTTGTTAATATCATTTAAAATGATAATAGCATTAAGCTAAGGTTAAGGAAAACTTTAATAGAATGCTTGTTTTTATGTATCTTAGCTATGTATTGCTAAAGTTATCTTTAGTACAAGCATAAGCACCCAATATTGATATTTAAATTAAATATTCCAAGATTTATGGTGCTCTATGAGTGGAAGCAAGATCCATCATAAACTTTAGTAACTCGAATGAATGTACATTAAATATGGTGAATCTTTATCATTAAATATTATATTAATGGGTTAAAAGAGAAAATTGGGCTTCTAGATATGAGAGGAAGATTGGAGTAGTGAAGTAAAGGAAGGAAGAAGATGCCAAAGAGAAGATATTGGAGCTCTTGGGGGTAGACGTGACTGTACCTCGACTCTATGCTTAAGGTATTTTTTAGTGCTTTCCTTGTAATAGATTAATTTTTTTTATGATTGGGTCTTCACCTAGTAGTTTTTCTCAGTTTTTGCCTATTTTTGGTTGCTTTGATCTTATAGTATTTCTATATTTTTGGGTTTGCCTCGTTAGCTGCTTGGTGTTGTTGAAGGATCCCCAAATTTAGTTTGTGTAGCCTTCTTTCTTTTCATTTGAGCTTCAAATTTTTAGATAGTAAGCATGTGGATGTCTTTACCTATTAAGGTTATCTACATGTGTCACCTATACTTAAGCTTTCTAGATGTGCTTCTATGTATGGATGCATACAAAATATGAGTGTTTTCTCAAGATCTTTAAAGAGTAATGGACATCGGTTTAGAGGACTTAACTACAAGAAAAAAATGTGGTCTTGTAAGTTATCATGATGCTAGAATATAAGAGCCTTAGATATCCTTAAGTCTCCTCTAATCCCTTTCTAGACTATGTGTTGTGATGTCTTCAGTGTGTTGCATCATGGTTTTGCTCTACCTTTGTGCTCTTTATTTTTAAGGACGGTTTAAGATAATATTTGTTGTCTTTGCATACCTCTATGCACTAGTGCAACAATGAGTATGTTTATTTTATCAGTGTAGGAAAGTCTTGTGTTTGATAAACATTCCCTTTGAGCTTGAGGGTAGTTATTTTATTTAAGAAGTTATCTAGATATAGATAAATGATTTGGTTTAATAATTGTTTCAATTCTATTGTTGTGTGCTCTTCTATTGTGATCAATGGAATTTTAGATTTAGAAAAGGATTATTTATTGTTTGATAATATTCTTCTCCTATTATTTTTTTTGAAGAGTTATATTCATCTAAAAAAAAGGCAAGTAGGGTTATTATTATATGGAAATAAATGTTTGGTATTTCATATGTTAGTTCTCTTAAATACATGCTAGATGTTTTACTTAAAAGAGAAAGTTATTGCTTGAAGAAAAATCTAGTTTGATATGGGTTTTCATTTATGAGATGAGAAATAATTGTTTTTTGGATAAAATAATTATAATAGTTTCTTAAGAGTTGAGTAGGTAAGGGAACCATTATAGAGAAGTATGGGATTATCTCCTTGATTATTTGAAATTTATTATGCATGGTTGATTGCTTTTATATGCAAATTATGTTAATTTGCATTGTAGTAAGAGTTGTCTTAATCTCTAAGTTTTCTTAAATTTCATGGGAGACTCTTTCATGAAGAAGATTGTGAAATATAGGTGGTGTAGAAGCCACTTGGGCGGACTTGCTCTATTATATTTGGGATTGAAATATTGTTCTGTAAAATAGAATTTCATTATATAATACATGGTCATTCTTATTTATTAAGGTTTGTAAGTTCTTGTGAAAATGTACAACATATTTGGATATGGTTAAATAAAAGAATGATTTGTTTTTTGAAAAATATTTTGAAGATGCCTTGAATTTTAAATAAATTAAGGATAATCATATGATATGATGCTAGCATCATGATTAATATAAGCATGTTTAGTCTAGAGAGACGTTTCTTTCATGTTAATATCATGTTTGGAAGTTATAATGGATGTTAACACTATGATTTATTTGGCATGTTTAATCTAGAAATATGTTTATTTTATGGTAAGTTTTATGATTGGAAGTTATAATTATAATTTAGCTAGCATGTTTTAAGTTAGAGAGAGATATTTTATGCTAAGTCTTATGTTGGATATTACAGAAGATGTTAGCATGATGTTATTTTCTTGGATGTATACTTTTTAATTGGGTTTAGTGTGGTTCTTGGGCATGGATTTAGAGCCATAATAGGAACCTTGAGTCAAAGAGACAACCCAATACTAGGAGGAGTTGTGATGATGCACTAACCAGGTAATTGTAAATTCTAGAAGGATTTGTGGTGATGCATTAGCCAATTGCTCATGAATATGGAAGGAGTTATGATGATGTAATAGCCAAATATTCATGATTGATACACCTTGAATAGTAAGGATCAGGTGTTCCATAACCATGTAGTTAATGGAATAATTCATGATTCAATAATGGTAGTACCTTGAATGGTGAGGTTCAAGTGACCATGCTCATTACAAGGTGGGTGGTAATGACTTTAGTTAGCCCATAGAGTTGTGGTAACTAAGCACCAAGTCTTTATATCAGAATAATCTACATAGACAGACATATGGTTTGGTTAGAAAATAGGCATTCCTCTTTAAGTGTTATGGGCCTTAAAAGATAATCCCTATTCTATGGTAAAATTATCATATATCAATGATTGTATGGGAAAGGTGGGCGGACCACTTTGGTGTCCTTCTAAATGGTGGGTTTTATTAAGGTAAATCCAAAAAATATGGGATGCTAGCCAGTCCTATCCATTGTGTTTTATCTACAATGATATAGAAGTCAATGATGGTGAAGCCTTGTGAATGCTGAAAATAATATTAGGACTTCTTGTGATCCTACTTGTGTAATTAATATATATATATATATATATATATATATATATATATATATATATATATATCCTAGGTTGATTTTATGTTGTTGTTATAGCTGGTATTAGAGATCTAGTTCGTAGGACTAGAAGGTTCCATAGATTGCACCTAGGATAAACCTTGAATTGAGGTTATACTTTATAGAGACTTTATATTCTAGGAACCTTAATATGATCTAGGATAAGTTGGGAATTACACACTGTCTGGACTAGTTGGACCAAGAATTAAAAATCCTGGAGAGTATAGTTTCTTATTGAGAAATGACACCTTGTAGTTAGGAAAGTGTGACCATCATCATTATCAAGTGAGTGATAATGTTTTAAGTTAGTTAATGGAGAAAATGAAACTAACTGATTGTAAGTACAATTAAAGGAAATTATAAATTACTCAACTTTTTTGTGTGGATAGGAGATGGCACCTATTTTAAGAGGAGGATCATCCAATAAAGTATATTTGGTTGCATAAGATAAAACCATAATGTACCTCCAAAAAAATTCTAAATGACCAATAGACTCCAACAAGAGAACTGGGAGAACAATGGATCCCATTAGGAAGTCTAGAAGGACAATATACTCTAGCAATAAAACTAGAGGAACAACAAGCCCTAGTGATAGGGTGGAAGATATTTCTTCTGTAGTTAATTTTATTCAAGAATATATGGAACAAAAACCAAAATTTCTAGAAACCCTAATCAATAAGGAAATTAGTACCAAGGATTTAGAGGGTAGACAAGAAGAGAAACCTATTAGGAGAAGCAATGAGAACAAATACTAGATATAGGATGAGTTGGGTAAAGACCTTAATAATGTTAATGTATATAAATATAAGAGGAAATAAGGGGATGATGCATTAGAGTTATGGATCAGTGAGTTGGAAACCTTATTTTCCTTGAAGAATTACTCTTTTGAAATCCATATTATGTGTGATACCCTTCATATTCAAGATGTAGCCTTAGAATGGTTGAACACATTCAAGATAGGAAAATAATACAAGCTATGGATCTTAAATGAGATACTTTTATTAGGGAATTTAATAAAATATTTTTATCTGATTAGTTTTATGTAGAGAAATTTGAGTAATTCTCTACACTTCAACAAGGTTCACTCACAATAAAGGTATACTTTCAAAGATTCATTAATATTTTGAAATATGTTTGGAAGTATAAGAAAAATTAGCAACTAAAGGTACATAAGTTCATCTTAGGGGAGGACCATAATACTAGAACAATATTTAATTTGCTCAAACTCAAAAACACTAAATAAGTCTTTTGATTTGGCCAGATAAGAAGAGATCAATCTTCAAACCAAAGTCCTTCAACTATTTAGGATTTACAAAGGTAAAGAGATAGGATCTCAAGAAAATAAAGATTGTAGGGTTTATTAAATGGGATAAGGAAGAAAAAAAAGGGTAAAGGAAACCTAAAGTTCACTAATAATAACAATGGGAACCAAAGGCAAAACAATAAGAAATTTCAAAAAAGGACAAGTCTAATCCTTAATCTTAGAAGAAGTGATTTAATACATAAAGAGGGAATACGAAAAAAATGAAGGAAGTATATCAAACACCTAAGATAGGTTTATTCATCTATGGTAGTTCTAATTATGCTAATAATTATCCCCAATGGACAAAATCAAATAATAGAGTAGAAGAGAAGCAATAATAAATCCATGTCACTATTGGGAATCAAAACCTAGATGGATAAGCAACACCTATGTTATTGAATGGTAAGTTATTTAAAAAAGAGTTTGAAATTTTAATAGATAGTGGAGCCATAAATAATTTTATTTCCACTAGTATTATCAGGGATATGCTGAAAAGACCTAATTTTTGGCACAAGGAAAGTTGAGTATTGGTTTGGACAAACCTACTCAAGAGATCAATGTTTGCCTATGACTAATATAACCTTACCCAATGGGTCTACTATATGAAACTTATATGTGAAACCACTTTATACATTTTACATTATCATAGGTATGGATTGGTTGAGGAATCAAGGATCCTTAATCAACTTTCAAGAGAGGTGGATGTATTACATTGATAAGGATAGTAAGAGTAAAAATTCAAAGTAGGCAAGGGTCTTTGTGACCATATTTGTTATTAGATATGTAGATAAATAAATCCATTAAAAGAGGTGGTATGTTGTATATAGTCAAGATCAATGGCAATATATATTAAATGGGAGATGAGGAAAGATTTAAGAAACATCCAATTTTGCATGAATTCAAGGATGTATTTTTGGGAGATCTCCTAGGTCTACCACCTTGACATGAATTTGACTTCACTTTTGAGCTAATTCTTAGGGCATAAGCCATTGCAAGGATACCTTATAGAATGATACCTATTGAATTGCAAAAATTAAAGGTGTAACTCCAATATTTATTGGAAAAATGTCTAATCAAACTAGTGTGTCACCTTGGGGTGCTCTGGTATTATTTGTGAAAAAAAGATGGTTCCTTGAGGTTGTGCATATATTATAGGATTATAAATAAGGTAACCATAAATAATAGGTATCCTTAATAAAGGATTTATGATCTCTTTGATCAGTTAAATTGTGCCACTATATTTTCAAAGATTGATTTGAGGTCAAGATATCATCAGTTGAGGATTCAAGAGGATGATACTCATAAAAAACATTTAAGACTAGATATGGACACTATGGGTTCACAATGTTTCCATTTAGGATTGAAAAATGCACCAACAACTTTTATGAATCTAATGAACAATGTATTTAGGAAATATCTAAATTGGTTTGTTTTGGTATTTTTAGATGATATTTTGATATATTTTTGCACCAAAGAGGAACATGACAACCATATAAGGTTAGTATTAGAGGTGCTAAGTAAGAACCAACTATATGTAAATTTATCTAAATATGATTTCTATACCCTAAAAATTTAGTATTTCGAACATATCATCTCAATAGAAGGAATTGTTGTAGATCCTAAGAATATTAATGCTATATTAAGTTGGTTTGATTTGACAAATGTGACTGAAGTGAAAACCTTCATGGGGCTCACTAGTTATTATGGGAATTTTGTGAAGGATTATTCAAATATTTCCTACTCTATCACCAACCTTCAAAAAAATGGAAAGGATTTCAAATGGTTAGGGAAATGTAAGATTACCTTTTAAACACTAAAAAATAAGCTAAAAACAACACCAATTCTCAAGATACCAAATCCTCTTAGGAATTTTATAGTGTGTATAGATGCTTCATTAGAAGGTATGGATGGGGTGTTATACTAAGATGAAACTATAGTAGTATATGAATCTATGAAACTTAAGAAGCATGAGTTAAATTATGCTACACATGACCTAGAGTTGGTATCAATTGTTCATGCACTAAAGGTTTAGAGGCGCTATTTGTTGGGTAAACCATTTGAGCTAAGGATAAACCATCCAATTATAAAGTATATTTCTACCCATTCTATGTTGAATGCAAGATAGAGAATATGGATAGAGTTCCTAGTAGAATATGACTTTGGTATTGAGTATATCAAAGGAAAATAAAATAAGGTTGTGGATGCCTTGAGTAGGAGAAGTCACATAGCATCAATAACCCAAATTCACATAGACTGGATGGATAAGGTCAAATAAATTCAACTAAAAAATCAGTATTGCATGGAAATCCAAGTTAAAATTGAGAGAAATCCTAAAAAAAATAAGGATTTCAACATAAAAATGGATGTTTATGCTTCAAGGATAGGGTTATAATACCTAAAACTAGTGATTTGAGGAGAATTATTATGAAATAGGTAAATAGTTCTCCATATTCTGCTCATCCAAGAGGTTCAAAGATGAGAGAAAACATGAAAATTACTTTATATTGGGTAGGAATGAAATATGATATCACTAGTTTTATTACAAGATGTTTAGAGTTCCAAAAGGTTAAGGAAGAAAATCGACACCCAAAAAGAAAATTGTACCAACATAATACACCTGCTTAGAGGTGCAATGTTATATCCATGTATTTTATTGTAGGTTTACCTAAGACTAGGTAGTAAGATGATGCAAATCTTATAGTGGTTTATAAGTTGACCAAGGTTGCACATTTTATACTAAGTAACATCAAGGACAATGCACTAGTTGTGGCAAATAAGTTTGCTAAGGAAATTTTTGGGTTACATTGTTTTCTTGAGGTAATTATATTTGATAAGTATTCTAGGTTCACTTCACAATTATGGTAGGCTCTTCACCATGCAATGGGTACTAATTGAACATCAGTTCTACATATCATCCAAAAATAGATGGTCAAATGGAGAGGGTAAACCAAGTTTTAGAAGACATGCTTTGAATGTATTGCATGGATTAAAATTCAAAGTGGGAAGAATTTTTGCATCTAGATGAGTTTGCATATAATAAGATATTCCATGCATATTTGGGAATGGATCTATTTGAAGCCTTGTATGGTAGAATATGTAGAACACCTCTGTTAGGACCCTCCTAACATGTCCTAATTACTTATATTATTTATTCATTATATTCTAGGGTCACAACCCTTCACTCTTACAACTATTAGACTAGGTATATAAATGCAATCCACATATGATAATAAGGCATTATCGAACAAATATATAAATTAAGTCTATTGTGGGTTTTCTACCTTACAATCAAAAATCGATTCAATATAAAAATGATCCTACTTCCTGCACCATTTAGTTTCATACCATCTGGATCAGAGCTAGATCAAGGAGAAAATTCACCATTAAAAATTTTTCCCACTGCACATTTCAGCCAGTCCACATTCATGAGGACACAAACAACATTCACCCTTCACGAATCCGTGTCAAAATCCTCACAAAAAATTAAACCTTCTAAGGTACAAATTAAGTTGTCTTACACCAAAATTGCTCGACCTTTCGTGTGGTGACCGGTGGTTGTTTTGAAAAAGCTAAAATCTTCAATGAAGCATCAAGGTTTTTGATGTCCAAAACGCAAAGGAAAAAAAATTAAAATTATTTTTTATTTTTTATTTTTATTTTTTTTTGCTCACCTGTACCAAGTCATATTGATCATTACCTACACCAACCATAATGGCTGAAGGATGACGATCACTGGATTCCATTCATGAGAAACATGAAAGGCTCACTGAAGAAGTTCAACAGGAAAGAGAGGAGAATACCCGGACCACAAGAGAACTCTTCAAGAAAATATTTGCAATGGATGTTAAACTTGATGCCATCAGTCAAAATCAGGCAACAACACATGCAAATTCACCCAACCACGAGTCATCAAACCAAGCAATGTTAGGAGGTCCACAAAATTCCATTCTACCACGGATGACCAAATTAGACTTCCCAAAATTTGAAGGAGGAGACCCTACAAACTAGATCTACCGAGCAGAGCAATATTTCTCACTAAATCAAATTTTGGAAATGCAAAAAGTGCATATCGCCTCCTTCCACTTGGAAAACGATGCCATCCAATGGTACCAATGGTTTGAGAAAACTAATGGCACTCCGATGTGGTCAACCTTTACATAGAATCTATTAGTGTGATTCAGCCCTAGCAAGTTTCAAAGCTTTACAGGGGCCCTCACTAAATTATGCCAAACCACTTCGGTAAGCGAATACCAAGCAGAATTTGAAAGGCTAGCTAATCAAACATCTGGACTAGATGTTGCCTTCTTTCAAGAATGTTTTGTTAGTGGATTAAAAGAAGAAATTTTAATAGAGGTGCAAATGTATAACCCCACAAACATGTTAGAGACCATTGGCTTGGCAAAATTAGTGGAGAACAAAATCAAGACACGAAATCGGTTCACAAAACCAACTTGGGGGAAACCATAAAACACTTATACCAACCCCAAACCAATGCAAAATGGACGAACCCAAAACTCCTACACATCCCCCAAAATTAACCCCGCTCTACCAATTAAGCGTTTGAGTTTTGAGGAAATGAAGGAAAGACAAGCTAAGGGTCTTTGCTACCATTGCGATGAGAAATTTGACAAAAATCATAAATGTGGGTCACATAAATTATATATTCTAGATGCCACAGAGGAAGGGAATTCTACTGAAGAGGAACCTGAACTCAAAGTAGAGGTATTATCCAACACACTTGAAAGTAACAAAGAAAATGCACCAAAGGTTTCCTTCAACGCCCTTGCAGGATTTTTTGCCCCTCAAACAATGCGAGTTAAAGGGTATTTTAAGAAACAAAACCTTATCGTGCTCCTAGATTCTGGTAGCATGCAAAATTTTATTGATCCAAAGGTGGCTAAACAAGCAAATTGTTTTATATACCCTTGCAATAACTTTGAAGTGATGATTGGAAATGGTGGAAAAATTGCATGCAAAGGAAAATGCAAAAATATCAAACTAACTATGGGGGTTTATAACATGAAAAGCAACATGTACGTCCTACCCCTAGGTGGGTGCGAAATTGTACTAGGTGTACAATGGTTATGAACTTTGGGCGTAGTCCAATGGGAATTTGATGAACTATGGATGAAATTCATAGCAAAGAACCAAACCTATATTATCCAAGGCCTGAAATCAGGACCTTCCCAAATTGTCAGCTCGCATAGAATGGATAAAATTATTCGAAGAGGAAACAAAGTAATGGTCGCCCAATTATTTTTAATTCTCCCTAGTCACAAAGAAGACGAGACACCAAAGTTACAAAATATTTTAGACCACCATAAGGCGGTATTCAATGAACCAAAAGGACTACCTCCACAACGTAGTCACGATCACACTATTCCACTATTTCCAAGGCATCACCCTCCTAATATTAGACCTTATCATTATCCATACCTCCAAAAGACCAAAATAGATAAATTAGTTCAAGATCTTCTTAATGCAGGAGTCATTAGACCTAGCAAAAGCCCTTACTCCTCTCCAATTATTTTAGTTAGAAAAAAGGATGGCTCATGGCGTTTATGTGTCAATTTTTGAGCGCTTAATAAAATGACCATCAAAGATAAATTTCCTATTCCGGTCATAGACGAGCTATTAGATGAACTCCAAGGGGTAGCTTATTTTTCCAAGTTAGACTTACGGTCAGGCTACCACCAATACGATTTAATGAAAAGGATATTCCTAACATGGTCTTTCGCACTCACGAAGGGCACTACGAATTCTTGGTGATGCCATTTGGCCTGACCAACACTCCTTCTACCTTTCAAAGTCTAATGAATAAGGTATTTCACCCATTTCTTCGTAAATTTATATTAGTTTTCTTTGATGAAATTTTGATTTATAGCAAAACATGGGAAGAAAATTTGGACCATGTTAGACAAGCGTTCCAAATCTTGGAGGAAAATCAACTTTATGCAAAAATATCAAAGTTTTCCTTTGGAAAACAAGAAATTGAATACTTAGGGCATATTGTCTCAAAGGAAGGAGTTATGGTAGATCCTTCCAAAATCGAGGAGGTGAAAAATTGGCCTATTCCAAAAACCTTAAAAGCTCTATGTGGGTTTCTTGGACTAACGGGATATTATAGAAAATTTGTCCAAAATTATGGTAAAATCGCTGCTCCTCTAACAACATTACTTAAGAAAAATGCTTTCAAATGGTCATCTAAAGCGGATGAGGCCTTTATCACCTTGAAAATTGCAATGTGTACCACCCCTGTTCTAGCCATGCCCAAATTTTATAAACCGTTCATCATTGAAAGTGACGCTTCAGGAATAGGAATGGGAGCCGTACTCATGCAGGATGAAAGCCTCTAGCTTTTATAAGCAAAGCATTTTCTCCTAAGAATATAGCTCGCTCTATGTATGAAAAAGATATGTTGGCGATTGTCCATGCTATTCAACATTGGAGGCCTTACCTTATTGGCCAACATTTCATTATACGCACTGACCATCATAGCTTGAAGTATTTTTTGGAACAAAGGACTAATACCCCAGAACAACAAAAATGGGTTACTAAACTTCTTGGCTATGATTATGAAATTACATATAAAAAGGGAAATGACAACATGGCAGCCGATGCACTTTCTAGAAAATTTTAAGATATGCCTCAATTCCATGCTCTTTCCTCACTTATTCCTAAATGGGTAGATGAGGTGCATGAAGAATGGATAAATGATCCTACTATCCACACCTTAATTCAACAACTTCAACATTATCCTAGTAGCAAAACTCCATACACTTGGAAGGACAATATATTAAGATACAAAGGGAGGATGGTCCTCACCCCCAATTCAAATTATCGTGAAAAACTTCTTTATGAGCTACATACCTCACCCACTGCAGGCCACTCAGGGTTCTTAAAAACCTATAAAATATCCACTACCTCCTTCTATTGGGTAGGAATGAAAAATTACATCAAAAACTTTGTAAAAGAATGTGAAGTTTGCCAAAGACAAAAGGGGGAGACCCTCGCTATTCCAGGATTACTTCAACCTCTTCCTATATCCACCAAAACATGGGAAGATATTTCTATGGATTTTATTGAAGGATTATCAAAATCAGGAGGAAAAACAACCATTTTTGTAGTCATTGATCGGTTATCTAAATATGCCCATTTTTGTCCCGTGGCTCATCCTTATACCGTTATCACTATAGCCCACCTCTTCCTAGATAACATCTTTAAATTACATGGTATGCCCTCCATAATTGTTAGTGACCGTGACCCAACATTCACTAGCACCTTTTGGAAGGAATTGTTCAAATTACAAGGTACTCAACTTCGTATGAGCTATGCTTACCATCCTCAAATCGATGGCCAAATAGAAGTTGTAAATAAATGCTTGGAAACATACCTTCGATGTTTTGTTTCTACTCAACCACTCCATTGGGTAAAGTGGATTTCACTAGTGGAATGGTGGTATAACACTTCATACCATACGTCCATCAAAATGACTCCTTATGAAGCACTATATGGTCAAACACCACCATCCCTCACTTCCTATATTCCAGGGACTACAAAAGTCCATGCGGTGGAAACGAAACTTGCTAATAGAGATGACATACTACGGATCCTAAAAGAGAACCTACACACCGCCCAACATCGCATGAAGCAGCAAGCCGATCAACATAGAAGTGAACGTAGTTTCCACAAGGGTGATATGGTTTTCTTACGTCTCCAACCTTACCGTCAATCCTCTCTTAAACAAAAATGTTCTTAGAAGTTAGCACCCAAATTTTACGAGCCATATAAAGTTCTCCAACGTATTGGGACCATTGCTTACAAACTAAAGCTTCCTCCCTCTTCTAAACTTCACCTCATATTTCATGTATCTTGCCTTAAGCTCACAGTGGGAGCCCATATCACAACACAATCCACTCTCCCTGAATTCTCCGATGATGGAGTACTTCTAGTCGAGCCAGAAGCTATCTTGGATCGCCGCTCTCGTCACCTTCGTACTCGCGATATCAGAAAGTTTTAATCCATTGGAAAAGTCTACCTTTAGAAGATGCAACGTGGGAAAATTTTCAAGATATCTAGCAGTGATTTCCAAATTTCTAGCTTTGAGGACAAAGCTCTTTTAAGGGGGGTGGCATGTTAGGACCCTCCTAACATGTCCTAATTAATTATATTATTTATTCATTATATTCTAGGGTCACAACCCTTCACTCTTACAACTATTATACTAGGTATATAAATGCAATCCACATATGATAATAAGGCATCATCGAACAAATATATAAATTAAGTCTATTGTGGGTTTTCTACCTTACAATCAAAAAGCGATTCAATATAAAAACGATCCTGCTTCCCACACCATTTAGTTTCATACCAACCTCTATCATGAGATAATTTAGAGGATCAGGTGGAGATAAAATTGGACACTGTAAAAGTGATGGAGGAGCAACTCAAAGAGATTCAACAAAGGTTCAAGGAAGTTATAGATTGCTAGAAGAGCTATATTAATCTAAAAATATCACCAAGAGAATTCTCTATGGGAGATAGATTCTTCTTGAGGGTAAGACCAAAGAAAAGTTCCATCAACTCAACTAAGTTGGATCCTCACTATGTTTTGCCCTTTGATATCATTGATAAGATTAGTCTAGTAGCATATAGGATCATCTTGTTGCCCAACCTATCAAATATCCATGGTACTTTACACATATCCTTACTTAGGAAATATATTTTTTATCATTTTCATGTTTGAATTATTTCTAAATTGTAGATGGTAGAACCCTTAGAGATTAAGGTAAGACTAGTAAATATTCTAGGGTTTTGTTGGAAATTTTGAGTATAGTGTTGTCTTTGATATCAAAGGTTTTATGTCATTGATTTTCATTGATGTACAAGATGAAAATGTTGAGTTTTGTCTTCAAGGTCGAAATAATAAATGCAAAGAAAAGGCATGGTTGTGAAAGCAAGCAAATAGAATTTTGAATAAAAGGATTATAATATTTAAATGTTATTAAGCTAGCTTTAAAGCAACAAGGGCTTCATTTGGTAAATAAAAAATAAAGGGAGATTTTAAATTTCAAAGAAAAGTAAGACTTCTCATTGGTGGAAAAATACCCAAGGCAAAAGGTTTATTATAATATTTTTTTAAAAATATTATAATATCTAAGTATAAATTTCAATGATGCCAAAGATAATTCATATTATTTTTAATTAACTTGAAAGGAGGGACGATGTCTAAAATGTGCATGGAAAGCATATAAATACCCTAATATTTTGGAAATAAAATGTGTGCTTTGATTAATTCAATTTTCGTGCAATCGTGCAAGTGGTGACAACGAATAATAAAAAAGGGACAAAATTGTTTTCAGAGTGTAGAAGGAGAATGAAACAAATAAATTTTGTTTTCTCCTTGATGTCATCCACTTGCATGGCCTAGTGGTGGTTAGATTCATGCTAATACATTCGTGAGGTGGAGGTTAGCGGTTCGATTCCCCTAGTGCCAATTTTGAAGGTTTTAATTTTTGGTTCAGTGAATGTGCTAAGGAAATAAAGATGGAGGCCTACATGATAGGTCTCAATCGCTTAGCTAGAGCAAGCGTTCAAGCACTACGTTAGGAATTTTAGGTCAAAGGATCGATTGCCATCTGCATCAACAATATTATTTTTGGTAAAAGGTATGTTCTAAGGTTGAATAAAATTACTTTGCATGAATTTTGAGGGGTGTGCAATGGTGTAAATTTTTTGGCATATAGGAGGTATAAGGATAATTTATTTTACCAAATATTCTTGAAGGAATTTATGTCATTAAAGTTTTATTTTTATATGCAAAATTAGGAGTGATAAGGTATAAATGATTGATTTAATATTGTAAATTTGTGTTATGGGTCATTAAGTTGTTTGGAAATTATTTTATGAAAGTGGGAGATACAAGGTGTAAAATGTGGATTTATTGTTTGTAATATTTGCATTAATATTGAAGGACTTGGTTCATTATTTTATGTTTTATTCTTAAAAACCAAGAGAGTTATAGAGCATTGGTTTGGAATAAATTGTGCACACATTTTGAGAAGGTTTCCCAATATATGAAAAGGTGTTGTGCTAATATTTTTGAAGTTGCAAAAGATATCATTTTGTGAGAGAGGTTTTGAAGACATATCTCCATAAGTGAAAATTAAGAGGTATGGGAACATATTTCCTTATTTAAGGTATTTTTTTGAGTAAATGTTTCTAAAACGTAAGGTGGAGATAAAAGAGTTGTTTGGTAAGCATTTGTTGAAAATATTTGAGTTAGGGTTTGAGACCTACATGTGCGTCAATTGTTGAGAGAAAGTTGAAACAATTGTATTAGAGTTTGAAGATATTTTTGTACTTCATTGTTGAATGATTTTGGAAATATTTGGGATAGAGTTTGAGAACAAGTGTGCTTCCATTGTTGAAATAAATTGAGACATTTGTGCTAGATATTGTGAACTACTTGTGTTAGGTTTGAATATAAGTTTGTGAATCATTGTGAAACATTTTGAGCATTGGTTGAGATATATTTAAAGTAATTGTGAAAGTGTTTGAGATAAATATTGTGAGAAAAAATTATGCATTATTGAGGTTGATGTTTGAGAGCAAATTTAAAATAAAGATAGACCAATTTTGTGAAGTAAGTTATACATTGTTTTGATTTGATTTGAAAGGGATTTTGAAAGAGATAGAGATTACATTGATTGAATGCAATATTTGTGAAGAACATATTGGGGTTTTGATAGTGCATATCATTCTCTATATGTTCCATAGGTTAAACAAATTCTAGGTAGAATATATATGAATTTCCCAGTTGAAGAAAGTGTTTATGAAAGAGATAAAAGCATTTTTTTGTATGCAATATTTGGAAATATTAGAGCAAGTTTTGTAAGCAGTATTGAAAGCAGATTTGAGCAAGTCTTTTGAGAAGTCTTGAAGGTAAATTTGAGCAAGTATTTTGTGAAGACTTGAAGGTAAATTTGAGAAAGTATTGTGAAGACTTGAAACAATATTGGGGCAGATTTGAGACATAATTGAGAGCATATTTGGTTACTGATTTGATCAAGCTTTGTCTTAAGGCTTGGGGCAAACTTGAGATAGAATTGAGAGCATATTTGGTTGCTGATTTGATCAATATTTTTGTTAATATTTAAGGCTGATTTGAGCAAAGT
Source organism: Wollemia nobilis (assembly GCA_028583015.1). Classification (NCBI taxonomy): domain Eukaryota; kingdom Viridiplantae; phylum Streptophyta; class Pinopsida; order Araucariales; family Araucariaceae; genus Wollemia; species Wollemia nobilis. Next base: position 3,697,010 of record JAQPPZ010001245.1, on the reverse strand, counting down.
TAGAGCAGATTTGTGCTAGACCTGTGATGATATTTGGTGCAGATTTGAGATAGAGTTGAGAGTAAACTTTTGAGGTGACCAGAGAAGAGAGGATATAGGTCTCTAGTGGATAGAGGTCCATTATCCAGTGTAGTAGGGACAATGGTATCTTGTGGATAGATATCCACAACCTAAAGTAGTGGGGACAAAATTCTTCTAAAGTTCACCACCTAGAGCAAAGGGGAAAGAGTTCTCTAGTGGAGAGAGATGAACAAACCAGATCAGAGAGAATAGAGTTTTCCTATGGAAAGAGATCCGTGAACTAGCTAGGGAGATACAATTATTCTATGGATAGAGATCCATAAATAGTTGAGTAGATAGACTTCTCTTGGATCAAGTCCCATGAACCAGAGAGGGTATAAATTTCTCATGTGGAGAGAGATCTACGAACCAAAGAGGGGATAAAGTTATCCTGTGGAAAGAGATCCACGAACCAGATCAAGGGGATAGAGTTCTCCTATGGAGAGAGATCCACAAATTAGATTATAATGAATTGGTGTATCCTTTGGATAGAGGTCCATAAAAATTATAATAGGGAATTGATTCCCAAGAGTTTTGTTGAGAAAATTTAGAAGAAATATTTTATCTGTGGATGTAACCCACATTGGGTGAACCACATTAAATTTGTGTCTCTCATGTGTGTGATGATTTGTGCATTGATTTGATTACTTCTATTGATATCGCCACTAATAATATTGGATAATATTATTTGGGAAAGAAAAGTAAAAGTTGATCTTATACTATTCACCCCCCCATTATAAGCTTGTGTTCTTCAATTGGTATCAAAGTGGGTTCCTTCAAAAAATTCTAAAATCTTGAAGGAAGATATTACAGAAACACAAATGGTATCTCAGAATTGATCCTCATCAAATAATGCACCATTTTTTGATGGGAACAATTATGCTTTCTATATTATAAGAATGAAGACTTACCTAATGGCACAAGGATATGAGAAATGGTAATCCATTGAGGATGGGTTCACAACTAAAACTACTCCTCCCATAAATAAATATGGTAATATGTTACATGTGAATAATTCCAAGGCCATGAATGGAATCTTAAGTGTATTACATGAAGTAAAACTTGTGAAAGTTATACATTACAAATCAATAAAAGAGATATTGGAAAATTGAAGTAAACATATGAGGGAGATAAAAAGGTCAAGATGGCAAAACTACAAAACCACAAGAAAAGGTTTGAGGATTTAAGTATGGAAGATGAGAAAAATATTGCTACATACTTAGTTCATGTGGATGAGGTTGTTAATACCATGCATGGACTTGGATTCAAAACTTAAGACTTCAGTGTTCCTCATAAAGTATTAAGGTCACTTCCTATGAGATATGATGGAAAAATTTCATCTATATAAGAGATGAGAGATATTGAAAATTTGACTGTGGATGATTTACATGGAATTCTCACAGCTTATGAGATGAGAATAGTAAAGGATACCAACTCTAAGAAAGAGGTAAATTTCAAAGCTTCAAAGAAGACAAAAGATAAGAAACCATAATCAAGTGGTGAGTCAAACAATGATGAAGAAGCTAACTATGCAAAAAGAAACAAGGACTCAAGAAAGCACAAAGGTATAAAGACTATGAAATATTTTAATTATGGTAATTTTGATCACTATGCATCTAATTTTTCATAATTAAAAAGCAGTAGCAGTTAAGAGAAATAGAATCATAATAAAAAGGAAGGAGGAAAATCTAGGTATGAAAAGAAAAACATGTATGGACAAGGTAAGCATGAAAAGAAATTTTTTCAAAGGCAAAAGAAGAGTTTCTATGTTAACAAGGCAAGAAATGCTTTAAGTGACAATGATGAAAGACTCTCAAATAGTGAAGAAGAAAAGATTCTATTTTTTGCAATAGAAGAGGAATAAAATGATCTTATTGAATATAAAGTTGAAGAGTATGAAGATGCTCTTGGAGACCAATAATTAGAAAATTATTCAAAAAAATAAGAAGAAGGTATAGTTGATCTAGAAGCATAACTTATTGTTGCTCTCAGAGAATTGAAAAAGATTTGAAAATAGAATTCAAGACTAAGAGCGCAAGTTCAAGAACATGAGGAAGAAAAATAAAAAGCTTCTAGAAGACCTAACAAACTCAAAAGATAAGGCAAGGAGAGTTAAAGAGGTCATGGTTGATAAGTTAGAGGCAAAAGAGTTAGAATGTGAGATATTAGAACATGAGGTAGTTTCACAAAGGATGGAAGTGAAATATTCTAAGGACAAGCTACACATGTTTGGGAAAAGTTCAAATACTTTGGAGAAATTATCAATGCACAAAGATCTTCATCTATCATAACAGGACTTGGTTTTGAAGAAGGAAAATGGAAACAAGAAGGGTTAAGCTCAAGCTCAAAAGAAGAGGAAATTTCAGAGAAAGAGAGTGAAGAAGAAATTAAGAATTATGAGGATAAGTTGAAGAATATAAGCTTCACTAAGAAAGGAAACAATGCACAAAAAAAAATAGGGATCATCACAGAGAAGGCAAAGAAAGGACTAAGAGACCAGAGGGTTTAAGACAAGATTTCTTCAAAGGACATTGCTTTTCATTTAATCGGTTGGGTCACAAGGCTATGCATTGTAATGTTCAATGAAATAAAGAGTATGGTATCACTAAAAGGAATTTCAACTCATTCAAATATGGACATTTATTTCAAGGGTAAATCTACTCTTGTAATCACTTTGGTCATAAAGTGATCCACTGTAGGGTTCATGATAGAAATTATTATGGCTTTACTAGGAGGAACTTCAAAATATTTGCATCTTCCAAGAACTACAACATTAAGTGTTACAAATGCAATAACCTTGGGTATAAGTCCAATTTGTGTAGAACAGAGTTTCCAAAACTTTTAGAGACAAGCAAGAACAGTGACACTCAAAAGGATCAAAAGGGTATGGCTACAAAAATATTGAAAAATAAGGTTGACAAATAAAAAGATCATTGTATGCTAGGAGTAGAGATAATCCCACCCCAAAATTAATAACCTCAAGGAGAGGAGGTGGGGAGGGTTCTGAAGTAAGAGTCTTAACTTTAGCCCCAAAGGATTCCCTTTGCCATTGATGTAAAAGGGGGAGATATTGGAGTAAGGGGAGAGCATTTAGTCAAGGGGAGAAGTTTTGGAATCCAATGGTAGGAAAAGGAATTTTTAGAAAGGGTTGTCATCAATGACAAAGGGGGAGATTTTTGGAAATTTTGAGTATAGTGTTGTCATTGATGTCAAAGGTTTGATGTCACTGATTGTCATTGATGTCCAATATGAAAAGGTTGAGTTTTGTCTTAAAGGTTGAAATAATAAATGCAAAGGAAAGGCATGGTTGTGAAAGCAAGCAAAGAGAATTTTGAAGAAAAGAATTATAGTATTTAAATTATAATAATTAAATTATAATATTTAAACATTATTAAGTGAGCTTGAAAGTAACAAGGGCTTAAATTGGTAAATAGAAAAGGAAAGGGAGATTTTAAATTGCAAATAAAAATAAGACTTCTCATTGTTGGATAAATACCCAAGGCAAAAGGTTTATTATAATATTTAAAAAATATATATTATAATACCTAAGAATAAATTTCCATGGCACCAAAGATAATTCAAATTATTTTTTATTTAATTTGAGGTCCGACATCTAAAATGTGCATGGAAAGCAGATACATACCCTAAGACTTTGGAAATGAAATGCATGCTTTGATTAATTCAATTTTCGTGTAATCGTGCAAGTGGTGACAACGAATAAGGAAAAGGGGAAAATATTGTATCTAAAATGTGCATGGAAAGCATATAAATACCCTAATACTTTGGAAATAAAATGTGTGCTTTGATTAACTCTATTTTCATGCAATCGTTTAAGTGGTGACAAAAAATAAGGAAAAGGGAAAAATATTTTTTTCGAATTGCAAAAGGAGAATGAAACAAGTACATTTCATTCGCTCCTTGACATCATCCGCTTGGGTGGCCCAATGGTGGCTATATTTGTGCTAAGACATTTGTGAGGTGGATTTTCATGGTTCGATTCCCCCTAGCACCAGTTTTGAAAAAATTAAGTTTTGGTTTGATGAACGTGCTAAGGGAATAAATGTGGAGACCTGTATGATAGGTCTCAACCGCTTGGCTAGTACAAGCAATCAAGCACTGCGTTAGGATATTGAGGTCGGAGGGTTGATTTCCACCCACATTAGAAATATTATTTTTGGTAAAAGGTATGTGCTAAGGTTGAATAAAATTGCTTTGCATGAAGTTTGAGGGGTGTGCAATGGTGTACATTTTTTGGCATACAGGAGGTGTAAGGATAATTTATTTTTGCCAAATATTTTTTAAGGTATTGTTGTCATTGAAGTTTTATTTTTATATTCAAAAGTAGGAATGATAAGGTGTAAATGATCGATTTAATATTGTAAATTTGTGTTATGGGTCATTAAGTTGTCTGGAAATTATTTTATGAAAGTTGGAGATAAAATGTGTAAAATGTGGTTTTATTGTTTGTAATATTTGGATTAACATTGAAGGACTTGGTTCATGATTTAATTTTTTATTCTAAAAAACCAAGAGACTTATAGAGCATTGGTTTGGAATAAATTGTGCACACATTTTGAGAAGGTTTCTCAATATATGAAAAGGTGTTGTGCTAATATTTTTGAAGTTGCAAAAGATATCATTTTGTGAGACAAGTTTTGAAGACATATCTCCATAAGAGCAAATTAAGAGGTATGGGCACATCTTTCCTTATTTAAGATGTTTTGTTGAGTGAATATTTCTGAAACATAAGGTGGAGATAAAAGGGTTGTTTGGTAAGAATTGTTAAAAATATTTGAGTTAGGGTTTGAGACCTACATGTGCATCAATTATTGAGAGAAAGTTGAAACAATTGCATTAGAATTTGAAGATATTTTTGTACTTCATTGTTGAATGATTTTGAAAACATTTGGGATAGAGTTTGAGAGCAAGTGTGCTTCCATTGTTGAAATATAATGATACATTTGTGCTAGATATTGTGAACTACTTGTGTTAGGTTTGAAGACAAGTTTGTGAATCCTTTTGAGCTTTGGTTGAGAGATATTGAAAGAAATTGTGAAAGTGCTTGAGATAAATCTTGTGAGGGAAATTTATGCATTATTGAGGTTGATTTTTGAGAGAAAATTTGCAAGAAATAAAGATCGATTTTGTGAAGCAAGTTATATATTTTTTTGATTTGATTTGAAAGGGATTTTGCAAGAGATAGAGATTGCATTGATTGAATACAATATCTATATGTTCTATAGGTTAAACGAATTCTAGGTAGAATATGTTTGAATTGCCTAGTTAAAAGAAAGTATTTTTGAAAGAGATATAAGTATTTTTTTATGCAAGATTTGGAAATATTTGAGCAGGTTTTATGAGCATTATTAAAGGCAGATTTGAGTAAGTCTTTTGAGAAGTCTTGAAGGCATATTTTAGAAAGTATTTTGAGAATACTTGAAGGTAGATTTGAACAAGTCTTGTGAAAACTTGAAACAACATTGGGCAGGTTTGAGATAGAATTGAGAGCAAATTTGGTTGTTGATTATATCAATATTTGTGTTAATGCTTGGGACATACTTCAGATATAATCGAGAGAAAATTTGGTTACTGATTTGATCAAGTTTTGTGTTAAGGCTTGGGTAATATTTTATCATATTTAGAGAAGATTTGTGCTAGACTTGTGACAAGCTTTGGTTCATATTTGAGACAAAGTTGAGAGTAAACTTTGGATGTGACCATAGTAAAGAGGATAGAGGTCTCTAGTGGATAGAGGTCCATCAACCAGTGTAGTGGGGATAGGGGTCTCCTATGGATAGAGATCCACAAGCCAGATTAGTTGGGATAGAAATATTCTAGAAGTTCACCATCCAAAACAAAGGGAAAAGAATTATCCTATGGAGAGAGATCTATGAACCAGATCAGAGAGGGAATAGAGTTTCCCTATGGAAAGATATCCATGAACCAACTTGGGAGAGATTTCATCTATGGATAGAGATCTATGAACCAATTGAGGAGATAGAGTTATCCTGGATCAAGTTCCATGAACCAAAGAGGGGATAGAGTTCTCCTGTGGAGAGAGATCCACAAACTAGAGAGGGGGTATAGTTATCTTATGGAGAGAGATCCATGAACCAGAGTAAGGGGATAAAGTTCTCCTATGGAGAGAGATCCACAAATTAAAGTATAGGATATTGGTGTCTCCTTTTGACAGAGGTCCATAAACATTGTAATAGATAATTGATTCCCAAGATATATGTTGAGAAAATTTAGAAGAAATATTTTCTTCGTGGATGTAACCCACATTGGGTGAACCACGTTAAATTTTTGTCTCTCATGTGTGTTAGGATTTGTGCATTGTTTTTATTACTACTATTGATATTGCTATTGATAATATTGGATAATATTGTTTGGGAAAGAAAAGTAAAAGTTGATCTTATACTATTCACCCCCCATATCTCGGTATAAGCTTGTGTTCTTCAGGTTTCATTCCAATATTTTGAGGAAATGAAACCTAGATCATTGTAAGGTCCAATGGGATAAATAATTTAAAATTTTAGCAACTTGGAAAGATGTTGAGGGAATGAGGAAGAAATTCTTATATTTAGTTGAATAAAATCTATATGTTGTATTTCTAGGAAACACAGAGGACCGTTTTTAGTCCAAGAAGGGAAGTATGTAATGACCATACTTGGTAGGACTTATTATTGAAATTGGATTTATGTGTGGATATATAATAATTAGATTCATTTTAGGTTGTGATTTATGTTGGAAAAATACTTTTAATGATTGATTATGTTATGTTGGAATATGGTACTGCTAATGGAATATATGCTTGTAGGACTAGTTACTCTCACCGATGGATTGATATGGAAAAACCACTAGAGCTAAAAGAAATTTGAGAAATGATAGATGATTTGTTCATCAATAGCTCAAGGGTAACAAAATACCATTCATGTAGATGCATTGCATTTGTGCTTGTTGTATGTTCATACCATTGGGTTGGGAAGTTCCTATTAGCAAATGAGCCTCCTTAATAGGTTTGTCATAGCATTTGGTTATCTTAAAAGAGCCACTAAATTAAGTATAAAATAATGGTGTGCACTGTTGATTGCTTTGAATGACTTATATGCTTGTATTTTAAGCATAGGTTTGATTTTAAATGGTGTTAATAAGGATATAATTAATACCTAATATTTGTTAAAATGCTTGGCTATGGAATCAATAGATAGAGTATTAGTAATATTTTATACTTATCTAATATAGAGGTTAATAACCAATATTAACACTTGGTATAGAAGGAATGTCAATTAAGTTGATGTTGTTATTGTCATTTAAAAATGATAATAGCATTAAGATAAGGTTAATAAATTATTTTATTAGAATTCTTGTTTTGATGTATCTTAAATATGTCTTGCTAAAGTTATCCTTAGTATAAGCTTAAGCACCCAAGATTGATATTCAAATTAAACATTCCAAGATTTTTGGAAATTTATGCGTGGAAGCAAGAGTCGTCTTAAATGCTAGCAATAAAACACCCAAATGGATGTATGATCAAGGTGGAAAAGCTTTCTCATTAAATATTATATTAATGGATTCAAAGAGAAAAATTTACTGCTAGATATGAAGGAAAGATGGGGGTAGTGAAGTGAACCAAAGAATTAGATTTTGAAGAGAAGATATTGGAGCTCTTAGGGGTGAAGCTAACTATACCTTGACTTTATGCTTGAGATATTTTTCAATGTGTTCCTTATATTGGATTACATTTTGTTATGACTAAGTCTTTGTTTTTTGGAATTTACATGGTGGAGTCGATAACTGCCACGAATCCAAAAAACTTTTCCAGCTTTTATGGCTGCCACAATATTCTACACTATCTGCACTATCTGCCCTGGAAGCCACCATATAGTTCTTCGTGTAGTCCACCCCTATAACCACCATGCCATAATAATTTTAAACATTTTATGCTACTGAAATCACATTATGACCGAGTCCTCACCTAGTATTTTTTCTCTATTTTACCCATTGTTGGTTTCTTTGATATTATAGTATTTGTGGTTAATTTCCATCCTTTTTTGTTTACTTGGTTGCATTGTTGTTGTTGAAATATCCCCATATTTAGCTTTTGTATACTTATTTATTTTTGTTTGAGCTTCATATTTTTAAATAGTGAGCAACTATATATCTTTACCTCCTAAGTCTCTACACATGCATCACTTGTACTTAATATTTCTAGATGTACTCCTATGTATGGATTCATATGGAATATGAGTGTTTCTGTCAATCTCTTTAAATACTAATGGGTGATAGTCTAGAGGACATAACTACAAGGGGGAAATGTGGTCTTATAATCTATTGCAGTGCTAGAAGATAATATCCTTAGATCTCCATAAATATCCTCTTGCTTAATCTTTTTTTGTATTGTGTGTTGTGATATCTTTAGTGTGTTGCATCATGGTTTTTCTCTAGATTTGTGCTCTTTATTTTGATGGATTTTTTGGGATAATATATGTTGTCTTTGCATGCCTCTATGTGCTAGTGTAGCGTTGAGTAAATTTGTTTTATTAGTGTAGGGAATTCTTTTGTTTGGCTAAAGGTTCCATTTGGGCTTGAGGGTAGCCTTATTTTATTTATGAAGTGATCCAAAGATAGATAAATACTTTGGTTTAATATTTGTTTCAATTCTATTTCTTTGTGTTGTTCTATTGTGATCAATGGAATTTTAGATTTAGAGAAAGATTATTTATTGTGTGTTAATATTATTCTCCTGTTATTTTGCTTGAAGAGTTTAATTCATCTACAAGAGAAGCAATTAGGGTTATTTTCTTATATTGAAATAAATTTTGTCTCTTATATGTTAATTCTATTAAATGCATGCTAGATGTTTTATTTAAAATAGAAATCAGTTGCTTGAAGGAAAATTTGGTTTGATATGGGTTTTCATTTGAGATGAGAAAGAAGTTTTTGTTTTGGGTAAAATAATTAGAATAGTTTCCTTAGACTTGAGTAGGTAAGGGAACCATTATAGAGAGAAGTATGGTATTCTCTCCTTGATTGTTTGAAATGTATTATGCATGGTTGATTTCATTTATACATAGAGCATGTTAAGTTGCATTGCATTAACATTCATCCTCATCCCTAAGTTTTATTAAATTTTGTGGGAGATTATTTCATGAAGAAGATTTTGAAAGGAAGGTGGTGTAGACCACTTGGGCAGACTTGCTCTAATGTATTTGGGATTGAATTTTATGTAAATGAGGGTTTCCTTATGTAATACTTTGTCATTATTATTTAGTAAGTCTTGGAAGTCATTGTGAAAATTTACAATATATTTGGATATATTTTAATAAAAAAATGATTTTGATTTTTTAAAAAACATTTTGAATATGTCTTCAATTGCTAAAAAAATAGGGATAATCATATTAGAGGATGCTAGCATCATGATTAATTTTAGCATGTTTAGTGTAGACAAATATTTATTTTATGCTAATATTATTTTTGGAAGTTATAATGGATGTTAGCATTATGATTTATTTGGCATGTCTAGTCTACAAAGATGTTTATTTTATGCAAAGTTTTATGCTTAGAAGTTATAATTGACGTTAGAATTATAATTTATTTTACATGTTTTCAATTAGATAGAGATATTTTTCATGCTAAGCATTATGTTGGAATATCAATCATATACAAGAATAGTATATTTATATTCAAAATTAAAATAACTAAAACAAACATAATATCTATAATGCTTTATGAACATATATGTGTATTTTTTTATCCAAATTAGAAAACTACAATAAGATTAAAAGAACACATGAACATAATACACTATGAAATGTTTTTTTGTGTTAATAAAAATGTAATTTGTATATTATTTTACTTATGATACGTATCCAATAATGCTTGTATATATTTCTAATTACTTGTTTGTGTATATTCTTACCTATACCCTTACGCATGTCTTTGATATTTGGTATGCATCTATTGATGTCAATCTTTTGAAAAACTGCAAAAATATATTTATGTCATTTCACCAATAGTATCTAGACTAGTAAAATGTATAATGAAATAAATTGCATAATATTTAATGTATATAATCAATCATTTATTACTATGATACAATTATGTTTTTATGCTTCTACACAAAATACATCATAGTTTTTCATCATATTCACATTTGTAGATGATGATATGTAGACAATACAATAATCGTATACAACATATTAATTAAAAATTTATAGATATTTTAATTTTATATTGAAGTCACCATAACTATATCAATATAAATAATGTGCATGCCTAGGATAATTGTTGGAAAATATTAGTTATATGATAAATAAGAGAAAGCAACAACAATGAATAAAGTATATTTAATGGGTTTTAAAATGTTTAATAAGTTTTAAAATCAATACCACCTAAATTATATGTTTTGAACATTATAAAATTTCATATAGAGTGACATAAAAATATCACATTGCAATACGAAGGATATGTAAAGTATAATAAGCAACAATTTACATCTAGTTGTTAGGAATTATTACCATCATAGTTAGAATGATTGTAATTTGAAGTGGTTACAACCACTCAACATAGGGTCTTTGCATCCAAGTAGTTAATATTTGGTATGATATACTAGGCAAGGCAATTATGTATTAATATTTCTAAACCAATAATACAATAGCATCAATGCATTCCCATAAATTGCATTACAACAAGTCAAATGAATAGCTAACTCTCCCTTGATCCATATTCCTCTTTCTTCAACATGAAAAGGATGCAAAACAATCCATTAATAAATCAAAGGTTGTGAAAGGTAACTACTTATGGACCTAGAAAATTGCCCAAAGAGATTCTTAAATTTCCAGTCTAGAATTCAAAAGGATGGTAGGTTGGTGGTAAAAGGATAGGCATAGTTTTTCATCCTTGATAAGTTGTATGAAGTAGAGCATCTTCTAGAAGGAACTTGAGTAGATTCAAATGAATGACCTCTTGATCTATAGTCAAATGCTCTTCCACTAAGCTACATGACCAATTATTTATAACATGATCCACCTTGAGCACCTACATAGCATTAACACTAATGCTCTTGATAAAACTAAAAGTTTGTATAAGCTTCAACTATAATTTCTTTGATGGAATCTTATCAAAAATTTAGATATCATAACATGTCACTATAAAAATATCTAATAAGTAGTTATTCAATTTTAACTCACACTTTGATCTACATACAAAAACAAACCTTAGTTGGCCATCATATTGTCCAAGTTTGGCAATACAAATATATGATTTTTAACCATTAAATCATTTTATAATTTTTGATGGCCTCCTAAGAGTTTTAAATTCAAAAAATTAATTTGTTGAGTGTCACAAAGTTTCTATGTAAGGTGCACAAAGTGCTCATGGAAGAAAAAATGCATTAAATCAAGCATAAACTTATGCCTTAGAAAAGGAACTAATGAACCCATACTATTTTTTTTTTTAAATTGAATTTGAATATTTTCATGTATTGATGAAATTTTAAATGCACATGGATATTTTTGTGTTATATATCATTTTTTTAATAGGACAGTTCATTTTTTAGCTTATAGCTCCGAAGATATGCTTTTTTGGTCTATGACATCAAATTATCTGGAGTGATATCTTTGGTGACTCCATCTTCTCATACACTAGATTAGATCCCCACTCTCTTGGGGCATTTTTCTAATAAAATCACTCCAAATAGTTGCGAGAATTTTAACGACCAATCCAAAACAACTTCAAGGACATATGGCACCTAATTTTTACACCATTCATCGAATGGCATGATGACACTTGGCTTAATTTTATTTGATATTGAGTAATCATATGCTAGCTAGTGATAGAAGTAATATTCTACATAGTGAGGGGTTTTATTTACCCCATTGAGGTGCTTGTGTAAAAATCCCTAGTCATCAATATCCATTGAATCAAATTATTCCTTTTAACCCACATGCACCATGGTACGGCTCATTGAAGCCTTTATTATTATTATTTTTATTGATTGTAAGTGAAAAATAAGATTCATACAATATTTTAAAATATTATTTAAATATTTTGGTTGGAGTAATCCCTTGATGTGGTAGATCACCAACTATTTATTACATGTAGAAGACATAATTAAATAAGCATGGATAAAAAAATTACAAAATACCATAGTGCAATAGAAGCTAACAAATATATAATTAAATGAGAGCATATAACTAAAGGCTAACTAAGAAATATTTTAAACCAACACAAACAACAAATAGATATCTCGAATGGTTATCCAAAAATAAACTAACATATATATGAGTTTTAAATTCTCACTCATTACAATAAAATACCTAAGATAAAATAAGAAATGTATAAAATAATAAATACCTAAGCCTAATTCTTAATACTAGATACATGTCCTCATCATACCTCCCCACAATAGAAGAATTTAACTCCAATGTTTTTAACAATAGAAGAACAATTGTCCTATGTGGAAGAACCCTAATGATTTGAGGAATTGACATGTTAAACATACAATCAATATTTTATGGAAGCTACAAATCAAGTATAGAAATAACAAGAAAACTGATGATTTCTAGGATGCTATAAGGTGCCTTGTCTAGAAGGCAATCCTTGGTCAAAATTTTATTTACAACCTATAAAGGAGGAGGATTTTGACAAGGACCAATGGCCTACTATTGATGCTATTGAGTATTGTTTAAAATAGGAACAAGTTTGGATAAAGGAGGTTATAAGAAAGAGGGTCAATCAATGCCAAAAGAAAGCATAACAAGAGAAGTAGGAGGAATTATATACTCCTTATGAGGAGGAAGTGCATGTATTGTGATTATGTCTTGATAATATCACCTATTGAATATGAGAGCAATATATTTTACAGTTGAGTAGAATGAAGCAAAAGTGTGGTGTTATTGATATAGAGGATAAGAAATATATTGTGCTCATTATGTAATGTGTAGGTGTTGTGAAAAGCACCATATTGATCCTTTCTATAATAATGGTATATTTTCCTAAGAGTATACCACAATAGTCCATCATAGTCACATCATAGGTGATTCAATTAAAAAATATATCCTAAGGGAAAGATACATTGTGGAAGTATGAATGATCTAGGATTTGGAACCATTATCCTTCCGTCCAAGTGAGTATGGATGAGGATACAATTTTAATTGTAGGTGTATCTTATTAACAATAAATTTTGTAACCAATTTTTTTTTCAATCCTTTTTTGATTATACAATCCATAGAGAAATTTTGGGTGAGGGAAGCTCTCATGATGGATAAATTATCATAGTCATATTCAAAAAAATTATGAGACATGAGGGTTACATTATTGAGTTTATATTTGAACTCATCATACTCCCTATATTCTTCTATAACCTCAATGAGAACATTTTGTGGTGGTTTCTTATTGTGAGGTTTTACAATGAGATTCTTTTTATTCCTAAAACATATTGATTCCTTAGTATAGATTTTTTTTGCTTTTAAAAGAAGAAGATTTTTAATAAGTGAAATAAAAATAAAAACAATAAGAAGTATGAAACTAAGTAGGATTTTCACCTTGAATGATTATTACTATGAGTTAGAAGTCCTTAAAGATCATGAACCCCTTTGTTAAGTAGCAAAAATTTCTTTGACAAGTTGTGCATAAGTGTAGGAAGAATCTAATGTAGAAAGGGGAATCTACTTCAATTCCCTGTATAGGTGCTCCTACAAACCACTATTGAACTTTATTATGAGCATTGGAGCCACATATACCATATAAAGGAGAATTTCCAACCTAATGAATTGGAAAAAAAATCTTGCATAGACATATTACTTTACCTCAAGAATAAGTATTTTATAATTAGATCTTACTCATAATTTGAAGGATAGAGAATTTACTTCAAGGCTATGATGATGTAAGCCAAAGTGTGGAGTTGGTTTTCACCCTTCACCAATTTTTTTGCTAACTTAAAAATATTGATTTTAACAAAAGGAACTCTCTCCTCATCTAGAACTTGAGTATAGGATAACCATGTCTCCATATAAAGGATCTAGTTACTCAATATGTCTATATTTATTGAGCCATCATAGAACTTTGCCTTGCATTTTTTCTTTGAGAGAAGTCTATTATTATAAAGTTTTACATAATTTGGACCACTTTGGACCAATATGTCAATTACCTTATAAACCAAGGCACTTACAACATTAGTTAATTCATTAATTTGTCCTACTAAATTAGTGGCCATAGCAAAATGGATGAAATCTAAATGTGACTAAAAAAATGGACCTAAGGTGACAAATGAATTACAAATGTGGTTTTGTCCTTTTCCAAGAAATTATAAAGGATGTCTTTTATACAAATAGAAGTGATCTGCTTATCTTGAATAAAGGGTGTAACTTTAATTAATTAAATCATAAATCCAATAAATTGATATACTTATGAGGTATTAAATTTATCAATCAATTAATTTAATATAACTAAAGCATCCCCTTGAAAAGAGTTAAAATGTTCACTTTTTAACCTTAGTTCTCCATCGCCTAATCTGGTAGATTTAAAAAAATTTAATGGTCACCTTTTTTGTGCACAATTTTAAAGACTTTATTGGGAATAAACATGGTATAAACATGTATAGTTATGCAAGTGCCACATGTCAAAGTACCCACATTCAAGTTGATATCATAGGTAGTCACTAAGATAAAATGCAATTTAAAATATTTATCTCCTATTTACCACACCAATATTGGTAATGACCTAGCATGCACCACAATCAGTTATAGCTTGACCACCACTTGACTTGGATACCAACTAGGGAATAGTTTTCTATATTTTCTGCTCTACCAAAATTATTCTTGAATTTAGCTTCACTACCTAGCCACTCCACCTATGTGGTGTTCTACCAAGTTTTTGCTCATTCAAGTTTTCAAGCCAATGCCATGTTAGTAAGGAAAAAGAATCATTGTTTGCTAGATAAACACTCTTTAAAAAAATATCAAGGTCATTATAGCCTACATATGTTAATAAAATAGTTTTTGATCAATCAAATGGTGGATCTCACCACTTTTTTTGGTGTTGCTTCATAAAAACTCAATTGGCTCAAAAAATATTGACATTATTATTCAGTTAGGTGAAGGATACAATAGCTCTACAACCCTTGTGGGGCCAAGTGACATCTCATGCTTTGACATGGCTAAGTTATTCAAAATTAAATATTCCATATCCTCTTGCACACCAAATATCTTGAGGTTAGGCATGGCTACGATCATTGGCAATGGGTATCATGACCAACCTTATAAGGACTCTTTTTCATGATGAACTATGGTCCAATTCTTAGTTTCGTAATATTTTGTGACATTAAGTAATGCTTTTATGTGAAATATATCTTTTAGGAATTATGTTTTGGTAAAATAAAAGAAAATAAATTAATTGTGGTTTAATTAATATAATTGCATATCACCTCATTTATTTGGTAGGTTTTGGAATGCAATTAGGTGATTTTTATCTTCACCAAATGTGTCTAATTTTGATTGGACTAAAAGAGAACTAAGAAAATTTAATAATATAATGATTATTTTATCAAATAAAAGGATAAGTGGTTTCTTCATGGCGGTTAATTTTAAAGAGATTCTCCTTTTATTCTTTAAAATTTTTAAATTTATCAATGTTCTTGAGAAGTGGGCATGGAATAAAGGGATGGATCACCTTATCTCTACTTTTTCTTATTTTATATTATTAATATTATCTCTTCCTAACATGGGGGAAATTAGTAGTTTATTTAAGGGCATCTTGATTTTTTTGGGAAGCATACCTTTAAATGAGCTAGAGGGGCTTAGTTTAGAGCTAGAAAAGCACAAGGAGTAAACTAGGAGGTAGAATAAAAAATTCAAGGAGTCTTACATTGCTGGAGTAATTGATTGGAGGATCAATTTCTATTGCTTTGCTTTCCAATGTTTTGCTTGGAATGAAAATTGATTTAAGATTTTTTTGTAAGACTCTTTCCTTATTTCTCTTGAAATTGAGCTCCTCCTTTAGTTGTTTGAAAGAGACACTAGCTTGGATTGATTTCAGCCTTTGTGAATTGTATGAAAGTAATGATATTTAAGATATTTTATTTTGGGGCTTATGAATGAAATACATAATCATTCAAACCATATTATTTGAAGCTATTAAATCATTGTAGTCACCTATTTATGCTACTTACTTCGGCCTAGTCGAGATTCAAATAAGAATCCCCCTTAATTATGGAATAATGTCTTCGTTGGAGATATTTTAGTGGTTTTCTCATACCCAATTTTATTGTGTTCTTATTGTTGAAGACCTTTATGAGCTGCCTTGAAATCAACCTATTTTTATATGACTTTCTAGACAATTTCAAACCTAGAATTTACAACAAATAGGGTTATAAAATTGGACTCCATGATTATGCTTATACCCTGGTAGGTTAGAGTCTATAATGGTTTCATTTGTCATTTATAAATCCCTACAAATGAATTCCTAGAGTTGTATTACTCGTCCATTGCTAACAAGCATATATTGCTCTATTTTATTTTTCATAGTGTAACCATAGTCGAGTTGAAGACTTATTAACATCTTATCCTTTTATAAAATCTAACATGAACATATTTAATAGGTTCTAGTTATTGGTTTGGAGCCTCTAAAGAGGGGTTTAAGGCCTCTATATCCAATCCCATTGAATGGACTACATTATTGTTTGCACAAATCCCTACTCAGGTGAAAGCCTTTTCAAAGAATTTTGTAAGCATAATCCCACATGGGATATGCTCAAGGTGTTAGAGCCTTTAAAGGAAGAAAAAATCCCTAATACCTCCAACCACTTGGTGTACACTTGGCACCAATTTAAAGTTGCACATATACCCTTGACCTAGTGTTGACTGTGGCTCTCCTCCAACCATGTGTTTGCTTAATATTGGTTGTTGGTTATGTTTCTCATTGATTGTAAAACTCTTTTATTGAATGAAATATGAATTATCCCATATTGTCTATGTAGGAGGATAATAATGGTTTAAAGGGGAGTAAGCTCTCCATAGAGAGTGACCACCACTCGATGGTCAAGGTGGCCATCGAGTAGGGACGACTACACACTAGTTGAAAGCAGTTTGCATACTTGTGTAGCTTTGATTGATTGTTTTTAGTGTTAGACCTACCAGTTGAATCATCTTGTCCAGCCGCATGGAGTGATATGAGTGGTTAGTTGTTGGTATTTGATGGTTGACTGTACCTGATTGTACACCTGGTTGCATAGGGTTATTTATACCAAAACCTTTTAAATTCAAGTGTGGTATTTATCCCACATGCTCTCTATGGGAGTACTTGAGGGGTTTAAATAAGGGAAACCACCCTTATTAATATAACCATGAGATGGTGGTCAGGCTAGCCATGAAGGCTAGAGCACTAATTGTTAGGCATTATTGTTTAACTACTTGTTGAAGGTTGAGTGTTGATGGTGGATGTCTAGTTGACTTCTTGACCAAGAATGATTGACCTTGTTTAAACTATTGATTTGATTTGGAATTATATTGATTGGATTGAATTATGTTGTCCATAATTTTAAACACCATTTTTGAATGATTCTAATCCTTTTATATTTTTGAGGATTTGGCTCAGATAAAACCTTTTATTTTTGCAATTTAACCCTAGGTTTTTGGAGACTAAAATCTAGAGGAAACAAATCTATTTTTGCAATGAAGGAATTGATTGAGCAAACTCAAATGAAGGATAGGTCGAATTGGGTGTCTTAAAAAGGATAGACCTTGAAACATGCAACTAAAGGTAATATTTTAAATGAACAATTTTGTAGAAAATGTGTGAGATAATATTAGAACAATTTTGTGAAGAAATTGTAGGTTAATTATAGAATACTTTTGTGGAGAAATTGTAGGTTAATTATAGAATAATTTTATGAAGAAATTGTAGGTTAAATATAGGACATTTTTTTGGAGAAATTGAATATTATTGTGAAACAATTTTGTCAAACAATTGTAATTCAATTTGGTAGGAAAATTGTAGGAAAAAACTTTAGGGAAATTTTGTGCAGAATTTGTATGCTAGTTGAAGGAATGTTTGGTGGAAAAATTGAATGCTAGTTAAAAGAATATTTTGTGGAAAAATTGAATGTCATATATATGAACAATTTTTTGGAAAAATTGGATGGTTTATAGATCAAAATTTTAGGGAAATATCAAATGTTTGATTAATTTGTTTAAATGTTATTTCTGTATGAATGGAAACTAAAGGAATTTTGATTTATAAAAGTACCTTCTAGTTATGTTTAGGAAATAATGGGTGGATAACTCATTCTTGGGGGAATTTATGGGGTTCCCTCATGTTTTTATATGAACTAGACTAGAAGTGATTGCTTGAAATGAGGAATCTTGGAAATTTAATTACAAATGCATCTTCTAAGTTATGAACAAGAAATAATGGGTAGGGAATCTATTATTTGGGGAAATTTATGGGGTTCTCTCTTGCTTGGACTAGAAGTGTTTGTAATTGTAATTGTTCTAACAAAGGAATATATTTTGTGGAAAAAGGGTATGTGATAAAATAACGAATGTGGAATTCATTCTTAGGAAATTATGGGATTTTATTTCTTTATTGAAATAAATATATAATGCATGGTTACATTATGGTGAATTTGTTTTGCATGGTTGTATTCAAATGATAAAATGCATATATTTCTTTATGATAGACTATTTAGAAGAAGTGCATTTAATGAAAAACTACATGAACATCATGAGATATCCTGATACCTTACCACCATCAATCAAGCGATGGAGAGGCAATATGGACCAGTGAATACTTATACAATAAGTCATTGATCCCTTTGACATGTATTGTATTAAGGCTTTCATGATGGAAAGCTTATTGTAAAAGAAATATCTAACATGAATACTATTTCTAATATAGAATGGATGTATTGCTTTACTCTTTATGAAGTAAGTAATGGAAATTCTAGTTATGCTCAAAATATGTATGATGTAGCTTTGTACTATGATTTATGATGTTGTATAAATCATCATGTTTTATGGATTAATAATGGAAATAGGAATTTCATCTTATTCAAGTTACTTCATGTTGAACAGTTAAATTTTAAATGATTTAAGTAGATTGACTTAAATAAACACCCTATTTATGTATTTGAGAGAGAGATGTTTAAGGAATGAAGGATAAATTTTATACATGAAGTAGTTATAAAAAGGAAAAACCTAGAATATTAGCATAAGTTACACTTGGGGTGTGGAACTCAAGTGGGACCGAAAGAAGATAATATTTGGAAGGTCTAGTTTATATCTTATATCCTATCATGGAAGTTTAGAGATTCTTATGCAAGTATGTTAGGTGTTAGACAATAGATGATATATATGAGTTTATCATTGTAAAATGACCCCATTTTGGATATGAGGATAACAAAGCACTATAAATAGTAGATAACCCATCTTAGTGATGTGATATCTAATCGGTAAGGCATGTGTCTAACATCAAACTAGATGGAAATAGGTTGGGAATAACTTAGATGGATTTAAGTTAGCAAAATGAAAATGGCTATCCCGTTCTCATGGGTATTGAGAAGAGGAGAAAATATAAACACTATGGTCAAGACTTTACCCATTAATATAGAATATAGGATAGGTAGTATGACCATTTAAGATGTCCTTATACTGTGGAGGTATGAAGGTAAACATGTTGGTATTATAGGACATTGGTCGCTCCTATTCACAAGAGGTAGACACTAACCATGTTATCTCTTAGTGAAGTACTACCTTACAACTTAAATTGAGTACATTATTAAGTAATCCTTGAACATAGAATTTACTTATTAGTAAATTAAAAAAATATCTCACAAGATGGTTGGATAATGAGGTTTGCTACAGTTGGTACTAAAATTGGGCTAGAAAATGGATGATAGTATAGGGTCTAGGATAGTAAAATGATGTTGGTAAAATAACCAAAGGTTGGTTCAAGACTAAAGGTTGCTTAATTAGATTTTAAGTTTGTTTGAACCATTGATAACAATGTTTCAATTGTTAAAGCTTTGGTTGTAGGACTAGAAGCTTCCATGAATAAGCTAAAGATTGCTTAAAATTTGATCCTAGGAAATGTAGCTTTACTTTGATATGGTACCTTGTGTAAAGAAAGAGTGGACATCATTATCAATTGAATGATAATGTATAAGTTTACCTAGTAGGAGTATCTTGCATGGGGCAAGGATAATCATAGCCATTATCAGATGAATGATAGTGAGAAAATTTAGTTCATAGGGATAAAGAACTAACTATAAATAAGTAAAATCAACCTTTTGTAACCCTAATAATTTTAGAATGAATGATAAAGTATACAAATTTTGATATACCATCTTGGAGGTAGGTAAGCATGACCTAGATTATTATCAATGGAGTGATAATGGTTAGAATTAAAATGATACCGAAGGATAAGGTGTAAAAATAGAGTTGTGCAAGATGGATTTTTGGAATTATCAAATGGGTTAAAATACCATAAAGTAGGGATACTCTTGAAGAAATAATAGGATTTCAATCATGTTGGGAAATATTGTAGCTCTGGGCAGTTTAGATAAATGATATATCGCTAGTAATTTAATATTAGAATGATGATGGGTGGCCAAAGAGGAATAAGATAGCCCATGATGATTGTGACATGATCCACTAAGGATGAATTTGGAGACTTTAGATGATTGAGATATGATCAACTAGATGGCTAAGTAAGCTTAATGTGTCATAAACTAGTGATTGGTTAGATACTTGGCATTTATCGAAGGAGTAATGCTAACTCTGTAACATCAAGAAAATAGGTTGAATACACGAAAAAAGTCTTGGAGGATTTTTGTTCAACATTGAGGAAAGAATTAACCCACAAACTACTCATTATGTTAAATGTGATTATACTTGTATTAGAGTTTTAGTTGGTGATATTGATTATATTCGAAGAAAATACCATAGTATACTTCATGATTCCCTTGCTTCTGATTATCGATCTATTAGTTCATAAAATTTTAGAAGAGAATATGAATTATAGTTATGTTGAAACAAGTCATGGAGGTGATGCAGATCTAGAAGAAATAAAACCACTAAATATTATCAGACCATGCAACACATTTAGATCCATATTTTGGGATATTATGAATATGTTGGATGTTGATGGCTAGAAATGGTTTAAAGAAAGAGGATTAGAAGGAGAAACATATCTAGAACCGGTGCATTCATATATATGTTATCTATCATCCTTGATCAAAATATGGGATGATAAGGGGACATTCTAGTTACCCACTGGAGAGATGACCATGAATCTAGAAGATGTATACCAAATATATTGGTTGCTAGTAGAGCGATGTACGATGATCACTATAGATGAAGCAATGTAGTGGATTTTGAAATGTTTGGATTAGGGTGGAAATATGTGAACACTAAGAAAGGTAGTATAATATATGATTTGTATTATGTGTTTGGAAAACTAACACATAGATAGGCTATGATGATGGTGCTTATATCAAGCATTATTTTGCCTGATTCACTAGGTGCATGATTTCCCTAGAACATGCTAGGAGTAGTGCAGGACCTAGTGGAGAGTTCAATCATGTTTGCATGGGTGTCAGCCTTGTTGGTTTGAACTTATAGAGAGTTATTCAATGTATGAATGATGAAATGAGTAGGGATGAGTTGTTACCTCTTACTACAAGTATGGACCTAGGAACATGTGGTTGTGGAAATGCCCTGAGGAATGCCTTATGATGTACATAATTTTATAGGGCTAGAGGTGTCTTATGCTTTAATATGGAAAATGGGAAAATATTTGAATATTAACATATCATTTGAAGGTAATAGAGAGCAATATCACTATATTTGAGAAAATTTGCAACACCAAGATGTGGTTTGGAGACCATGGAAGAAGGACCCAATATGGATAGAATATGAAATACAACTAACTTATGTGCGATGAGCAAGGTGGATGATTGGATGAGTGCGTATAAATTATGATTTCTTTCAATATACTTGAGTATTGTAATATATTGGTATTTGATAAAGAATATTGGACCCACCTATGATCTATACCAAAAAAGGAAGGAATAAACTAGTACCACCATAAATGGAACCATTGATATTATAGGTAGACAAAGTCATATGGATACCAAATGAGGATGATGTTGGCACAACTCTAGAGTACGATAGATTATGGGCCACACAACCATGGAAAAAAGAGGAAAGTATGGAAGAAATTTGTAGAGCAGCGAGAGAGACAACTAAAATCATTGGTGGAGAAGAGTTTATACTTGAGGGTATAGAAAAGGATGTTGAGGAGGAACTTCTTGGAAAACATGTGCGTAATTGGGTAGAGACAGAAGGGGGTCCATTAGAATATTGAGAATATGATAGTTGACATTCTATGATGGATGGAATATGTGAAGTGAAATCTTTGAGGTAACAAGTGTAACACCTGGAATCACAATAGATTGAGTAAGAAAATTTTTGGGCACAATAAAAGATGATATTGGAGCCTAAAATGGATTCCACCATTGTAGAGTAAGATAAATGTCAACAAGAGGTAACACAAATAAGTGGCTTGAGAGCATCAAAAAACACACAATCTAAGAATACATAACTATGATAAGCCAAGGAAGAGTATATAACTGCATACTTTCCTTTGTATTTTGATGCACTAGTGAGCCATGGCCTACTCACTCCATCACAACCTACTACCAAAACACAATGTGTGCATAGAAGGACAACATGAGCAAGATGAGCAAGGTCACAAGGCAAAGATCAAATAGCTTCTATAAGAGAACTATTTCTAGCATATTGTAGTGGATGGATTAAGAGATAGCAGCAATGAGGCATGTTTTATGATGCAGATAAAAAACCACTATTTATATGCTATAATGATATGTAGTGTGTATTTCAGTATTTTTTGCAAATGTAATCTATAAACATACATTTTATATATAAAGGAATATTTATCCAATTCTTGATATAGATTATTGGGGTATATGTAGTCTATTTAAGCATAAACACACCCCTTTGGAAAATTTATTTTTAGTTAAGATAACTATACTTAATGAGAAGGAATAGATGATGAATCTATTGAAAAATCTTAATGAAAATAATAGGTGGGGAACCTATTCTTTAGAGGAGTATGGAATCCTCTCTCTAAGATATATAAGAATGTACTAGATTATGATACTATATTAATCAAAGCTTAATAGAAATATTAAGGTTCCTTATGGACTCATGGGTCCATGGGAAGGAATTTTTTTTAACTTAAACTTAAACTTCATTAAGAATTGGACCAAATGATTCTAATAATTGAGGGGAGTTATGGTAGGCAACACTTAAACCTTCTTGAGAGGAGTTACAATAGGCAACACTAATTTTTTCTTGTGATATTCTGGGTGGTGCAACCCACAGGGTTCCAAAAAAGAAAGTTTTTGAAAAATTCTAGGAGGGAAATCTTGGACTAATTATCCTACCACAAAGGCATGGATATTATCACAATTTTGTGTTGGAACCTTAGGATCAAATATGCCAATATATTTAGTTATAATAGCCTTAATTATCCATATGGTAACTAAGCACTAAGTCTTATATGACTCGTAGTGAAGGAACATGTACCTAGGTCCAAGATAAATATGCCAAGATCCTACATAGACCTACCTATGCATGAATAGGGAAAAGGCATTCCATTTATATGAACTAAAAGGGAGAACCCTACACTATGGTAAAATGGTCTTACATTCACAAAAATTGGTAAGACAATGTGGGGAGAGACCATTAAGGCATCCTTTGTACTGTGGAGGTATATAAAGGTATCCTTATACCAGGGAGATATATAAATGTAAAACCCTAGTATTACAATATGGGGCCACATCCTAAACACTTGAGTGTCATATGTATAAACTAGTTATTATTTGAGGTATGCATTGGAAAGGAAGAAAAAAAAATTGAGATACTTCTATGTGAATCAAATTCAACTATTCAGAGATAAATTTTGATCATACTTAATGGGAAGGAATAGATGTAGAATCTATTTTTAGTTAAGTAATGAACAATATTAATGGAAGGGAATATATGGGGAATCAATTCTAGAGAGGAGTATGGGATCCTCTCTTTAAGCTAAATTATATACCACTTATAAAAAATAGAGGAGATATCCAAGTAATTAATTGCTTTGTTTGATGCATTTTGATGAAATGTATTTACAAAACTTTATTGTATGTTTGATTGTGCATTGATGGAGGTTTCAATACTTAATATACAATATTAATATTTTATTACTTTGAAGATATGGTACTGCTAATATTTTTTTTATTTATAGGACTAGGCATTCTCATGGATGGAAGAGGTTGATCGACCACCAGAAACGAGATACCAGAAAAAAGGAAAATAATGATGAAGACAACTCAGGGTCAAATGAAATATTACCCTCATGTAGTTGCATTGCATTTTACTTATGCTCGTGTTTTTGCCATTGGACCATGATGTCTAGTAATAGTATCCTTGGAGTTGGTTAGTGGTATTTGGGTCTATCTTAAAAGAGATCACTCACTTAAGGATAAAACAATGGTGTGAAAATTTGAGAATGTAGTTGATGCCTATGATTGTTTATTTTTGAAAGTATATTGCTTATTTTCTAATTTGCAATGCCTATAACAATATATAATTGCTTTATGTTTTCTATTATGAGAAACATAGAGGATTGTGTTAAGTACAAGGGGGGTAGTATGTCATGACCCACCTTGGTAGGACCATTTTTCATGATGAAATAGGACCCAATTCCTAGTTTCATAATGTTTTGTGAAAGACATATTTTAGGAAATATGTTTTGGGAAAATAAAAGCAAATCAATTAAAGGTATAATAATTAACCTAATTGAAGGTCACCTCATTGATTTGGTAGGTTTTGGAATGCAATTAGGTGATTTTTGTCTTCACAAAATGTGTCTAATTTTGATTGGACTAAAATATAACTAAGATAATTTAATAATATAATGATTATCAAATTAGAGGATTATTCATTCCTTCTCCATGGTTGCTTCATGGCAGTTAATTTTAAAGAGATTCCCATTTTTCTTCTTTATTAAGTTTTAAATTTATCAATGTTCTTGAGAAGGGAACATGTCATAAAGGGATGGATCACCTTATCTCTCATTTTTTATTTAATATTATTAATCTTGTCTCTTCCTATCATGGGGGAAATTAGTAGTTTATTTAAATACATCTTTCTTTGTCAAAGAAGCATACATTTAAATGAGTTATAGGGGCTTATTTTAGAGATACACAAGCACAATGAGTAAACTAGGAGGTAGAAGAAAAAGCTCAAGGAGCCTCATATTACTGGAGCAATAGGCTAGAGGATCCCTTTATATTGATTTTCTTGCCAATGTTTTTCTTGGAATGAAAATTGATGTATGCTTGTTTTGTAAGACTCTTCCCTTATTGCTCATGATATTGAACTCCTTGTTTAGTTGTTTGAATAGCCACTAGCTTGGATTGATTTTAGACTATGTGAATTACATGAAATTAATTATATTTAAGATCCTTTGTTTTGGGGCTTATGAATGAAAGACAATCATTTAAACCATTTGATTTGAAGCTATTAAATCATGGAAACTGCCTATGTATGCTACTCACTTTGGCCTATTCGAGCTTAAAACAAGAATTTCCATTAATGATAGTGCAATGTCTTGGTTGAATATATTTTTGTGGTTTACTAATGCCTATTTGTTTGTGTTCTTATTTCTAAAGACCTTTGTGAGCCACCTTGAAATCAACCTATTTTCATCTGAATTTCTAGACAATTTTAGACCTGGATTTTACAACACATAGGGTTAGGAAATTGGACTTCATAATTATGCTTATACCCTAGCAGGTTTAGAGTCTATAGTGGTTTCATATATCAGTTATAGACCCCTACAAATGAATACCTAGAGCCATCTTACTTAACCATTGCTAACATGTGTATATTACTTTGTTTTATTTTATCACATCATAACCACACTCAAGCCAAAGACTTCTTAATGCCTTATACTACTATGAAATATACCATAAATATATTTACTTAGTGCTAGTAATCATTTTAGAGTCTCTAAAGAGGATTTGATACCTCTATATGTAATCCCCTAAGTGGTCTATGCACTGGTTCACACTTAGCCCCGCTCAGGCGAAATCCTTTTCAAATACTTTCATGAGAATAATCCCACATGGGATATGCTTAGGGTGTTAAATCCTTTAAAGGGAGAAATACTCCCTAAGAACTTCAACCAACAAGTGGTGGACAAGGACCAAGCCACTTTGTGGCAATTTGGTTCCAATTTAAAGTTGCATATAGACCCTTGATCTGGTGTTGAATGTTTCTCTCCTCCAGCAATGTGTTTAGTTATTATTAGTTATTGGCTATTGTGGTCACC
Organism: Wollemia nobilis; assembly: GCA_028583015.1. Taxonomy (NCBI): domain Eukaryota; kingdom Viridiplantae; phylum Streptophyta; class Pinopsida; order Araucariales; family Araucariaceae; genus Wollemia; species Wollemia nobilis. Next base: position 3,670,547 of record JAQPPZ010001245.1, on the reverse strand, counting down.
ATGAATATGGAATGGATTATCCCACATTGTCTATGTGGGGGGTTTAGAATGGTTTAACCACCACTCGATGGTCAAAGTGGCCACCAAGTTAGGGCCACTAAACATCAATTGAGGGTGATTTTGACACTTGTGTAGCTTTGGTTAGTTGTTTTTAGTATTGAACCTACCAATTGACTTACCTTGTCCTACCACATGGAGTGCTTTGAGTGGTTGGTTGTTGGTATTCTATGTTTGACTATGCTCGATTGTATGCTCTATTTCCTAGAGGTTATTTTAACCAAAACCTTTTAAATTTACATGTGGGATTTATCCCACATGCTCCCAATGGGAGCATTTGAGGGGTTTAAATATGGGAAGCCCTGACCACAAGGTGGTGGTTAGGCTAGCTATGGAGGCTAGAGCACCGATCACTAGGCACTATTATTTGACTTGCTAGTGGATGTTAATCATCAATGGTGGATACCTAGTTGATTTCTTGACCAAGGTTGTTTGGTCGTGTTTGAATTGTTGACTTGATCAAAAATTAGATTGATTGGATTGAATTATGTTGACTACAAATTATTAACCCTTTTTGAATGATTCTAATCCTTTTATATTTTTAAATATTTGGCTCAGATGAAACATTTCCTTTTTGCAGTTTAACCCTACATTTTAGAGACTAAAATCTAGAGGATACAAATCTATTTCTACAATGAAGGAATAGATTGAGCAAATTCAAATGAAGAATATGTCGAATTAGGTGTCTTAAAAAGGATAGACCTTGAAACATGTAATTAAAGGTAATATTTTAAATGGATAATTTTGTAGAAAATTTGCAAGACAACTTTAGAACAATTATGTGGAGAAATTGTAGGTTAATTATAGAATAATTTTATGGAGAAATTATAGGTTAATTATAGAATAATTTTATGAAAAAATTGTAGGTTAACTATAGGACAATTTTGTGGATACATTGAATATTATTGTGAAATAATTTTATGATAATTTGTAATTCAATTTGGTAGAAAATTGTAGGAAAAAACTTTAGGGCAACTTTTGTGGATAAATTGTATGCTAGTTGAAAGAATTTTTTGTGGAAAAATTGAATGAAAGTTAAAGGAATGTTTTGTGGAAAATTTGAATATTATATTTATTTGAATATTATATTTATGAACAATTTTATGGAAAAATTGGATGGTTTATAGATCAAAATTTTAGGGAAATATCAAATGTTTGATTCATTTGTTTAAATGCTATTTCTGTGTGAATGGAAACTAAGGGAATTTGGTTTATAAAAGTACCTTCTAGTTATGTTTAGGAAATAATGGATGGGTAACTCATTCTTGGGAGAATTTATGGGGTTCTCTCATATTTTTATATGAACTAGACTATACTTGAAATGAGGAATCTTGGAAATTTAATTACAATTGCATCTTCTAAGTCATGAAGAAGAAATAATGGGTAGGGAATATATTCTTTGGAGGAATTTATGGGGTTATCTCTTGCTTATAGTAGAAGTATTTGTAATTGTAATTTTTATAATAAAGGAATGTATTTTTATTGAAAAAGGGTATGTGATAAAAGAATGAATGTGGAATTATTTCGTAGGAAATTATGGGGTTTCTTTTCTTTGTTGAAATGAATGTATAATGCATGGTTACACTATGGTGAATGTTTATTGCATGGTTGAATTCAAATAATAAAATGCATATATTTCTTTATGATAGACTATTTAGAAAATGTAAATTTAAGGAAAAACTACATGAATATCATGAGCCATCCTGATCCCTTACCACCATTAATAGAGCGATGTGGAGGCAATATGGTCTAGTGAAGACTTATACAATTCAAACATTTATCCCTTTGACATGTTTTGTATTAAGGCTTTCATGACGGAAAACTTATTGTAAAATAAATATCTAACATGAATTTTATTTCTAATCTAGAATGGATGTATTGATTTACTCTTTATGAAGTAAATAATGGAAATTATAGTTACACTTAAAATGTGTATGATGTAGCTTAGTACTCTAGTTTATGATGTTGTATAAATCATCATGTTTTATGGATTATTAATGGAAATAGGGATTTCATTTTATTTAGGTGACTTCATGTTGAACAGTTAGATTTTAAATTATTTAAGTAGATGGACTTAAATAAACACCCTATTTATGTATTTGAGATATATGTTCAAGGAATGAATGATAGAGTTTATACATGAGGTAATTATAAAAAGGAAATACCTAGAATGTTTGCATAAGTTACACTTGGGGTGAAAATCTCTTATAGGTCCCAGAGAAGATAATATTTGGAAGGTCTAGTTTAGATATTATATCCTATCATGAAATTTAGGAGAGAGTCTTATGCAAGTAAGTTAGGTGTTAGACAATAGATGGTCTATATGAGTTTATCATTAGAAAATGATAACCACCTTAGCTACCCCATTATGGATATGAGGGTAACAAAGCACTATAAATAATAGATACCCCATATTAGTGATGCAATATCTAATTGGTAAGGCATACGCCTAACATCAACCTAGATGGACTTAGGATGGGACTAAATTAAATGGATTTAAGTTAGTAAAAGGGAAATGTATATCCTATTCTTGAGGGTATTGTGAAGAGGAGAATCCCTAAAAGCTATGGTCAAGACTTTCCCTATTCATGAAGAATATATGAAAGGTATTGTGACCATTTAAGGTGTCCTTATACCGTGGAGGCATGAAGGTAAACTCACTAGTATTATAGGATATTGATTGCTCCTATTCACAAGAGGAAGACACTGACCATGTTATATATTAGTGAAGTGATGCGTTACAACTTACATTTACATTCTTGATTAATCCTTGAATATTGACTTTACTTATGAGTAAATAAAAAGTAAAATTCTCTCACAATATGGTTGGATAGTGAGGTTCATTATGATGGGGAGGGTAATTTTAGATGCAATTATGATGTGGTGGTAGTGTTAGAAATAGACTATATTACATCATTTGGATCATGTAATTGTACCTTTATTTGTAGATACTCAGGAAATTAGATTACTTTAGGGGAAATTTATCTAGTTAATTCATGTAATGTAATAACTACACAAGTGTTAAAGTGTAAGTTATACATGTGCAAGGTGTCCCTTGCACATCTAGATAGAATGTTGGCCAAGGAACCTATTTCCTATATAAAGGGCCATAGACATAGAACAAGACATAGTAGTAGGAATTAGTGTAGAATAGTGTGGTATGATGTAGTCGTGTGATGTAATATGATGGGGTGTAATATGCTCAATATTCATTCTTGAGAAGTAGTTATACTCATGGAGTGTTCATTTCCTCCATAGATACTTTTGTAAACATCTCCATAATTTCTATATATTCAGTCATATCATAGATTTAATTTATTTCATATTATTATGCATCTTATGATTACTATCTCCCATTACATGCTACATTAAAATCTAATAGTTGTATCAGAGCTATGGTAGGTAAATAAAAAAACCACCATTATCATTGAACCTGAGTTTTTAACAACTTGATGCACCATTGGACTAGTCACTGTCAAAAATTATCAAAAGAGTCTAGGTGGTAGAATTAAGAAGAGCCACAAGTAATTGAAAGAAATCTTAGTTTCTATAATACTGAGATTGCATATGTCTAGAGTCTTTCCACATAGTTTCAAGGGAAAACCTGTAAAGACTAGGACTCAACACTTGATCCACTAGTTTGATGAATCAACTGGTGAAGCTCATCTAAGAGATATAAAGAAACTAACTTGAAGGTTATTTTATTGTAGGGAATTAATTCTCGGATGATTGGGACACCTCCTACAATAGAAATAAAAGAGATTTTAACTTTGTTGCCTAAAGGTCAGAGTGCCTTCATAGTGCACATATTATTTTTTTCAAGAGAATAACACTACAAACAAGACTTATGGAGAAGAATTATGGTGAAGTTTGGAGATAGGATATCTCCATTGCTATATTGTAAAATTCAAAATACAAAAATGCCATAGAAGCCTTGATCTAGAAGAAAAGGCCATAGAAGCCTTGATCCATAAGAAAATGCCATAGAAGCCATGGTATTGAAGAAAAGGACATAGAAGCCTTGAAGAAAATTGAACAAAAGGCTTGATGCTAAAGAAGACTCTAGAAAAGAGTATCTAATTCAGAAGCAAATTTTAGTACTAATATTTTATTTTAGGAATATGGAGATTCAATGACTTGGGAAATCTTTCCACGAATTTTTTATGAAGAGTATCTTCTTCAGAATCAATCCAACACCTGAAGAAAAATATATCAGGAGAATATATCATTAATTAAGAAGGACTAGGAGAGTTATGCTTGAATACAGAGACAAAAAAATTAGATATCCAAGATAATATCTCACCACCAACACTTACAAAAGTAGAAGGTTAAAGATAAGGTCTAAAAGAATACTAGAAGAAGCTACAAGTCCTTGGAGAGGCCTCTATGAGCATCCAATAAAAGGCTTTGATATCCTTATTGAAGATATCATCAAAGGATTTCCAAGGAGAACTCACTAGAGAACTTCACTATTGGAGATATTGAAATATTTGGGACAATTTTCACTATCCAAAAACAAGACCAAGAAGAAGAAATTTAGGAATGCCAAATTTTAGAAGACCTCAAGACTTTTAAAATCTTGAGAATAAGATCCTATTTGAAGTAAGAATTTAGATAGAAGAAGCCTAACAAATCTAGGAGATTTGGAAATTGCCTCTCATAGCAAGAAGGCACCACTTTAGAATCAAATATCTCTTTTAATATACAACAAAAAGGAGTAGAAGAGGAGAACAAGCCATTGAATTCCTAGGCTCGTAAAAGAGAGTGGGAGACCATATTTTTGTGAAGATGAAGTTGTTCAATGTAGCCTATAAAGAGTTGCAAGATCTTATTTATGGCAACAACTTAGTCATTTTATACGCCAATATCTACATCATCTATAGAAGTGGAAAAAAGAGCTTTCAAAAAAAGGTAAGCAGCTATTGGTACAAGTAAATTCATTAAATGGATTACTTATCAGATTTTTTAAAAACCTTGATTGGAGTAGAGTTGCAAAAAGGAGAGTTGAATTAAGAGTCTTAAAATGTGCAAAAAGGATGGATTATTTAAGGTTCATTTGCACTTTAGGATTTTATTAGATTTAAGAATCTCAAACTATCTATCAACTACCTATCATCTACTTTGGGAAAAAAAAGAAGACTAGATCCTATTACCTTACTTATAAAGAAATTTTAGAATAATTCTTGAGTATTCATTTTAGATTATTCTTTATTAGTTGTAGTACATTATTAAGTGCATTATTTTTTAGAGTTGATTGGAGTGATAAGGTGAAATTTTTAGTGCAGTAGAAGTAGAATATTATTAGATTAATTTTCACTATTATATTGCTCTCAAATATTATTTTTTGTGCTCATTATAAGGACACAAAAATAGAATTTGTAAAAGTGTCCAAAGACACTATTAGTGCACTGAGATCTACAACTTTGAAGTGGCCTAAGGAAGCCACACAATCATCTTAATCCTCCAAGCATTGGAGAAGAAAGTAACCACCATAAAATCATCAAGATAATCCTCGAACGAGACTTGGTGAGTCTCAAGTTCAAATCATAAGAAATAGTGCATAAAATAGCTTCTATCATGTGGTTACAAACTTGGATTTTTTTATAAAATATCCAAGCAAGTAGGGGAAGGTGTCTAATCAAAGAGAAAACCTCAAAACCCCTATATTGCAATCAATATTCTAACTCAAAATTAAAATAGATTTACAAAGAGGAGTACAAAATAAGGTGCAACAAGGTCATCTTGCAAAAAATCTATTTTACATTATATTACACTATTCTAATTTGGTTATACAAGGAGATAAGGAAGACTTAAAGGTGCCTCAAAGGGACTACACTTGCTGGAAAAACCAATCGAAATTGGTTTTATGCTAGGAAAAATCCAAGCCTAGCCATTCAAAGGGGTCATTCTCCTCACATCCTATATGGATAAACCTGCAAGATACACATACGAGAGCAAGGGAGAAACACCGTCATTCAAGAGCAATAACATCTATGGAAGGAGGACAAAAAAAAATATAAAGGAAAAGAAAATTTGAAGTACCATTGGAGTTTTACTTAATCCATATACGCTCGTTGAAAGTAGTGCTCAAGGCCTCCATACTATTGCTCCATACACCAATAGAAAACTATGCAGGTGAATGAAAGCAAAAGTGGATATTTGCAAGGCTAAAAAGACCTCCAAATGGATTGTTTAAACTAGGAATAGAGACTACAACCATGCAAAGAAGAAAGTGACACTTGTCACTCAAGAAAAACCCTAACACTCAAATCAAGAGAGTGCTCATCTTCAAGGAGGAGTTACACAAATAGGCTGGTGCATTGAGTGTATGAGATACACTTGTCAAAGAGGAAGACCAAGTATTTTGCTAAAGAACATAATGTTTTTATGTTACAAGAAGGTACAAAAATGTTTTGTTGGCACCAAAATCTCCTAAAGAGCTCAAAGGGAAATGGCCATGCCACTTGGCACATAAGAGAAGGATCTTCTCCATTTTAAGGAAATCAATGACCAAAGTCAACATCATAATTTTTCATCTTTGAATTTATGATCTCGTTGTCTGAGCAAAAAGGGTTGAGTTGCAGCATGCCAAGAAGGTGTTAGAGCATTTAATGATCAAGGCAACCAAATTCAAGGGAATAGTTTAAAATATGCCAAATTTGGAATGCATTAAACTCCAAAACACTTCCATTGGATAACACAGTCACAACATTCATGACGTCTACATAAATTTTATAGTCCAAGTTGTTCTAAAATCAGCATCGAACATTGCTTGGAGAAAGGTAAAATTATTTTTCATTTATATATGCTTTCTTTCCTTGGAGTTATAAGGTTTAAATCAAAGGAATTCATTTACATTTAAAGCCATACGTCAAGGGGAATATTTTATCAATTGAATCAAATATTTGCAATATAAAACCTAGGAGTAATAAGGGTTTCTACTTGGATAAATATTGAATATTTGTAAATATTATTGTGATCTAATTTATCCAAATATTAGGGAGTCATAAGGGCTACTACATCAAATCAATTAATTGGAAAATTAGATACACTTAACCTAATTCCCAAAAGGTTATTTATAAAGATATTTTTCATAGGTTGGATATTCAAAATATTATTGTCTCAATACTTTCAAAAGGAGACAAAAGATCCAACATTATAACCTCTTTAAAATTTTGGAACAATGCTTAGTTCAATAGGAGCAATAAGGGATAATAGGAATTGATTTTGATATTCTACAAAACTTTACAAAATCAATCAAATATTGAACTATATTTCTACAAAAGCACTATATCTTATCCATAGCATACTAGGGAGTCATAAGGCATTCTAAAAAATCTAAGGATTGACATTAGGGTTTTCAAATGGCTTCAAACAAATTCTTCCTAGCAGAATCTCAATTAATCAAGGGTCCCAATAATTTTTCCTGGAAGAACAAAGTGAAAGCTATCTTGGAATATGAAAATATATGGGATATCATCAAAGGGAAAATATAAATACCTACCATAGATGATATTAAAATCTAAAATTTCATAGAAAATGATTCAAAGGCACTAATGATAACATCCTTTGCAATCACTGATGAAATACAACCCTACATTAGTTCAAAAAAAACATCTTTATATGCATGGACAAACATAGAGAAAATATTTGAAGGAAAGGATAAGGCTACCATTATCCATATTAAGACTCAACTTCATTAATTAAAAATTAATAATGGAGAAAGCATAGAACTATTCCCAAGGAAGGTAGTAGATATCAAAGGGAAATATTTTACCTTAGGAGAAACATCCAAGGATGAACTTCTTACTCAAATAACTATGAGAGCACTTCTAGACAGATATAAATAGTTGGTAACATATTTACAAGTTCTAAGTAAAGATACTTATTTTGATGAATTAATCAATATTCTACAAGAATATGAAGCGGAAAATATAAGTAAATGTGAAATATCTAACAATGCATTGTCATATAAAGAAAATCCATAGGGAAACATTGCTACTTCATCAAAAGAACGAAAATCATGGTATAGTAGGTATTTTAAGATATGCAAGAGAAAAGGCCATCGCACCAACTACTACAAGTTCAATCCTAAAAATCAAAATCAAGAAAATCATATGAACAATAGGAATCAATTTTAGGCATGATAATATCAAAATCCTCATCAACAAAAATTTTAGCACCCAACCAATTACCCTCAATTGGAGTATCCAAAAAGAAATAAAAAATAACATCTAGCTCATAGGATAGAATAAATTGATGAACTAGAAGAATCGATAGATGATTTTGAAATCAAATCTCTCTCAGCAAAAATGATAGATTATGAAGACACTAATCACTTACTTGAACAAGTTGCAGAAAACAAAGAAGAAGATTCAAATCCACATTGAAGACTAAAATCTTCAATATCCAAATAATGTAATACAGGGAGGTGTTAGAAATAGACTATATTACATAATTTGGATCATGTAATTGTACCTTTCTTGGTACATACTTAGGAAATTAGATTACTTTAGAGGAAAATTATCTAGTTACTACATGTAATGTAATAACTACACAAGTGTCAAAGTGCAAGTTGTATATGTGCAAGTTGTCCCTTGCACATCTAGGTAGAGTGTTGGCCAAAGAACCTATTTCGTGTATAAAGGGCCATATATATAGAGCAAGACAGAGCAGTAGGAAGTAGTTTAGACTATTGTGGTATGTTGTAGTGGTGTGATGTAATGTGATGGGGTGTAATATGCTCAATGCCAATTCTTGGGCAGTAGCTATACTCATGGAGTGTTCATTTCCTCCATAACTACTTTTGTAAACATCTCCATAATTTCTATTTATAGTATATTTTTAGTCATATCATAGATTTAATTTATTTCATATTATTCTACATCTTGTGATTGTTATCTTCCATTACATTCTACATCAAAAGCTAACATGTAGGGAAATTTTATTTGAACAACTTGACATTGATTTTAAAGTTCCACATAGGTGATAATGAACCACTATGTTGTAGGTCATTTTTTTATTTGTGGATATGCAATAATGTCAACAATGATGTTCAGGCCCACTATGTAGGTCTGCTTAATCCTAGCCTCCCAAAATGGTTTTGCTTCAACCTAAAAATGATTTCAAATGTTGAAATTGTTCCAATTGGTTATGTATGATTTTAATGATGTTACACCTAGATAGATAAATTGCATCAAACTTGTTTATCCAAAAAACAACCATGCTAAAAACATGAGTTTGCATGATCACCAAGGCACTAACCACCACACAAGCAAATCAATTCTTAGGTGCCATATTCACCACACCAATTATGAGAGTACTAAATAGAAGGTAAACTAGTTTTTATTAAAGTAAGTTCAATATTATGCTGACACATGCACATAAATGGTGATGAAAACCTTAGTAGTGGCCACTAGTTCCACATAAAATTGGAGAAAATGCTTCAAAAAATTTAGAGTTGTCATTGCCTTGCTTAGATGAGAGTGGATTTGTATAACCAGTAAAATAAAATATTAATGTGTTGATCCACTAAAAGTAATTATATGGTGATATTTCCTCATAAAATTATAGGTTATGATGTGCCAAATGATGCATCTATTTGATTCTAAAGAACTTTCATCATAACAATATGTCACAAAGCTTTCAACATCAAACAATATTGAATACTAAGTGTGCCCAGACAAGATTCCCTACTTTGGAACTTGCTCTGATACCACTAATGTGGTAGATAACCAATTGTTTATTGCATTGTGAAGGTATGCTTGAATAAGCATAGATGAAAAAGGTTACAAAAATATCATAGAACAATTGAAACTAACAAATAGCTAACTAAAGGAGATTCTATAACTAAATGCCAACTAAGAGATATTATAAACTAGTACAAACAACAACCAATTATGTGTAGCAACTATATAGAAACAAACTAACTTATCTACAACTTTTAGACTTTCACATATTACAATAGAAGACCTAGGATAAAATAAGAAAGGTAAAAAATAATAGATACCTAAGCCTAAGTTGTAAGCTTAGATATATATCCTCATCATTTCTTCTACCTATTTTTTTTTCAATGAGACACTACTAATTTCTTATAACTCAAGGAATAAATCAATTTATGAGTATAAAATTATATATACTTGTTGAAAAGTTTTTTTTGAGGTTGACCTAGTGGGATTAAATTTTTATAGTTTTATGAAGATTTACCATGGATAATGGTGCACCAAAGTTCCTATTGCCTGCTTCTTAGCTATTGCAAGGGAATAATTACTCTCCTTGGAAAACTAAACTTGGAACTTAACTTGAGTTTGAGAATGTGTGTGAACTTGTAAATTGGTCCATTAATTATCATGAAATAAATGATGAAGAATGAATAAAATTTAACAAAATAGATAAAAACCTCTATTGATCATCATTTTTTTGGTTTGTTAAAATTATATTAAAAACAAGTTTTTAAAGGGTCCCAAAACCTTTTTACAATAGGTCAACTGACCAACCAAAAGACAAAAAACAACCAATTTGAAAAATCCTACCCACTGGGAAACAAGGATATTAGAAAATCCCACCCAGCGGGAAATAAACAGAATTGAATAATCCCATCCAACGGGATGCCACCATATTTGAAAAATTTTAACCATCGAAAATCCACAAAAATTGAAAAATCCTGCCCAATGGAAAGCCAATAATTTGAAAAATCTTGCCCAATGGAAAACAAGTAGTTTCGAAATCTCACCCAATGGAAAACAAACAAAATTAAAAAACCTTGCCCAATGAGATGCCACCAGTTTGAAAAATCCTACCTAGTGGGAAGCCACCAATTTGAAAAATCCCACCCAGTGGGAAGCCACCAATTTGAAAAATCTCACCCAAAAAAAATCCATCAATTTGAAAAATCCTGCCCAACGGGAATCCATTGATTTCAAAATCTTGCCTAGCGAGAATCCACCAAAATAAAAAATCTTGTCTAGCAAAAAACCACTGATTTGAAAAATCTTGCCCAGTGGAAAACCTCTAATTTGAAAAATCCCAACCAACGGGAAGCCACCATTTGAAAAATCCCATAAAAAACACTAGGAAGGAGGGTTGATTATGCATGAGGATGCATGAAAACTAGTATCTCGCACATGAATACCATAAACCACTTCAAAAAATGGGACCAACTGAAGGCTAAGAAAAGAAGCCAAGATCCCACCATAGTATATCCCGAGAAGGCAGTCCAGGAAGCAACATCCTACACCAAGCCTAGAAAGTGGAACACAAAATATGAGTATCTCCACATGCCAAAAACTCCCTTGCAAAGAATCCAATATTACGCAATGGGATAGCGTGGGAAGGTAGTCCAGGAAGTAGCATCTTGCACTAAGCTTGGAAAATTGAACATCAAATATGAGGATCTCCACAAGCCACAAAGATCCCCTTGAAAATTAGGTTGAGCTATGAAAGTGCCAGAGGCAACCAGAGGTAACAATAAAAATAGAACCGCAAGCCTCAATAAAAGTCCTAGGAAGGTCCCAATAAATCTAAACTGAAGAAGCACATGGAAAATAGGATGCAAACAATAAGCACAGGTCCAATAACTAGACCAAAATATATAACCAAAATCCCAAAGCAACCTCCATATTTGTCAATAAAAACTTTTGGGAATCAGAACAGGAATTCCAAAGGGAAATCAATAGTAGAAAACACACATAGCCTCATCCCAAGATAAGAAAAAATACTAAGAAACCCCAAGAAGACCAAACCAAGAAACCCAAAAGGAATATTCACTAAAAATAAAGCACATGGTCCTCCCCAAGACTAGAAAAAATAGTGAAATCCTCCAAATAATAACAAGGGTAGAGTCAAGCCCCAAACCTAAAGCTGAGATGCTCCAAATTTGAAGTCCAACTAAAATCTAGTACCAAGTAGAAAACCTACAACAAATTGGGCCAAACCTGAGAATAACAGGGAAAAAGGTCCCTGAAGCCCAATACAAAACCCTGGGAAGGTCGTAGGGATGTACCGAAAAAATGGGCACATGCAAGAAACCCTCAACCTTGATGGGAAATGGTGGACACATGGAAAAGTAACCTCCCATCCCAAGGAGATCATCTGCAACCACAACCAACCAATAAAGAATGACCTGGGAAGTTCCAAGGATTAGGGATAAAATCAGGTAAGGGGGAAGTAGGGAAGTGGATCAAGATATCCCGTGGGATGTCCCCTGCCAGTATATCATCATTTTTTATGTATCTAATGAAGTTCAATGATACATTTATGACTCAACCTCTAGTAAATATGTATGTGAAAAACTCCAAATAGTATTTCAAAAAATAACAAGAACCAAATATTGATATTTGAAAGCCAACTTTATTTTTTTAAATGAAGAAAGAAGAAAAACTTAAGTTATTCTTGATACAAGTTACAAAACTATGTGCATCAGTACAGGCCTTAGGATAAATAGTTTCTAATTACACATTTTTTCCAATTTTTTGACATCTCTCCCTTCATAGCACAATTTTTTGTGATATTTTTAATAGATGGAAAAAGGAGGTTTTGAAAGGACCCCAAAACCTTATTACAAAGCGATTACAAAAACCATCAAGTTTGTAGACCAAAAGGGAAGGTCAAAGTAAACCACAATCATGGTCTCAAACCCAAACAAGTAAAATCTAAACAAAAGGAAGATGATCCTTATGGGATAATCCCAAAATCTAAATTTTTCAAAGTAAACTCAGATACCACCTAAAAATTGAGTTGGAAAAACCACGAGGGCAGAGGAAATATAGCAACCGCCAAAGAAAAAAGTTAAAAATTAAATTTTAAACTTACAATCCCATCGGGGCCATCCTAATAGGGCCATCCCGTCTAGAAGGGTTTAAGAAATTAAAAACCAGAAAAAGGAGCAATGAGAAAACTAGAAATGAAAAAGCCATCTAAGGAAGCCTGAGAAAAGCAATAGGAACAAATAAATCCCACTAGGGATTAACCATCAGGTAGAAACTATAGCAAAGAAGGATCCCATCCAGGTTGGGACAATATCATCATAGGCTAACCCAACAAGAGAATCTCGTTCAAATGCATAGGAAAATCAAACTAGTATACTAAATAAATCCTTTTAAAAAAGGTATGGGAAACTTGAAAATCCATCCTACAAATGGTTGAAATGGAAACAAGGCCTGGAAAGTGGATCAACAGATATCAGAGGTTTTGGTAGGCCATAAGAGCTATTTGCAAAGGATACTAAGAACACAGGTTAAAGAATAAGGATCCAGAGACAACAACCACAAAGATGACCCATGAATGGAGTTAAACTAATCATAGGGATTGTCAATCATGGCCTGATAACTACAATAAATGATGAATCATGAGGCCCCACCCTAAGACATTTAAAACTATAGAACAAAACCACCAAAATATGACCATACACATCATAAAAGTACATAGTCATGTCAGTCTACAAAGGGAAGAAACCATAGAATCTAAATCCATAGCTACATGAAAAAGCATAGGGTCCCAACCCAAGACCAAAAATATAAACTGTAGGAAAAGGCTCCACTGAAACACCCAAAGGAAGATAAACACTAGATCTACAGGGAGATCCCAAAGGCATTGCAAACCTAATTTAGAGCAAGAAGATATGACCACTTACAAACACTGAGCACAAGACCTGAAGCCATGAAAAATACAAATAATGATCCCAAACAACAAGAACAAAAACTTACAAACCCTCTTTCAGAAGCCACATCCACCAAAATGAGCTAGCCTAAAACCAACCAAACTAAGGCATCTAGGATAGGGTCTCTGGTATGATCCAAACAGCTATGAAGTTTCAATCAAGCATGGGAAACAAGCCTATAATATTTAGTGGATCCTGTGGGCTTGGAAAGATGTAGGCCAAAAGCAAGGGAGCGGTAAAATGGTACGGGGCCATCCCACTCCCTGAGCACACACCAATATTTGAAAAGTTGGTGAATATATTTTAAGAAGTAGAGTCCTCTCATACAACAAATCATGATGAATATCAAGTTATCCTTTCAAATTAAAAGGGGAAGCATCTATTCAAAAGTGGTACAAGACATCAAAATTGATTCCAACATCAAATAAATATATTTTTTTATGTAAAATATGTGTAACATTTGTCATAATAATGGTCACATATTGAAGGAATGTTGACACAATACTTTCATAAATGTATTCTCTACTCAAGCAGTGCATCTATAGTAAAATAAGTCATCAATAGATAATAAAAATATAAATAATAGGAAGATACATAAGCAACATAAAAATATTGCCAAAGACAACCACTTACGAGAAGAAGAGCATGTATTTTCTACTGATGATCAACTAAGTCATCCCAATGATGTTTGGTATGTCAATTTTGGAGCAACCAAACATATGACCTATTAGAATGACTAATTTCAAATTTTAGCATTTTCTAATCATACAAGAAATGTCTCTTTAAGTGATAATACATCCTACGATAATAGAGGTATAGGTGATGTTAAATTGTAACTTGGATCACATATATGCAAGATAATAAAAGTCTTGCATGTTCTAGGACTCAGTAAGAATTTCCTCTCTATTAACCAATTACTCAACCATAATTTGAAGGTTTTTCTTCATAAATGATAGGGCTCCAAGCTATTTATCATTCATGACAAAGCTAGAAAAATCCATGCTTATTACATTTTATAAAGAAATTGAAAATTTATTTGAGCATCATACAATTTATCATGACAATCTAGGATTAACTACTAATTGTAATATTTTTTGCATCACTTTGGCATCAAAAATATGCTCATTTAAGTTTTATCCATATCATTGCACTTAAAAATAATCATTTGGTTAGAGGCCTTATTTATATGAAGAAATTTACTCAAATTTATCCTTATTGCCTAGCTAGAGAGAAATATTGAGCTCCATTTAGTTCTTTAGAATATTGATCTAAAGGGCCTCTTGATATTATTCATACAAATCTTTGTGGACCCATGGCTCCAAAGTATAATGGATCTAAATAATTTTAGCCTCTTTTATGATCATACTCACAAAATATGGATATCCTTTTTGTACAAGGATGAAATATTTTTGCTACTTCAAATAGTTTAAGGAAAAATCTGAGACATTCATATGTCATTGAATCCATGCACTCCACTCAAATCAAGAGGGAAGTTTACTAGTAATGAATTTTTATCCTTTTTAAAGAAATAATATATTCATAAAAAATTGATAGTTGTTTACACATCATAGTGAAATTGTATTTCTAAATGCAAAAATAGAACCATCATGGTGATAGTTTGGTTCATGTTGAATGATTCTCAATCCACATCTTCTTTTAAAGTAAAATTCATACATCCTATAATCTGTTGGGGTATATTACATTATTTGGTACATGATAATGTACCCCCATAGTACCTTCATGGTATATTTATAAATGATAGATTAGGGTTGAATCATAGTTTACAGTTTGAGTATTATTTCCCCTTTCATGTAAGTGTGAATGTGTAGGAAATACACAAATGTCATATAAATTTGTAATGTGTAAGAAATGCACAAGTTTCATGTGAGTTAGTGTGTACGTGTAACTTGAGTCTATGTGCACAAGTGTCTTATATGTATGAGTGTAAATATGCAATGTAAATATGTGCAGAAGTATCTTAGGTTAGAGTGCACATGTTAAAAAAGTGTAAGAGTCATGTATAAGTGTGCATACAATATAGAGTCAAGTGTTCATCAAGTATGCAAGTGTCAAGTAGAGAAGCCAAGAGTCATGAGACTTGGTATATGGAAAGGAATATTAAAATATCCTAAGAGTCATTCTACTATGGATATATGATCCATAAGGATACTTTATATCATGGAAAGATGTATCAAGATATATCACATTACAGAGAAGGGCAAGTTCTTATCATATATGTTAGTGAAAGAGGCGTAATAAATATTGAATATATTTTGAACAATTAATATTGTAAGTTGTTCTACATACTTAGTACATGTATGATTCAGGCTATTTACATTCATGTTGCTACTAATTATTGAATTTTAATTGATATATTATTATCTTGACCTTATTGTATTGTGGCTACATTATATTAAATCATGTGATATTTAGCCTATGATATTTGTGGTATTATTAAGGCTTGAAAATATATTAGTGGTATCAAAGCTACCATAATTTTTTTGCTAATGATAGAATTAATTTAGCTACTTACAAAAATTGATTTTGTCTAATTTAATAAAATTGATTTACAATATCTCTACTTTGAAGGCAGTGAGACTTGGAATCTCTTATAAGGTCATAGTAAATTTAAAATCTAGGGTCTTTACATGGTTAAATAATAACAAGTCAATACTAGGACTTTGCTATATTTTAAGGCATATCAACTTCGATATAGTTGATAAGTCAAGGACATAGCCAACCCTTGATGCAGATATTAGAAAGGTTGAATAATTAGGGACATAGATATCCCTTGACATAGAAAATAGATAGAGGAATCATAGATATTCGATGTTACCTTAATCTTAGAGATTTGAATTTTAGAACATAGATAATTTGATATTGATTTTGGGTCTTTAGTTGCAACCTAATATATTATTGATTTTAGATAGTTGCAATAGAAGTGTGAGAAGCTTCCTACAATTGACAGAGAATAATTTTAGCTTCTAATTACAACAAAAAATATAGAAATGGACTAAGAAGCATTCAAATCTTCCTAAGATAAAGAGATAAAAATAGAATTAAGAAGATTATTTTTGGAGAAATATAAAGAAGAATCCAGCTTAATTTATGTAGCTCCAAATTCAGATTTAGAATCTACAAAATATCAGGATAAGCTTTAGGTCTTGGAGATAGACCTTGAAAAAAGAGAAGATTTAGGTTATAGAAACCTTGACATTAGATTATACAAATAAAGTTGAATAGGAGAAATATATATTATATCCTGAGAAAAATGCATCTATCTTGAGATAGACATATCGGTATTAAAGTAAGCTTAATTCAAGTATTAAATTAGTAGATATTAAGCATTCAAGTCATACTATGGTTGATCTTGATAAAGGAAAGGTTTTAGATCACAAATATGTTGGCCTTGATAAGAAGGAGAAGATTCATGTCATAAGGACCTTGATATTGAAGAATCAAATCATATTGATCTTGGCACAAGAGGTTTGAATACAAAAAATTTGAAATAGAGGCTTTATAGAGGCATCCATATAGAGAATAAGAGAAAGAAGACAAATATAGAGCAAAAATATTAACAATTTCAGTGATAGATAACATACACATAAAGGTTTAAGAGGAGGTAGTCCAAGAATAAAGGAATGTAGAGGAAAGCCCACTCATTTCTTTAGCTCCAAAGGAAGAAGTACATACGAATCCTCAATTTTCACATACATAGAAAAAAATTAACAAATAATGCAAATGTTGAGGTTTATTGTTTGCAGATGTCGATATTCTTAAGTGAACATAGAAAAAACTATCTAGCTAGTGTACATAACAGTATAAGGAATTTAAGCACTAGAGAAGAAGAATTAAATATTGTAGTAAATCATCTAAGCACAATAACAGAGAAGTATTGATCATATTATGGCAATAACAAAAG
The DNA here is from genome assembly GCA_028583015.1 of Wollemia nobilis. Classification (NCBI taxonomy): domain Eukaryota; kingdom Viridiplantae; phylum Streptophyta; class Pinopsida; order Araucariales; family Araucariaceae; genus Wollemia; species Wollemia nobilis. The sequence continues at coordinate 3,652,911 of JAQPPZ010001245.1, read as the reverse complement.
AGACATGCTAGATATCCAAGCATTGTAACAATGGAGAAGTGTTTGATATTCAAGCATAATAAAGGACAAGTATTGAGCATTGTAATAGAGATGAAATTTGGTATCTAGACATATTAATAGAGAAGAATATCAAAGTGTATTGTCTAATATATCTAAGCTTCATAGGAGGAACACCAATAATAAACACCAATGATGATAAGGCATAGTATCTAAGTGCAACTAGGTTCATCATAGTAATAATTGAAGCTTGATATCAAAATTCAAAATATCTAAAGAGAAAGCCTAATCATCTAAGAGGTATGTATAATACCAAGGGAAAGTTTTGAGCATTGAATTCCAAGGGAAATTTTGGTTTAACATAGTGTAACATTCAAGAAGGGTCATAGTATAAACGACTATCATTGGGAAAATTATGAAGCATTGAAGGCTGCCATAGGGCAAAGCTTGAGCATTTTGTAATGATTGAGCATTGAGGAGTGCATTAGAGAAAGTGTAATATTCAATAAGAAGCCTAAATATTGAAGAGTGCAATATGTAATGTTTGGAGAAGTAGAAGCACCTTCATGCAAATGGAAGATCAATTTCCCAATGCCCAACACACTTTTGATAGTATGTTGAATGTCTCACATGAATGAATGTAAAAAATGAGCAGTATGAATAGCAAACAATTGTGATAGAGAACAACAAAGTCATATGAAATTTCTGGTGAGAAATTCAAATTGCTTTAGGGTTTGATTTTTGATATATTAAATTTTTTAAAGGAGATATAAGGTAGTTTATTAATTAAAATATTTAAGGTTTATTATTTGGTTTTTTGAAATAGAAGAGATAAGTATTATTTATTTAAATTTTAGGAGTGATAAGTTAAGAGTTCTTCAAGTTGAAGTAATTAGGAGTAATAAGGAAAGTTTTTTTATAAGGTTTATTTGAAAGTATTGTTTTTAGGAGTAATAAGATTTTATGGAAATATTTGAATGTAGTAGTAATAAGATTTTCTAAAAGTTTTGGAGTGATAAGGAATGAAATTATTTTATTTGGTTTTAAAGTTTTGCTCTAAATATATTTAATTTGATTTTATTTATAAAAAAAAATGAAATCAAAATTTTTTGAATATTTGCAAATTTATTTATTTGGGAGTCAAGGATTTCAACATCAAAATTTAGGAAAACATAAATTTACAAATATTTATTCTTAGTTTCTAAAACTAAGGAGACATAAGTATTTCTACTCCATAGGGATTTTAATTTAGAAACTTTAAACCTAGGAGTTATAATGTTGTCAACTTCAAAAGGAACATGGCAAAGAAAAAGCAAGCAAAAATAAAATTAAATGGTCAAAAACCAGAAATACATGAGTTGTCAAAAATAAAATATGAAGAAAACTAATGTTTTCAATAATTGCAAATATACACTCAGGATGTGTTACTAGAAGAGACTAAGGAAATATTGCAATATTTAAAATGTTGTACATAGAACTTGATAGAAAAAATTGAAGTACCAAAGGATACGTCAATAAAAGTAAAAAGAGTCTTACAATTAATTACGAGAGAAGCTCGTGTTGGAACTCAGTTTATCATTTTAGATTCAAATATGTTTGAGTCTAAGTTGTTCCCTGAGTAGGAACTCAAATTCAATTTTTAGGAAAGTGGCTGTTTTCTTCATTTCTTCAGCCTTTATTTATTTTTTAAGGTTTTCATGGTTGTAACCCACCTTTTTTATTGTGCCATTCTAGAGACAGTTTCGGGGAAACCATCTCCTGATTTTTTGCATGCCTAGTGATGGTTTCCATGAAACCATATTTGTCTTTGTGCTGGTCTAGAGATGGTCTTTGGAAGATCATCTCCTGTTGTTCAAATATCATCTCCCTACTCTTGCTTCTTCCTGGATATTCTTTGGGAGGTTGTATCTCTTGTTTTTCCTCTTTGTAAAAGGTTTGGGGACCCTTTCAAAACCCCCTTATCAATAAAAATTATGAGAGAAGCCAAAAATAAAAAATTTCAATGCTTAACAATTATCTAAGTTCAAATCTTGATGAAGCTAATGAAAAACCTAAATATATTTTTACATTACCTAATGATGTAGGTAAGATAATATATATTGCATTACTCTATAATGAAGTTCTTTAAGAACACAAGCTTATATTGAGAGGGGGATGAAAAATATAAGATAATTTTTTACTTTTCTTTCCCAAACAGTATTAATCAATATAATAAATGGCAATATCAATAGCAATAACCAAAGAAATGCACCAATCATCACACAAATTTTAACATGGTTCACCCAGTATGGGCTACCTCCATAGAGAAAATATTTCTTCTAAATATTTCTCAAATAATCTCTTGGGAATACTTACCAAATTACAATGTTTATGGACTTCTATCCAAAGGATATGTTTATCCCCTAATCTCAAGTTCATGGATATCTTCCACAGGAGAACTCTTTCCCATTATACTTTGGCTAGTGATCTTATCGAAGACTTTGTCTCTCTGCTGCACTGACTTGTGGATCTCTCTCCACTTGAAGACTCCTCACTCAGATTTGTCTTCAATTGTCCTGGTTTCCAGATATTTATCCATTGAGTCTTTGTCCTATATACTCTATCACCTCCAAAGCTCTATCTCAATACTGTACAAAACATAGTTCAGTTTGTCTAGCATAGTTCTACTCAATATCTTGCACTAAACACAGTACAGTCAATCTAGTACAATTTTGCTCAATAGGTTCACTTAAAAACTACTCAAATATGATCAATAGATTCACACAAAACCTGTCCAAATCTGCTCAACAGGTTCACACAAAACTTGTCTAAATCTGCTCAATAGGTTCACATAAAACCTTTCCAAATCTGCTCAACAAGTTCACATAGAACTTGTCCAAATCTACTCAACAAGTTCACACATAACTTATCCAAATTTTTTCAACAAATCCTCTCTAGGACTTGCTCAATTCTGCTCAATAAGTCCTCTCTAGGACTTGCTCAAATATGCTCAATAAGTCCTCTATAGTATTTGCTCATATCTTCTCAATAAATCCTCTATAGGACTTGCTCAAATATGCATAACAATATTTCACAAAAACTTAACTCAAAACAGTCCACAAGTCTTATCAAAGACTTGTCTCAATCACATAGAATCATAAAGAGAATTATTAGAGACTCAATATGTTCTAAGCTCAATGTACAATCAATATCTCAAATCAATCTCATAGAAGCATAAAGAGAATTGTTAGAGACTCTATATTTTCTATACTCAAATCCCAATCTCAACTCAATAGAAGCATCAAGAGAATTGTTAGAGACTCTATATGTTCTATACTCAGATCTCAATCTCAACTCAAATCAACCTCAATCTCAACTCAAATAAGAATATTGAATATTTTATTTCTAGGAACTTGAACAACCACATGCATCCACTTGACTAGGCTTAATCAACTCAACTCAACAAATCACCTCAAGGAACAATCCTTTTTCACAAACCCTAGTCCAAGCATGTATTAACCAACTCAAAATATTTCCAACAATGCTCAAGCACAAGTTTTACATAGCAATGATACTCATGTTCTTTTCTAACTCAAGTTCAAGTTCATTTCATCATCAATGGGCTTAAACAACAATGCTAATAAAACAAGGTTTAAATACAACTCACAAACCATAAAACCTTGAAGAATTCAACCAATCATTTTATCAAAGGAAACCATAATCAATCCTTTTCTCTCCAATGATATTTCAAAAATCAACCACCATAAACAAACAATAGGAGAATGTGCCCATACCTTTTTGATGCCAATAAGTTGTCCACAAAATCTGCCACACTTAAACACAACTTTCCTTTCCAATATAAAAAAGGGTTAATGGATTTCAAATAATCACAAAATAAAGAATTACTCAAATCACACCCTTTTTACTCCAAGTTAATAAACACATCACAGCCCTAATAACAAACTTTAATTTCCATTAACTACCTTATAACTCCAAACTTTAGGGCTAATAAAAATTATTTAAATGCAAAACGTAATTACCTCCTCAAGGGGATTCAAACCGTCGACTTGCCACACTGCGAGCGTCTTAGCCATGACTAAGATTCCACATGAGATAGGTGCTTGTTGGAAAGGCAAAGGTCCAAAGTGCCTTAAACCTTCCTCCACCTTCCACAAAAGACAAAGCACCAAAGCGCTTTCCACACGCCTTTCGAAACACTATCCAAGATATTCGAACCCTGGTGTTTGCGTTGCCTTGTCCCTTAAACCAAAATGATTTTCCAATGCGCCACGCTTCCCACCATGATTTGACTTTCCAAGCACTGTCATTTTCTTTCATGCTTCTCTTCTCAAAATTTGTACGAGCTCATAGACTTATTCGAATGCCAAAAATTTATCACAAGAGCAAGGATACAACTTTGATTCATTTACCACCCCTTTATATAGTGTTTAAAACACTTCGAATACGTCGATGGAAATATGAATTTATGTTTTCTTGATGACGTTGGTAGGAAAATTTACATTTAAATTTAAATTTGAATTTAAATTTTAAATAATTAAAATTTAAACCAAATATTAAAACTCAAATAACTCCATCACTAGGGCACCTTTTTTGATGAAACAAAAGCCCAACTTGGGTTTTAAGAAAAACCTAGATCAAAATTGATGTCCATGGTTTTAACTAAAACCTTTTATTTTTCTTGCCTTGGTTTTCACAAAAACCCTTCGTAGATCCTTTTAACATTAAATGCTCTTTTGACATCAATGACAACATTTTAGCTTAGGGACTCAAAATGTGTCCAAAAATATCCCCCTTTGTCATTGATGGCAACCCAAATCCTTTTACTAAATTCTGACCTTCTTTTTTGCTCCCCTTGGGACTTTGGTTCCCATGGCTCAATGCTCTCTCAGATATCAAATTTCTCCTCATATCCAAAAACTTTCACCATAATACACAAATCTCTCCCCCTTTGACATCAATGGAAAGGGTCACCTTTGGGGCTCAGGTCTAAGAATTAAGCCTCTTATCTTAGTCCCTTCCCCACCTCCACATAAGGTGGTTAATTCTGGGGTGGGAGTATTTCTACTCCCCGAAAGCACTGTTCTCTGCCTTTATCTTTTCCTCTTTATTTTTGTTGAATCCTCTCATTGTTTCTTTCCAAGTCATCATCCCTATTCCTATCATCACTTTTGTTCTCATACATGTTCATGTTCTTGTTCTCCTTCTTCTTTGAGACTCTTTTATTTTTGAGTCTCTGTTCCTATTCATGTTCTTGTTCCTGTTCATGCCTATTTTTGGAATATTTGCTCTACACCATCTTGCTATGTGACCATAATTATTGCACTTATAACACTTAATGTTATTATTCCTTGGATGTGCAACTATCTTAAGATTTCTCCTAGTGAATCCATATCCTAGTTTGTTATGAATCCTATAATTCATTGCCATGTGACCAAAATCATTACACGAATAACAATATCCTTGGAAAATTTATTCTCTTCCATATACTTGTCTTTCATGTGACCTGGACTGTGAATCCATGTGCCCAAACCTATGACATGAGAAGCATCTTCCATTGAAGCTTCCTTGTCTAGACCCCATTGGTCTCCTATTTTTATTTTTGTTCCATCTAAATCTTCTTTGTCCATTGTACCTATTGGACTCACTACAATCTTACGCATCCTTAGAAGTTTCATTTTTACTTTCACTTACCTCTGAGAATCCTTCTTCTAAAGTACCTTCTTCTTCAAGACCTGAAGTAGAATTTTCTACCCATTTATTTTGAATCTATTTAGAATCAAGACATGTTTTGTTTGATGCTCCTCTTCGTATCCTAACTATTTTATCCATATTATTTTCATTGGTTACATACTTGTATAGCTTATTCTTGGAATCCTCTAGATCTTCCTTTAGTAGTGCAACTTCACGTGTTAACTTTTCACATTCCAGGATCTTTGCTTCTAACTTATCTTTGAAATTGCTTGCCATAGCATTTGAATTTTATAAGTCCTCTATGAGAAATAATCTTTCTTCATCACATTCTTGAAATTGACTTTCAAGTTTAGAGTGTTGCTTTCTTACCTGATTTACTGTGTCAAGAGCACATATAAGTTCTCCCTTGAGATCATAATCATTCTCTATTGAATAGTCCTCTATTTATTTTCCTTTTTCCATATCATTCCTTTCTTTTGACATATCTTCTATAGGATCACTCACTTCTTCTTCTTATAATGCCATTAGAATATTCTCATTCGGTTTACCAAGTGCATCTTCAAAATCATCATCACTGAAACTATAGCCATCCCTAGTGCAATCATCTTCAAGATGTCCAAATTTATCACATCTAAAATACTTGAGAATAACTAGATCTTTTTCTTCAACCATAAACAATACTTCATCTCTATCATTGTCTGAAAAACTAGCATCACTATCAATTGAGTACTTAGTTGAATTATCCGCATAGTAACTTGGCTCTCCTTTTTCTGCTTCTTGTCTCCCTTGTGCTTATTTAGAACTAAGTCATGTTATGGTGACTGATGATCTTTGTGCATTGATAGTCCTTTCCAAGGTCCTTGAATTTTCCTTAGACTTGTGTAGCTTATCCTTAGAGCCTTTTACTTCCATCCTTAGTGAAACTATCTCATGCTCTAATATTTCACACTCTAGATATTTTGTCTTTAATTTTTCAACCATACCTTCTTCAATTTTTCTTGTCTCTTCAACTTTGATTTTGAAGTTGGTGAGTTCCTATAAAAACCTTTCTTTTGCTTTTTCATATTTTTGAGCTTGGACCCTTAATCCTGAGTTCTCCCTTTTTAATTCTTAAAGAGTAAACATAAGCCTTTCACATTCTATCTCTTTTACCTTTTTCAACCATACCTTTTTCAACTCTTCTTACCTTTTCAACTTTATCTCTCAAGTTAGATATATCATGTAGAAGCTTTGTCTTACATTTCTCATCTTCTTGTATTTGAGCCTTCAATTCTAAATTTTTTCTTTTCAATTCAACAAGTTCCTTAACACTGGCTTCCTTATTTTATTTATCTGAATCTTCCTCTTAAATTTCTTCTATTGTCTAAAGTGGAGTTTCTTCTTGATACCTGCTTCGACTATTCTTGTTATCCTTTTTTGACACATTCTTTAGAACTTCAAATATAAGAGAATCATATTCATATTCTCTTATATCAAACCCATTGCAATAACTTGCATCATGACCAATTTGACCATAGATAAAACATTCTTCACCTTCTTGTGAACAATAAGTTGCATGATGACTTGTCTTTCCACAACTGGTACAAAACTTTATCAATTTCGATATTTCTCCATTACTTGATTTATCTCTTAAATCTATTTCCATGTGTCCTCCCAACACAACAATATTAAACTCATATTCCTTTTCTTTCATGACCATAGGTGTTATTTTCTTCTTGTGTCTCATGATTTTGCTCTTGCATTTCTTTGCCATTTGTGTTCTTGCAGGATCTTCCTTCAAGTTGCTAAACCCTTTCTGAAGGAACCAACTTTGATACAAATTGAAGAACACAAGCTTATACTGAGAGGGGGGTGAACATTATAAGACCACTTTTTATTTTTCTTTCCCAAACAATATTAATCAATACAATCAATGGCAATATCAATAGCAATAACCAAAGAAATACACCAATCATCACACATAATAGAGACACAGATTTTAATGTGGTTCACCCAGTGTGGGCTACATCCACAGAGAAAATATTTCTTCTAAATATTTCTCAAATAATCTCTTGGGAATCTTTCCCAAATTAAAATGTTTATGGACTTCTATCCAAAGGAGATGCTAATTCCCTAATCTCAAGTTCATGGATCTCTTACACAGGAGAACTCTTTCTCATTTTGATCTAGCTAGTGATCTTCTAGAAGACTCTATCTCTCTGTTGTACTGACTTATGGATCTCTCTCCACTTGAAGACTCCTCACTCAGATCTGTCTTCAATTATCCTAGCTATTGGATATCTATCCACTAAGACTATCTCCTCTATACTCTGTCATCTCGAAAGCTCTCTCTCAATACTATACCAAACACAGTTCATTTTGTCTAGCATATTTATGCTCAATCTATTGCACTAAACACAGTACAGTTGGTCTAGTACAATTCTTCTCAATAGGTTCACCTATAACTTGCTCAAATTTGCTCAACAGATTCACACAAAACCTATCCAAATCTGCTCAACAGGTTCACACAAAAACTGTCCAAATCTATTCAACAAGTTCACACAGAACTTGTCCAAATCAGCTCAACAAGTTCACATAGAACTTGTCCAAATCTTCTCAACAAGTTCACACAGAACTTGTCCAAATCTACTCAACAAATCCTCTCTAGGACTTGCTCAAATATTCTCAATAAGTCCTCTCTAGGACTTTCTCAAATCTGTTCAATAAGTCCTCTATATGACTTTCTCAAATCTACTCAATAAGTCCTCTATAGGACTTGCTAAAATTTGCAAAGCAAGCTTTCACAGCAAGCTTTCACAAAAGCTTAACTCAAAAAAGTCCACAAGTCTTCTCAAATACTTGTCTCAATCACATAGAATCATAAAGAGAATTGTTAGAGAATCAATATGTTCTAAGCTCAATGTACAATCAATATCTCAAATAAATATCATAGAAGCATAAAGAGAATTTTTAGAGACTTTATATTTTCTATACTCAAATCCCAATCTCAACTCAATAGAAGCATCAAGAGAATTGTTATAAACTCTATATGTTCTATACTCATATCTCAATCTCAACTCAAATCAACCTCAATCTCAAATCAAATAAAACTCAAATAAAAATATTGAATAGTTTGTTTCTAGGAACTTGAAAAACCACATGCATCCACTTGACTTGTCTTAATCAACTCAATTCAACCAATCACCTCAAGGAACAATCCTTTTTCACAAACCCTAGTCCAAGCATGTATTAACCAGCTCAAAATGTTTCCAAAAATGCTCAAGCACAAGTATCACATAGCAATGATACTCATGTTCTTTTCTAACTCAAGTTCAATTTCATTTCATCATCAATGGGATTCAACAATAATGCTAATAAAACATGATTTAAATAGAACTCACAAACAAGAAAATCTTGAAGCATTCAACCAATCATTTTCTTAAGGGAAACCACAATCAACACTTTTCTCTCCAATGATATTTCATAAATCAACCACCATAAACAATCAATAGGAGAATGTGCCCATACCTTTTTGATGCCAATAAGTTGTCCACAAAATCTGCCACACTTAAACACAACTTTCCTTTCCAATATAAACAAGGATTAATGGACTTCAAATAATCACAAAATAAAGCATTACTCAAATTGCACCCTTTTCACTCCAAGTTAATAAACACATCCACCAAAGTCCCTTTTATTAAAACCCTTATCAAAAATAATAAACCTCTCAAAATTGCTTTTAAAAACCAACTCCTTATTTCTCCTAAAATTAATTCTCCATAACCATCAAATAAATCATAAACCAATTATGATTTGTAGTAATAATCACAGCCCTAATAACAAACTTTAATTTCCATTAACTACCTTATAACTCCAAAATTTAGGGCTAATAAAAATGATCTAAATGCAAAACGTAATTACCTCCTCAAGGGGATTCGAACCCCCGACTTGCCACACCGCGAGCGTCTTAGCCATGACTAGTATTCCACATGAGCTAGGCTCTTATTGGAAATGCAAAGGCCCAAAGTGCATTAAACCTTCCTCCACCTTCCGCAAAAGACAAAGCATCAAAGCGCTTTCCACATGCCTTCCAAAACATCGTCCAAGGGATTCAATCCCTGGTGTTTCCGTTGCCTTGTCCCTTAAACCAAAATGATTTGCCAATGTGCCACGCTTCCCATCAATATTTAACTTTCCAAGTGCTATTATTTTCTTTCATGCTTCTCTTCTCAAAATTCGAACGAGCTCATAGACTTATTCAAATGCCAAATATTTATCACAAGATCAAGGATAAAACTTTGATTCATTTACTACCGCTTTATATAGTGTTTAAAACACTTTGAATACATTGGTGGAAATATAAATTTATGTTTTCTTGATGACATGGTGGGAAACTTTACATTTAAATTTAAATTTGAATTTAAATTTTAAATAATTTAAATTTAAACCAAATATTAAAACTCAAATAACTCCATCACCGAGGCACATTTTTCGATGAAACGAAATCCCAAGTTGGGTTTTAAGAAAAACTAAGATCAAATATGTTGTCCATGGTTTTAACTAAAATATTTTATTTTTCCTGCCTTTCTTTTCACAAAAACCCTTCATAGATCCTTTTGACATTAAATGCTCTTTTGACATCAATGACAAAATTTTAGCTTAGGGACTAAAAATGTCCAACAGTTCTCAAGGACAAATAGAAGATGAGAAAATGATTATAGATTTGAAGAAGAAGCTTATTGATATTACCAATAAAACAAACAATTTAAGAGTTATTACAACAAATATATTAAATCCTATTATGATTGATGCATGTTGTGAAACTAATGATCTTCATCAAAATGAAAAATAAAATTGTGATACAAGTTATGATACTTCTAACTTTAAATTCATAAATATAGAAGAAATTGATCCAAGAGTAGAAGCTGAAGAAAATTTAAACATAATTCATAAAGAAAAAGAGTGCAAAGAGTGTGTGTGACAAATAATATTATAATAAAAACTTCAAACATTCGAACAATAGATGTGAACACTATAGTATACATGGACAAAATAGAGAAAGATGTTGGAATTATCATTGTTGCAAAATTTGTGGAGGTACAAATCATTCTAAAAGATATTTTTGGTACAAAAAAAAATGAATGGATATACACAATGATAATAAAAGCTCTTAATGGATTTACTCAGAGATATTTGTCAAAAATTAGATATGGGTATAAGAAAGGTATAAATTTCTTCAACAATAGATTTAAAAGAAAAATAGTAGATCACATGCATCCATAAGATCACTTGAAGATTGAAGATGAAGTTGAAGACCATGATTGAAGACTAGAGTCTTCAGCAACCAACTATTGTAATACAAGGGGGTGTTTGAGTATATTACATTATTTCGTACATTCTAATGTAACCCCATGGTATTGTTGGTAGTTTTTCCACACTAAAATTTTGATTGTAAAATGCTAAGTGTGAAAAGATAAAAATTTTGATTGTAAATTGCTAAGTGTGAAAAGATAAATGATGCAATGATTGTGCTAGTATTTATTTTGTTGTGATCATTTTAATATAATGTTTTTCTCCTCTTTTTTTATATTTCATCAAAAAATTAATAAGAGAGAATACAGTTTGGTGTGATTTTTCTAAAAAATAAATCAAAATTAAAGGAAAATAACACAATGAAAATCATCAAAGATGCTAGCGAGAATAAGAAAATAGAGATATTTTCAACCTAGGAACAACAAAGACAAAAAAATCACCTAATTTGAAGTAAATACAAGTGATTTCAGTCAAGTAGGGATGAAAATAGGGAAAAGCACCCCTCTAAAGCGAAAATCAATAGAAGGACATTCGGATTTTGGTTCCTTGAGTAGTGTTGAGTTTGATTACTTTTTGCTTATCCTTTATGATTAATTTCATGTCAATTATTAGCTAATATTAAATTTTGCATCTAAATTTAACTATTGGTAAATGCTTCTTGGAGGTTATCTCTGCAAATTGTGTGTGGTTCCTATGCCTTCCTTTCTGTTGTATGCTAATTAACACTTGATTTGTAATTTGGCTATTAGTTTATCTCCACTTAAATTTTTTGGTCATAGCCATATTTCTCATTTCTTTCTATCATTTCCCATCTCTTTCCTATCACACTAATCTTTAAATAAAATTATATTAGTAAGGGAACCAACCCTCTCTGGAGATTAGCCCAAAGGAAATTTATCTCTTTTGGCCTTTCAATGTTGGCTGGGTCTAGGATGCACAAGCATTTTATGATTAGATAGATTCATGACCAATAGTTTTGGTATGCCCAGTAGGATAAATTGTTTTCATAGTTAAAGGGAGCCATTGTTGATGAATCTTTGGCTTGTTGTTTTTTGGTAAAATCACCATAGGTGCTGAAAATTTTGACACACTTTGAATAATAATCAAGTTTTATTTTCACCTTTGTACTATATCTTTAAGACATCCGATGACTTATCTTTGCCCAAAAGCCTCTGAACGTGGAGTGAGAAAAATATTTCTTCATGATCACAAGATCAAAGGCCAAAAATCCAAAATATCCCATTGAGTTTTATGAACATGACACCTGAGTGTTAGGATAACATCCTAGGTTAGTCACTTTTGCTATCCCATCAAGTGCAATATCTTCATAGTTAGCTAGAATGTTCTCTATTCCTTTGAGTCATGCTAGCACAACCACTAGTTTTCCTCCTCAAGAAAACACTCCATTCCAAATGGCCCAAAATCCACCATAATAGCCACCAAGGTAGTTCCTAGTATGGAACCACTCTAGACCTCTAAATATGTAAGCTTAGAACCCAATTTTATAACTAGTAATGAAGGTTTTACCTACTTACGATGGTACATGGAAGACATCTTATGAGCATGTCCAATATGTGGCTACCTTGGTGATGATCCATAACATCACATATGAGGATATCATGGTAAGATTTATCATGCTCTCTTATAGGTAAGTTGCTTTATTTGTATCAGTCGTTACAACCTGTTACCATTACTACCTGGGACCAACCGGTTGAATTGTTAATAAAAGGTTTCAATTAAAAACTAGACTTGTTCTCTCTATTGCATCAATTTACCACCATTCAAAGGCATCCACAAGAGGAAATCATGGAATTTAATGTTAGGTTCACTCAAACTTGGTATAAATTTTTTGATGGTCTTTGGTCGACTCCAAAGCAGGAAATATTTTACTACCTCTGAGATTTCAAATATGACATCAGTATGGCCATCCAATAGTCTAATATCAACATATTTCTTGATATGTATTATATTGTGCAAATGGCCAAAGCTGACCTAATTTCTATTGGTAAGCTTTCACTAAAAATGACAATGTCTATTTTTCTCAATCTTCCATAGTATTTGTACACTAATGCATCTTCCCAGCCCTTGCCTATGTCCCCTATGTATCCAATCCCTTTATGGAATTCAAGCATATATCAAACCACGATGATAGTTTTTATCTCTCAACTGCCTGATCTAACTAGTCCCCAGTTACCCATTGTAATTTCATTCCCAACACTACCATATTTGCTTGTACCTCTTCCATTACCAACTCCTCTAGTGCCCTCAAACCCTGATCCACAAGAAAAGGTGCTAAAATATTTGTAGTCAATGAACTCAACCATAAGAGTGATGGGTAATGAGATCACAGTTATTAAAAGGAAGTAGGCTTAAAGATATTTCTAGCCTAGGATATTTCAATCGTTGTTGATCACCAGGGAGTACGCAAATTCAACTAGCAAAGCACTTGAGATAAATATAACTATATTGGCAAATGAAGAAGCTAGGACATCAAACAAAGCATGTTTGTTATCTATGTGTAATGATCTGCATGGTAAGAAAACTTGCATGGTTCACTTGAACTATGTGCAGACATTAGCAAAACATTATTTTGATGGTCAAATCAACATGATAATAGAATTCAATCATAATTTTATGGTCCCTTCTAAAGAACAAGTTTTAGTTATCACGAGAGCTAGAATAAAAATTTTCATCGTAGGCCTAGCTAAGGTGGAGTCCCAAAAGGTACCTTCTGATTCAAAGTTGCAAAATGAGAAAACAAATGCAAGCAAAATTAGTTTTTCCAGCACTCAAGCTAGATGCACTTGTCCTACTAAAATATCTTTTACCTCTATAAGAAAAAGAGATATTGCAAGAAAATATTTCAACTTTACAAGCAAAATATAAAATGGAGGAACAGGCCAGGGAAAAGCACAAATACCCATCCTTGACCAAGTGTTAGAGGGTAGAAGCTACACAATAGTATTATAGTAGATATGAGGTTGCCAATGAAGGAAAAGAGTCCAGTACATATTCATACAACATTGTTGAAGAGTTGAAAAGGATTCCAACCAAGGTGAGTCTCTATGATGCACTACAATTACTTGGACAAGTGGAATTGTTGCAAGAATAGCTATTTTTTTTTAAATATAAGGGGCATAATCCAACTTAGATAGTGTTAGCTCAAACATTGATAACTTCTACCACTGGATAGAATAGACCACCTCCTTTCTACCTATCTCTCAATATGGAAGGTTGTATTGTGCACAATTGCATGATCTACTCTGACGCTACAATGAATATCATGCAAAAGGTAGTTTGTGACATTATGGATATGGAATATACAAGGAGTAGCTCTGGTGTTTTACAATTATATGGAATCCCTATGAGGATATTGAGGGTCATTAAATAAATTCCCATCGTGCTACATAAAATACCTTATATCACTATGATCCAAGAGGTGGTCATGGTTGATCTGGAGTTGTACTTTAGTATGTGCCTATCATAGGAATTCATTGTGAAGTTGGGAGGATACCTTTCTATATATTATTTTCATTTGGATATTCCTATAAAATTGAGGAGAATACGTATTTATAATGAGAAGCATTCAACTTATCACATAAAAAAAATTGAAGAAGAAGATAAACACGAGTTTTACCAACTTGATGATCAAAGAATTGGAGGAATTAGATTTTATGGAAGAAGTTTTGGGACAACTTTGGATAGAATATGAGTTTTCAACGCTCAATTTTAATGCTATGATGGAGACTAAAATCAGTTGTTATACCATTACTAAGCCTAACAAATTTTAAGCAAAAGTGTTTGATGATGAAGATCGTATTCCTGATCAATCATGGAAGTTGTACTTCGATGGTGCTAGATGCAAGAATGGCATAGTAGCAAGGATTGTTCTCATTTTTCCCACTAGCATACAAAATACGTACTCTTATCGACTAACCTGGAGCTATAAAAACAACACCACCAAGTATGAAGAACTTTGCTTGGGTCTAAAAAAGGCATAGAAGCTTGAGATCAAGCAATTGTAGATTTTTGGAGATTTTGAGCTAATCGTCAACCAGGTAACCAGTAAATGTGTTTCCAAGAAAAATTACCTAAAGGTGTACTATAATAAGTTTTGGGACCTCTTTAAGGCTTATACAACATTGAACATCCAAGCAATCTCACAGGAGCATAAAAATCATACCTATCTCCTAGCATCCCTTGGTGCCAATTTTTCCCTAGTTGAGCATGTGGTGAGAAATCCAAAGACTTTAAAATTAGTATACATACCTTCAATCCTTGACAAAAAATATCTTCTAGCCAGTATTCAAAAGTTATGAATAAATTGTTAATTTTTTGATAAAAGAAGCTAGTAATATGGAAGAAGGAACACTTGATGAGGAAGAAGTCGAGGGGTTTATCCAGTTGTGGAATAATTATATCCCAAAGGGATTGATTACACTTTAGAGTCTCTTTGATAAAAATAACAAAATAAAAAATATAATATCAAAGTGGACAAAAAGGAGTACACTAAACTATAGTTGGGACCTGAGAAGTCGATTAAAATCAGTATTGATTGCACTCAAAAATATTTGGATTAGATTAAGGAATTATGTTATGAGTACCTAGACATTATCTCTTAGAGCTACCAAGATTTGAAATGCTACAATAAATATGTTATCCAACATACCATTGAGTTTTAGGAAGGAGTTAAACCCTTTAGGTAAAATTAGAGACTCGTTAATCCCAAGATTGAAACCCTGATGAAAGCAGAACTTTTGAAGATGCTGGAATCCAAAATCATATACCTGATTAAGCACTCTGCTTAGATAGAAAATATGGTCCCCGTGAGAAGGAATAATGGAGATATCCACCTTTGTGTAGACTTTTGAAATTTAAACTAGACATCTCTAAAGGATCAGTATCCACTACCACAAATAGATCATATTTTGTATGTAGTTGTTGGTGCTCAGAGATTCTCTTTGTTAAACATATTATTCAGCTATAACCAAAGTTGGGTCAAGGATGAAGACCAATATAAAATGACGTTCACCATGAAATGGGGAAATTTTGCTTATCAGTGGATGCCATTTGGTCTCTCAAATGTTGGCACAAATTTGTAGAGAGTGATGGATGTAGCTTTCAAGGAGTTGTTAAATCATGTTATTGTGATTTATTTGGATGACATGACTATATTTTCTCACAATAGGGAGGAGCATAGTCTACATTTGAGAGAAGTGACTAAAAAGTGCCAAGAGTTCAGAATATAAATCAACTTGAATAATTCCATATTCATGATAAAATAAGAAAAGCTCCTAGGCCATGTTATTTTAAAGAAAGGTTTGGCGATTGATCCAACTAGAGTTGAGGCCCTCCTGAAGATTTTTTTGCCAACCAACAAGAAGGATTTGCAATCATTCTTTGGGTAAATCAACTTTGTTTGAAAGTTTGTTGTAGATTTCACCCAAGTGGTAAAGTCAATGAATGAGATGTTAAAGAAAAATTTCGAGTTCAAATGGACTGAGTAAAGGAAGAAAGAATTCAAGGAAATCAAAGAAAGGATTGCTCAAGCCCCGGTCCTAGTGAACCTTGATTACTCAAAATATTTTATACTATATGTCGTTGGTGAGAAAGAGAGCTATGCGGCGATTCTTACACAGAAGGGAGATGATGGAGATGAGCGACCGATAGCTTTATTGATTCAAGTCATCCAATCACATGAAGAAAAATATAATTATTGAAAGGCAAGTATATGCGATGATGAAATCCTTGAAGAAGTTCCAGCATTTTTTTTTTCAAAGAAAAACAATAGTTTATGTTGTTCATCCAAATTGTTAGAGTTTCATCATCTAGGGAGACCTTGGATACAAGAGAGGAGGGTGGGTCTCTAAAATCCAGGAGTATGATGTTGAAATCTGACCAACCAAGTTGGTTCATGACCAAGCATTGTGTTAAGAGCTTGCAAAAAGTACTACATCTAAATCCATTGTTTACCAACTTCGAGATTTAAGAAGTAATTTTGCTAATTACTCTGGAATGATCATGATTTGACAGAGGAGCTTGTCAAATATTTCTATTTAGGAATATGTACTCCACACCTTAATGCCTCACATAGAAGGAGATTCAGACTTCAAGCTCTTAGGTACATGATGATGTCGAATGGGTTGTTCCATAGAAAAATTGATGGAATACTTCTCAGGTGTGTTCAATAATTAGATAAATAAAGAACCCTAGAGGAGTTTCACTCTACAAATGGCATTGAAGATGATCAAAGCAAGATATTTCTAGCATAATCTCTTTGCAGATGCTTTCAAAGTTAGTCAAAATTGCAATAAGTACCAAAGATATATCGACAGAATTGAAAGTGCATCATTACCCCTTCATCCAATTCAAGTAGAAGCACTTTTTCAACAATGGGGCTTAGAATTTATTGAGGTTATTGATCCCAATTCCTCTACCAAACACAAATACATCCTGATTACAACCAACTATTTCATCCAATGGTTAGAAGCAATCATAACCAGTAAGGTAGATCAGGTAATAGTTATCACTTTCCTTGAAGGTTTAATCATTCATTTTGTCATATCATATGTAATCATAATAGACAATGGGACTCCATTTATCGGTGCCAATATCAACGAATTCATGGATAAGTGTAGGATTTTTTAAAGTATATCATCCAACTATTATCTGAAGGGGAATAGTTTGGATGAATTCACAAACACGAATTTGCTGATAATTCTAAAGAGAACCCTTGGAGATAACAAGCATACTTGGAACTTGCTCTTGAATCAAGCATTATGGGTCGATCGTATATTTGTAAAAAAATCTATCAAAACATCCCATTATTCCTTGGTATACAACAAAGAAATAACTCTATCCTTTCATATTAAATTGCAAACTCTTCAATCATGCCACTTGTTGCATGGTGACGATGATGAATTTGATCCCATGAGCATGAGATTGACTCAATTTTTACAACTGGATGAAGAGAGGGATAAATCATACAATACCTTCATGAACATGCTCGGATGACACAAAAATTATTTGGCAAGAGAAATTTTGAGAAGTCACTCAAGGTAGGTGATATATTGCTGAAATGGAATGAAAACAAGGCTAATCCTAGCAAGCATCAGAAGTTTGAAGTGATATGGGAAGGTCCTTTCGAGGTTTCATGTGTAAACCAAATCAAATCATTTTATTTGCAAGATATGGAAGGTCATGCGCTACCGATTATCGTAATGGTCTTCATTTGAAGGTCTACCATCAATGACATAATTCTGATCAAGTGTGTATATATGTATATACGTTGTTATGTTATTTTGTTTCTGGTTCCTAAAAAAAAATTATTTCACTGAGAGAAGTAATTTCACCCTCAAGACAGGTGATTTCACTCTGAAAACATCTCGTCACTTCTAAAACATCATTTTCACCCTTAAAATATTTTAAGAAGTTTGTTACAAAAAAATTAAAAGGATTCAGGTTGTTTTTTTTTTAATAAATTATTAAAACATCATTCTTGGTAGCATGGACCCATTAGATTTTAACAGTTTGTTTTTTTTTGACTAAAAGTGCCCTTTTATCTTTAAATTATTGAAAAATAAAAAAAGAAAGAAAAAAAAGCAAAGAGAAGAATTTTTTTTAAGGTAAAAAGTATTTTTTCCCAACAAAGAAGATTTGCCATGTTTTTTCTAGTTTTGGGGTGAAATCCCTTGGTGCCCCACCAACAAATGTTTTTGGAGTGAAACTGATAGAAAAGATTTAAAAAGAAAAAAAACAAATCACATGCTTTTTCAAGAACTCCAAGTGGTAAATTTATTTTCAAAAAATAAGGGGGAAAATTTAATTTTGCCTTGCTTTTTCATGCAAAGCACTATTAGTTAAAGCTTGCTTTTTAGCAATAGGATTTTTGGGGCCAAATTGAAAAGATAAATTATTTTAAAGGATTTTCCAAGCATGTAGTTTCACCAAGCAAATTGGGAAGATTATTTTTTGAGCATCATTCGAGTGAAGCTGACATGTTGCATTGGTATTTTCACTACAGTTGACATTTTTGGTAGGAATGGCACGCCTAGTGGATGTTTTTCAATAATTTTAGAGTGATCTCTAGTTAATTGCAAGAAATAAAGATAATTTCACTAAAGATCTTAGAAGATATTTTTGGCAGTTTAATGTAGCGCAATTAATATTTTCACCCCAAGAGAACACCCATCACTCACACATGGTATTTGCTTTTCCTGAGATGAGTTGTTAAATACCCAGATAAATGTGGTTAAGTATGGAGTTCAAGGAAGATTCATAGCATGAGGGTATTATTGGTAGTTAAGTTCTCATTAAAAATGTGTTGGGTGAGAGAACCAAGGAGCACGTTCACCCAAATTCATTAGGTGTGACACCTGCATTAAATTTGATAGTTGGGGTGAAAGTTATAAAAATGGGTGAATGAAAAGCTTGCAGAAAAATAATGATTAAGATTATTTCTTCTAGAGTATTGTCATATTACTACTGCTCTATTACAAAATTACTAGATTATTGCAATAAAATTTATGGTATGAATATGGGAAAGAAGGCTAATTATTCAAAGAAAGCTGCAAAGCCGAAGAAAGCACAAGAAGGCAAAACAAGCTAAAAAATCCAAGCAAAATGAAAATATAGATCTCGACCCATATTCTAATGCACTATCTTAGATTGGGTACTATGCTATTTTGAACAAAGGCATAGAAAAATTATGCCAGGATGTGGAAGCTACTATCAAGCAAGACTTGATGCCCAAAATCCCATTAAATATTTCCTATCATGCATAGCTTTCCTGGTACCTATATACACCTATTCATCCTTGCCCTAAGCTGGTAATTATGAATTCAAAGTTTTATCAGCCTGCAACAAGGGCCATTTAAAATATGAAGGGATAAAAATTATTCACCATCTCACTCAACATAGTTAGAGAGCCATTTTCTTGTGGAGTGAAGCCTTACTAGGATGTCATCCTTAAGAAAACACTCTAGTCCAAATGGCCCAAAATCCACCACCATAGACACCAAGGTAGTTCCTAGTATGGAACCACTCTAGACCTCTAAATATATAAGCTTAGAACCTAATTTTAGAAGCAATAATAAAGTATTTACCTGCTTACGATGGTACATGGAAGACATCTTATGAGCATGTCCAAGATGTGGCTACCTTGGCAATGATCCATAGCATCACAGATAAGGATATTATGGTAAGATTGCTTGTGCTCTATCTTAGAGGTAAGTTTATTTATTGATGTTGGTCATTACAGCCTGTTATCATTACTACTCAAGACCATTTGGTTGAATTGTTAATCAAAGGTTTAAATGAACAAGAGGACTCGTTCTCTTTATTGCATCATTTTACCACCATTCAAAGGCATCCACAAGAGGAAATCATGGAATTCAATGTTAGGTTCACCCAAACTTGGTATAAAGTTCCTAATGGTCTCCGACCGACTCCTAAGTAGGTAATATTTTACTACATTTGAGATTTCAAATTTGACATCAATATGGCCATCTAACAGTCTAATATAAACATATTTCTTGATTTGTATTCTACTGCGCAAAAGGCCAAAGCTAACCTGATTGCTATTGGTAAGCTTCCACTAAAAATGGTAATGTCTATTTTTCTCGATCTTCCATATTATTTTTATGCTAATGCATCTTCCCAGACCTTGCCCATGTCCCCCATTTATCCAATACCTTCATGGAATTTGATTATATCTCAAACCACGATGATAGTTTTTGTCCCTCAACTGCCTACTCCAACTATTCCATAAATACCCACTCTAGTTCCATTCCCAGCACTACCATATTTGCTTATACTTCTTCTATTACCAGCTCCTCTAGTGCCTTGAAACCCTGATCCAAAATAAAAGGTGCTAAAATATTTGTGGTCAATGAAATCAGCTATAAGAGCAATGAGCAGTGAGATTACATTAATTAAAAGGAACCAAGCTAAAAGAGATTTCTAGCCTAGGAGATTTCAATCGATGTTGATCACCAAGGAGCAAGCAGCTTCAACCAGCAAGGTATAAGAAAAATTTGATTATATTTGCAAACGAAGAAGCTAGAACATCAGATAAAGAATATTGGTTCTCTATGTGCAATGATCTGCATGGCAAGGAAACTTGCATGGTTCACTTGAACTATGTACAGACATTGGCAGAAATTTCTTTCAATGGTCAAATCAACATGATCATAGAAGTCGATCATAATTTTATGGTCCCTTCTGAAGAACAAGTTTTAGTTCTCATGAGAGCTAGAAGAAAACCTGTCATCGTGGAACCAGCTGAGATGGAGCCCATAAAGGTACCTTCTGATTCAAAGGTGCAAAATGAGAAAAAACAAATGCAAGAAAAAGCACTTATTCCAGTGCTCAAGCTATATGTTCCTATCCTACTAAAATATATTTTGCCTATGGAAGCGAAATAGATATTGTAATAAAAGGGTTCAACTTCACAAGAAAATTATGAAACAAAGGAGCAGGCCAAGTAAAATCTCAAATACCCATCCTTGACCAAGCGTTAGAAGGTAGAAGCTACACAAAATTATTAGAGCATATATGAGGCTGCAAACGAAGGAAACGATTCAATTACATATTCGTACAACATTTTTGAATAGTTGAAGAGAATTCCAGCCAAGGTGAGTCTTTATGATGCACTACAATTACTTGGACAAGTGGACTTGTTGCAATAATAGCTGAAACTTGTGAAAGATAAGGGGAAGAATTCAAATTAGAGAGTGTTAGCTCAAATTTTAAAAAATTCTACCACTAGAAAGAATATACCACCCCCTTTCTACCTTTCTCTCAGGATGGAAGGTCGGATTGTGCACAATTGCATGATCGACTCCAATGCTACAATGACTATCATGCAAAAGATAGTTTGTGACATTATGGATATGGAATATACAAGGAGAAGCCCTGGTGTTTTGCAATTATATGGAACCCTTGTGAGGATAGTGAGGGTCATCAAAGAAATCTCAATCATGCTACAAAAATACCTCAGATCACTATGATCCAAGAGGTGGTCATGGTTGATTTGGAGTCATACTTCAACATGTGCCTATCACAAGAATTCATTGCTAAGTTGGGAGGCTACCTTTCTCTAGACTATTTTCATTTGAAGATTCCTATAAAAGGGAGGAAAATCTCTATTTAAAATGAGAAGCATTCAATTTATCACATAGAAAAAATTGAAGAAGAAGATAAACACATGAGTTTTGTCAACTTGATGATCGAATAATTGGAGGAATTAGATTTTATGGAAGAAGTTTTATGCAAGCTTTAGATAGAATATGAGTTTTCAATGCTCAATTTTAAAGGCATGATGGATACTAAAATTGGCTTCTATACCATTACTAAGCCTAACAAAGTTGAACAAAGGTGTTTGATGATGAATATCTTGTTCCTGATCAATCATGGAATTTGTACTTCGATGGTGCTAGATGCAAGAATGGCGTAGGAGCAGGGATAGTTATCATTTATCCCATTAGCGTACAAAATACGTACTCTTATCGACTGACCTAGAGATATACAAATAACACCACCAAGTATGAAGCACTCTACTTGGGTCTAAAAAATCTAGAGAAGCTCAAGATCAAGCAATTGCAAATTTTTGGATATTTTGACCTAATCTTCAACCAGGTAACCAATAAATGTGTTTCCAAGCAACAGTACCTTAAGGTATACCATAATAAGGTTTTGGACCTCTTTAAAGCTTATACAATGTTGAACATCCAAGCAATCTCATGGGAGTAGAACAAGCATGCCAATCTCCCGGTATCCCATGGTGCTAGTTTTTCCCTAGTTGAGCATGTGGTGAGAAAGCCTAAGATTGTGAGGCTAGTATACATACCTTCAGTCCCTGACAAAAATATCTTCTAGCAAGTGTTCAAAAGTGATGAACAAATTATTAATTTTTTGATAAAAGAAGCTAGTAATGTGGAAGAAAGAACACTTGATGAAGAAGAAGCCGATGGTTTGATCCAGTTAAGGAATGATCGTATCCCAAAGGGATTGATTACACTTGATAGTCTCTTTGATAAAAATAACACAACAAAAAAATATAAGATTAAAATGGAAAAAAAGGAGTATACTAAACTACAATAGGACCTGAGAAGTCGATTAAAGTTAGTACTGATTGCACTCAAAAAGAGCTGGAGTAGATTAAAGAATTATGTTACGAGTACCTAGACATTGTCGCTTGGAGCTACCAATATTTGAAAGGCTACAATAAATATGTGATACAACATACCATTGAGTTGGAGGAAGGAGTGAAACCCTTTAGGAAAAATCAGAGACTAGTTAATCCGAAGATTGAAACCCTGATGAAAGCAGAACTTTTGAAGATGTTGGAATCCAAAATCATCTACCTGATTAAGCACTCTACTTGGGTAGAAAATATGGTCCCCATAAGAAGGAAGAATGGAGATATCCACATTTGTGTAGACTTTTGAAATTTAAACCAGACATATCTGAAGGATCATTATCCACTACCTCAAATTGATCATATTTTGCATGTAGTTGTTGGTGCTCAGAGATTCGCTTTGTTAGATAGATTATTCAGCTATAACCAAAGCTAGGTCAAGTATGAATACCAATATACAATGATTTTCATCGTGAAATTGGGAACACTTTCTTATTAGTGGATGCCATTTGGTCTCTCAAACGTTGGTGTAAATTTTTAGAGAGTGATGGACGTAGATTTCAGGGAGTTGTTAAATCGTGTTATTGTGATTTATTTGGATGACATGACTATATTTTCTAACAACAGGGAGGAGCATAGAGCAAAATTAAGATAAGTGATTAAAAAGTACCAGGAGTTTGAAATATCAATAAACTTGAAGAATTCCATATTCACAATCAAATAAGGAAAGCTCCTAGGCCATTTTATTTCAAAGAAAGGTTTGGCGATTGATCTAACAAGAGTTGAGGCCCTCCTGAAGCTTTTGTTGCCAGCCAACAAGAAGGATTTGTAATAATTCTTCGGGTAAATCAAATTTGTTCAAAATTTTGTTTTAGATTCCATGCAAGTGGAAAATTCGATGACTAATATGTTAAAGAAAAATGTTGAGTTCAAATGGACTGAGCAAAGAAAGAAAGCATTCAAGGAAATCAAATAAATTATTGTTCAAGCCCCGGTCTTGGTGAACCTTGACTACTCAAAATATTTTATCCTATGTCATTGGTGAGGAAGAGAGCTATGCAGTGGTTCTTACATAGAAGGGAGATGATGGAGATGAGCGAACGATATATTTCTTGAGTCAAGTCATACAATCACATGAAGAAAAATATAATCATTAAAATGCAAGTATATGTGATGATGAAATCCTTAAAGAAGTTCTAGTATTTTGTTTCTCAAAGAAAAATAATATTTTATGTTTATCATATAGATTTCTAGATTTTCATCATCTAGGGAGATCTTGGAGACAAGAGAGCAGGGTGGGTCTCTAAAATCCAGGAATATGACATTGAAATATGACCAACCAAGTTTGTTCGGGGTTGAGCATTGTGTTAAGAGCTTGCAAATAACACTACATCTAAATCCATGGTTTGCAAACTTGAATATTTAAAAATTAATTTTGCTAATCACTCTATGAATGACTGTGATTGGACAGAGAACCTTATCAAAATTTTCAATTCAAGAAGATATCCTCCACACCTTAATGCCTCATAGAGAAGGAGATTCAAACTTTAGGCTCTCAATTACATGATGATGACGAATGGGTTGTTCCAAATAAATATTGATGGAGTACTTCTCAGGTGTGTTTGATAATTAGACAAATAAATAATCCTAGAGGAGTTTCACTCTATTCTATCAATATGCCATTATGTAGGGAGGAAAATGGCATTGAAGATCATAAAAACAAGATATTCTTGGTCTAATTTCTTTGCAGATACTTTCAAAGTTAGTCAAAATTGTGATACGTCCCAAAGATATGTCAGCAGAAGCAAAAATGCATCATTGCCCCTTCATCCAATTAAAGTAGAAGCATTATTTCAGATATGGGTCTTAGACTTTATTTGGTCCATTGATCCTAATTACTCTACCAAACACAAATACATCCTGATTGCAACCGACTATTTCATCCAATGGTTAGAAGCAATCCTACTCAATAAGGTATATCAGGCAACAATTATCACTTTCCTTGAAGGTTTAATCACTCATTTTGGCATACCATATGCAATAATAACAAATAATGGGACTAAATTTATCGATGCCAAGATCAAAAAATTCATGTGTATAGTATTTATTTAAAGATATCATCCAACTATTATCCATAGAGGAACAATTTGGTTGAATCCACAAACAATAATTTACTAAAAACTATAAAGAGAACCCTTGGACATAACAAGCATAGTTGGCACTTAATCCTGAATCAAGCATTATGGGTCAATCATATCTCTGTAAAAAATCTATCAAAACATCCCCTTATTCGTTTGTATACAGTAAAGAAGTAATTTTTCCCATTCATATTGAATTGTAGACTCTTCAATCATGGCACTTGTTGTATGGTGACGATGATGAGTCTGATCCCATGAACACAATATTGGCTCAACTTTTACAAATGGAGGAAGAGAGGGATAAATCATATAATGCCTTCAAGGATGCCCAGATGACACAAAAATGATTTGGCAAGAGAACTTCTAAGAAGTCATTCAAGGTAGGTGATCTAGTGCTGAAATGGAATGAAAACAAGGCTAATCCTAGCAAGCATCACAAGTTTGAAGTGATATGGGAAGGTTCATTCTAGGTTTCATGTGTGAACCAACTCAACTCATTTTACTTGTAGGATATGGATGGTCATGCGCTACTGATTCTCATAAATGGTCTTCATTTGAAGGTCTACCATTAGTGATAAAATTCTAATCAAGTATGTATATATGTACATAATTTGTTATGTTACTTTATTTTTGGTTCCTAAAAAAAAAAAATCATTTCACTGAGAGAAGTAATTTCACCCTCAAGATAGGTGATTTCGCTCTGAAAACACCTCGTCACTTCTAAAACATCGTTTTCACCCTGAAATTTTTTTAAAAAGCCTATTACAAAAAAATTAAAAGGAATCAAGTTGTTTTTTTTTTGAAGAAATTATTAAAACGTCATTCTTGGTAGCATGGACCCACTTGGATTTTAATAGTTTGCTTTTTTGATTAAAAGTGCCCTTTTATTTTTAAATTATCGAAAAAGCAAAAAAGAAAGGAAAAAATAGCAAAGAGAAGAATTTTTTTTTAAGGTAAAAATCATTTTCGCTTGACAAAGAAGATTTACCATGTTTTTTCTAGTTTTGGGGTGAAATTCCTTGGTGCACCACCAATAGACGTTATTGGACGAAACTAACAGAAAATATTTAAAAAAAAATCAAATCACATGCTTTTTCAAGAACTCCAAGTGGCAAATTTATTTTTCAAAAAAGGGTGCAAAATTAATTTCACCTTGATTTTTCATGCAAAGAACTATCAGTTAAAGCTTGCTTTTTAGCAATAGAATTTTTGGGGCGAAATTGAAAAGATAAATTATTTTAAAGGAGTTTCCAAGCAAGTAGTTTTGCCAAGCAAAGTAGAAGAGTATTTTTGGAGCGTCATTCGAGTGAAGCTGACAAGTTGCATTGGTATTTTTGCTCCAATTGATGTTTTTGGTAAGAAGGGCACACCTAGTAGATATTTTCACTAATTTTGGAGTGATCTCCAGCTAATTGCATTAAATAAAGATAATTTCACTAAAACTCTTAGAAGATGTTTTTGGAAGTTTAATGCAACACAATTAATATTTTCACCTCTAGAGAGCACCCATCACTCACACGTGACATTTGCTTTTCCTGAGATAAGTCATTAAATACCTAGATTGCTCTTTTCAAAGTACGGATTTCAAGGAAGATTCATAGCATGAGGGCATTATTGGCAATTAAGTTCTCATTAAAAATGTGTTGGGTGAGAGAACCAAGAAGCACGTTCATCCAAATTTCTCATGCATGACACCTACATTAGATTTGGTAGTTGGGGTGAAAGTTATAAAAAGGGGTAAACCAAAAGCTTACAGAAAAATAAAGATTAAGATTATTTCTTCTGGAGTATTATTGTATTACTGATGATTTATTACAAAATTGGTAGATTATTGCAATAAAAGTTGTGGTACAAATATAGGAAAGAAGGCTATTGATTTGAAGAAAGCTACAAAGTGTAAGAAAGCACAAGAAGGTAAAAAAGTTAAAAAATCCAAGTGGAATGAAAATATAGATCTTGACCCATATTCTGATGCACTGGCTTAGATTGGGGACTATGCTATTTCGAAAAAAGTCATAGATAAATTATTCTAGGACATGGAATCTACTATCGAGCAAGGCTTGATGCCAAAAATCACATTAAATATTGCCTATCATGCATAACTTTCCTGGTACCTACGTACACTTGTTCATCCTTACCCTAAGCTGGTAATGGTGATTTCAAAGTTTTATCAACCTACAACAAGGGCCATTAAGAATATGAAGGGAGAAAAATTACTCACCATCTCACCCAGCGTAGTTAGAGAGGAATTTGCATGTGGAGTAAAGCCTTCCTAGGATGTCATCCTCAAGAAAACACTCCAATCCAAATGGCCCAAAATCCACCACCATAGCCACCAAGGTAGTTCCTAGTATGGAACCACTCTGGACCTCTAAATCTACAAACTTAGAACAAAATTTCGTAAGTAGTAATGAAGGCTTTACCTACTTATGATGTTATAGGGAAGACATCTTATGAGCATTTCCAAGATGTGGCTGCCTTAGTGATGATCCATAACATCACATATGAGGATATCATGGTAATATTGCTTGTGCTCTCTCTTATAGGTAAGTTGCTTTATCAGTACTGATCATTATAGCCTGTTACTATTATTACCTAGGACCAGTTGGATGAATTTTTAATCAAAGGTTTCAACGAACAAGCAGACTTTTTCTCTCTATTGCATTAGTTTACAACCATTTAGAGTCATCCACAAGAGGAAATTGTGGACTTCAATGTTAGGTTTTCCCAAACTTGGTATAAAGTTCCTGATGGTCTTCGGCTGACTCCTAAGCAGGTAATATTTTACTACCTTTGAGATTTCAAATCTGACATCAATATTCTAATGCACAAAAGGCCAAAACTAACCTGATTTCTATTTGTAAGCTTTCACTAAAAATGGAAATATCTATTTTTCTCGATATTCCATAGTACTTCTACGGTAATGTATATTTCCAACCCTTGCCCATGTCCCCCATGTATACAATCCCTTCATGGAATCTGAGTATATCTCAAACCATGATGACATTTTTTGTCCCTCAACTACCTGATCCAACTATTCCATAGTTACCCACTCCACTTCCATTCGTAGCACTACCATATTCACCTATACCTCTTCCATTACCAGCTCCTCTAGCACCCTCAAACCCTAATCCACAAGAAAATATGCTAAAAGAGTTGCGGTCAATGAACTCGGCCATAAGAGTGATGGATAATGAGATCACAATTATTAAAATGAAGCATGCTAAAAGAGATTTCTAATCTAGGAGATTTCAATCGATGTTGATCACCAAGGAGCAAGTAGCTTCAACTAGCAAAGCACCTGAGAGAAATTTTATTGTATTGGCAAATGAAGCTAGCACATAAGACAAATCATACTAGTTCTCTATGTGCAATGATCCACATGGCAAGGAAAGTTGTATGGTTCAATTGAACTATGTGCAGACATTGGCAGAAATGTTTTCGATTGTCAAATCAACATGATCATAGAAGTCAATCATAATTTCATGGTCCCTTTTGAAGAATAAGTTTCAATTCTCATGAGAGCTAGAAGAAAACCTATTATCGTGGACCCATTTGAGATGGAGCCCCTAAAGGTACCTTCTGATTCAAATGTGTAAAATGATAAAAACAAACACAAGCAAAAGTAGTTGTTCTAGCTCTCAAGCTAGATGCAAATATCCTACTAAAATATCTTTTGCCTCTGCAATTGAAAGAGATATTGTAATAAAAGGCTTCAACTTTGCAATTAAAATATGAAATAGAGGAATAGGCCAAGGAAAAGATCAAATACCCATCCTTGACCAAGTGTTAGAGGGTATAAGCTACATAGAAGTATCAGAGTAGATATGAGGTTGCCAATGAAGGAAAATAGTCCAATAAATATTCATACAATATGGTTGAAGAGTTGAAGAGGATTCTATCCAAGGTGAGTCTCTATGATGCACTGCAATTACTTAGACAAGTGGACTTGTTGTAAGAATAGCTAAAATTTATGAAATATAAGGGGAAGAATCCAACTCAGATAGTGTTAGCTCAAATGCTGACAACTTCTACCACTATAAATAATAGACCACCCCCTTTCTACCTATCTCTCAATATGTAAGGGTGGATTGTGTACAATCGCATGGTCGACTCCGACGTTGCAACTACTATCATGCAAAAGGTAGTCTGTGATATTATGGATATGGAATATACAAGGAGTAGCCCTAGTGTTTTGCAATTAGATGGAACCCCTATGAGGATAGTGGGTGTCATAAAAGATATTCCCATTGTGCTACATAAAATACCTTAGATCACTATGATCCAAGGGGTGGTCATGGTTAATCTGGAGCTATACTTTAGCATGTGCCTATCATGGGAATTCATTGCCAAGTTGGGAGGCTACATTTCTCTAGACTATTTTCATTTGGATATTCCTATAAAAGGGAGGAGAATTTGTATTTATAATGAAAAGCATTCAACTTATCACATAGAAAAAAATTAAGAAGAAGATAAACACATGAGTTCTGTCAACATGATGATCAAAGAATTGGAGGAATTAGATTTTATGGAAGAAGTTTTGGGTGAGCTTCAGATAGAAGACAATTTTTCAATACTAAATTTTAATGGTATGATGAATACTGAAATCAGTTGATATACCATTACTAAGCCTAAAAAAGTTGAAGCAAAGGTGTTTGATGATGAAGATCCCATTCCTGATCAATCATGGAAGTTGTACTTCGATGGTGCTAGATGCAAGAATGGCATAGGAGCAGGGATCGTTCTCATTTCTCCCACTAACATACAGAATATGTACTCTTATCGACTGACCTAGAGTTATACAAACAACACAACCAAGTATGAAGTACTCTGCTTGGGTCTAAAAAAGGTAGAGAAGCTCGAGATCAAGTAATTACAAATTTTTGGAGATTTTGAGCTAATCGTCAACTCGGTAACCAATAAATGTGTTCACAAGCAAAATTACCTAAAGGTGTACCGTAATAAGGTTTAGGACCTCTTTGAGGCTTATACAATGTTGAACATCCAAGCAATATCACGGGAGTAGAAAAAGCATGTCGATCTCCTAGTATACCTTGGTGCTAGTTTTTCCTCAGTTGAGCATGTGGTGAGAAATCCCAATACTATGAGGTTAGTATATAGACCTTCATTCCCTGACAAAAATATCTTCTAGCACGTGTTCAAAAGTGATGAACAAATTATTAATTTTATGATAAAAGAAGCTAGTAATGTGGAAAAAAAGAACACTTGATGAGGAAGAAGCCTAGGGGTTGATCCAGTTGTGGAATAATCATATCCCAAATGGATTTATTACACTTGAGAGTCTCTTTGATCAAAATAACACAACAAAAACTATAATATCAAAGTGGACAATAAGGAGTACATTGAACTGCAATTGGGACCGAAGAAGTTGATTAAATTCAGCACTGATTGAACTTAGAAAGAGCTAGAGTAGATTAAGTAATATGTCATGAGTACCTATACATTGTCGTTTGGAGCTACCAAGATTTGAAAGGCTATAATAAATATGTGATCCAACATACCATTGAGTTGTAGGAAGGAGTGAAACCCTTCAAGAAAAATTAGACTGGTTAATCCCAATATTGAAACCCTGATGAAAGTAGAACTTTTGAAGATGCTGGAATCCAAAATCATCTACCTTATTAAGCACTCTACTTGGGTAGAAAATATGGTCCTCATGAGAAATAATAATGGAGATATCCACCTGTGTGTGGACTTTCAAAATTTAAACTAGACATCTTTGAAGGATCACTATCCACTACCACAAATTGATCATATTTTGCATGTAGTTGCTGGTGCTCAAAGATTCTCTTTGTTAGATAGATTCTTCGACTATAACCAAATTTGGGTCAAGGATGAAGACCAATATAAAATGGTGTTCACCACGAAATGGGGAACTTTTACTTATCAGTGGATGCCATTTGGTCTCTCAAACATTGGCACAACTTTTTAGAGAGTGATAGACGTAGCTTTCAAGGAGTTGTTAAATCATGTTATTGTGATTTATTTGGATGACATGACTATATTTTATCACAAAAAGGAGGAGCATAATCTACATTTGAGAGAAGTGATCAAAAAGTTCTAGGAGTTTGAAATATCTATCAAATTGAATATATCCATCTTCATGGTAAAATAAGGAAAGTTTCTAGGCCATGTTATTTCAAGGAAATCTTTGGTAATTGATCCAACTAGAGTTGAGGTCCTCCTAAAGCTTTCGTTACTAGCCAACAAGAAGGATTTACAATCATTATTTGGGTAAATCAACTTTATTAAAAAATTTGTTACAGATTTCACCCAAGTGGTAAAGTTGATGATTGAGATATTAAAGAGAAATGTTGAGTTCAAATGGACCGAGCAAAGGAATAAAGCATTTAAGGAAATAAAAGAAATGATTTCTCAAGCCCCGATCCTGGTGAACTTTTATTACTCAAAATATTTTATCCTATATGTTTTTGGTGAGAAAGAGAGCTATGCAACGGTTCTTACACATAAGGGAGATGATGGAGATGAGGGACCAATAAATTTCTTGAGTCAAGTCATCCAATCGCATGAAGAAAAATATAATCATTGAAAAGCAAGTATATGTGGTGATGAAATCCTTGAATAAGTTCCAGCATTTTGTTTCTTAAATAAAAAAAATATTTTATGGTATTCATCTAGATTTTTGGATTTTCATCATCTAGGGAGAGGTTGGAGACAAGAGAGTAGGGTAGGTCTCTAAAATCTAGGAGTATGACGTTGAAATCTGACCAACCAAGTTGGTTCGGGGCTGAGCGTTGTGTTAAGATCTTGCAAAAAGCACTTCATCTGAATCCATGGTTTTCCAACTTGAAGATTCAAAAAGTAATTTTTCTAATTACTCTACGAATGATCGTGATTGGACAGAGGACCTTGTTAAATATTTACATTCAATAAGATGTCCTACACACCTTAATGCCTCATATAGAAGGATATTCATACTTTAGGCTCTCAGGTATGTGATGATGCCGAATGGGTTGTTCCACAAAAATATTTATGGAGTACTTCTCAGGTGTGTTGAAGAATTAGAGAAATAAAGAATCCTAGAGGAGTTTCACTTTGGTCTATTAGGAGGCCATTATGCAAGGAGGTAAATTGCGTTGAATATCATCAAAGAATGATATTTTTAGCCTACTCTCTTTGTAGATGCTTTCAAAGCTAGTAAAAATTGTGAGAAGTGCAAAAGATATGTTGATAGAAGCAAAAATGCATTGTTTCCCCTTTATCCAATTCAAGTAGAAGTACCATTTCAGCAATGGGGCTTAGACTTTATTGGGGTCATTGATACCAATTCATCTGCCAAACACAGATACATCTTTATTACAATCGACTATTTCACCCAATGGTTAGAACCAATCCTACCCAATAAGGTATATCATGAAATAATTATCACTTTCCTTGAAGGTTTAGTCACTCATTTTGGCATATCGGATGCAATCATAACTGATAATAGGACTCCATTTATTAGTGCCAAGATCAATGAATTCATGGGTAAGTAAGGGATTTATTTAAAGGCATCATCCAACTATTATCCACAGGGGAACAGTTTGGCTAATTACAAACAAAAATTTGCTGATAATTCTAAAGAGAACCCTTGGAGATAACAAGCATAGTTGGCACTTGCTCCTGAATCAAGCATTATGGGTCGATCGTATCTCTATAAAAAAATCTACCAAAAAATCCGCTTATTCCTTGGTATATGGTAAAGAAGTAATGTTGCCCTTTCATATTGAATTGCATACTCTTAAATCATGGCACTTGTTGTATGGTGACGATGATGAGTCTAATCCCATGAGCATGATATTGGCTCAGCTTTTACAGATGGAGGAAGAGAGGGATAAATCATACAATACCTTCATGGAACATGACTGGATGACACAAAAATGGTTTGGCAAGAGAACTTCTGAGAAGTCATTCAAGGTAGGTGATCTAGTGCTGAAATGTAACGAAAACAAGGCTAATCCTAGTAAGCATCACAAGTTTGAATTGATATGGGAAGGCACATTCTAGGTTTCATGCGTGAACCAACTCAACTCATTTTATTTGCAGGATATAGATGGTCATGAGCTACCAATTCTCGTAAATGGTATTCATTTGAAGGTCTACCATCAGTGACATAATTTCGATCAACTATATATATATGTACATAAGTTGTTATGTTATTTTATTTATGGTTTCTAAGAAAAAATTTTAGTTTATTGGGAGAAGTAATTTCACCCTCAAGATGTGTGATTTCACTCCGAAAACACCTCGTCACTTCTAAAACATCGTTTTCACCCCGAATTTTTTTTAAAATCCTGTTACAAAAAAATAAAATGAATCAGGTTGTTTTTTTCGAAGAAATTATTAAAACATCATTCTTGGTAGCATTGACCCACTTAGATTTTAATAATTTACTTTTATTTTATTAAAAGCGCCCTTTTATTTTTAAATTTCCAAAAAACCAAAAAATAAAGGAAAAAAAACAAAGAGAAGATTTTTTTTTAACGTAAAAAGCATTTTCACCCGACAAAGAAGATTTGCCATGTTTTTTTCTTTTTTTGGGGTGAAATCCCTTGGTGTCCCACCAACAAACATTTTTTGAGCGAAACTGATAGAAAAGATTTAAAAAAAATCAAATCACAAGGTTTTTCAAGAACTCCAAGTGGAAAATTTATTTTTTGAAAAGAAAAGGCAAAATTAATTTTGCCTTGCTTTTTCATGCAAAGCACTATCAGTTAAAGCTTGATTTTTAGCATTAGTCTTTTTGGGATGAAATTGAAAATATAAATTATTTTAAGGAGTTTCCAAGCATGTAGTTTCGCCAGGCAAAGGGGGAAGAGTATTTTGGAGCATTGTTCGAGTGAAGTTGACAAGTTGCATTGGTATTTTTTTTCTAGTTGGTGTTTTTGGTAGGAAGGGCATGCCTAGTGGATGTTTTCACTAATTTTGGAGCGATCTCCAATTAATTGCATGAAATAAAGATAATTTCACTGAAGCTCTTAGAAGATATTTTTGGCAATTTAATGCAACGTAATTAATATTTTCACCCCCAGAGAGCACCCATCACTCACACGTGGCATTTGCTTTTCCTGAGATGAGTCATTAAATATCAATATTACGCTTTACAAGATAAAAGTGGTTGAATACAAAGTTTGAGAAAGATTCAAAGCATGAGGGAATTATTGGTTGTTAAGTTCTCATTAAAAATGTGCTAGGTGAGAGAACCAAGGAGCATGTTAATCCAAATTCCTTAGGCATGACACTTGCATTAAATTTGGTAGTTGGGTGTGAAAGTTATAAAAAAAGGTGAATCAAAAGCTTGCAGAAAAAAAATATTAAGATTATTTATTTTAAAGTATTTTCAGATTACTGTTGCTTTATTGCAAAATTACTATATTATTGTAATAAAATTTGTGGTACGAATATGGGAATGAAGGCTACTGATTCAAAGAAAGCTGCAAATCTAAAGAAAGCACAAGAAGGCAAAAAAGTTAAAAAATCCAAGCAAAATTAAAATATAGATCTTGACCCATATTTTGATGCACTAGCTTAGATTGGGTACTATGCTATTTCGAACAAAGGCATAGAAAAATTGTTCCAGGACATGGAAGCTACTTTCAAGCAAGGCTTGATGCCAAAAATTCCATTAAATATTGCCTATCATTCATAGCTTTCTTGGTACCTATGTACACCTGTTCATCCTCACCCTAAGCTGGTAACGGTGATTTCAAAGTTTTATCATCCTGCAATAAGGGCCATTTAGAATATGAAGGGAGAAAAAATATTCACTATCTCACCTAGCGCAGTTGGAGAGGCATTTGCTTGTGGAGTGAAGCCTTCCTAGGATGTCGTGTTCAAGAAGATGAATCTCAAGGAAAAAGAATAGAAGTACCAATCGATTGTGATGTTACACCATTTCATGGAGAACCATCTGATAAAGATACCCCAATTCAAAGAGTTACTAGCTTTTTATAAGCCCCTACAGAGCTTAAAAGCCTAGATATGTTTTCCATGTTGGCTTGGATATCCGGTCTTCCTATTGACTCCATAATATATAAATTATAAGCAACACTAGTACAGTGTATATTGCAGGTGGAATTTTATGCCTTGACAGTAATGTAGGCAAACACAAACCCCATTTTATTTGATTGGGTAGATTATGTGGCTCAAGAAATGCACAACTAGTTGGAGAGGACACAAAGTGAAGGATCAATTTTATTCAAGCATACTTTATTTTTGTCCTGGTATTTCTTCTTTCACATGCACTAGGATTTTTCTTTTATAGCAATCAAGCAAGTTGATGAGGCAGACAAGAAGCTACCAATTTATTTGTGGACTCCAAGCTTGTACAAGAGGGAGTCATTTTATACTTTTAATTGCATGTTCTTGGGTCCCACCCTCGAACTTTTTTTTGGCACATGTGAGAGAGTGCCAGGGGTGATGAGGGAGGAGATTATTGCTAAATAGAAAGGAGATATTTTCTTGTTGATGTACGACATCATGGTGAAAATTTTTGACTTCACTAGCAAGTCATTTCTCCTTTCGTATTTTACTACTAAGCGCCTCTTCACAATGGAAGTTGTCTGTTAGAATGACTACATAAATTACATCTATGGGGAAGGATGAGGCAAGAAGACTACATGTACCATGTTATTTCACTTTGGTGGCATTGAAATAGACCAGGTTGGCCATAATAAATTGATTAATGAAGCACTCTATGACATAGGTATGGTGGAGTTACCTCAATGGTGGAAGTATGATCCTTTTGGTCAGTTCACAGAGTTGATTAAATCCAAAAAAAATTATTGCTGCCCCAAACCTGATATTTAGTAACATAGAAATAATCCACAAGGGCATGATATCGAATGGTATTTTGAGTAGATGATATCGCTTCCACCATGGCATGATTTTATGAGATGGAGGCCGAGTATAATCCTATAGTTCAAAAGCATCAAATTCCTCCTTCATGTTTGTTTAGCAAAATGAAAGAATAGTTGCCCACTTGGTCCAAGAATAAAAATACTAACTGGTGGGTTATGAGGGCCCATAAAGGGAAAAATGGATAAGCTTATGGCTTGGCAATAGATGAGATATTTTTAGATGTATATTATGAATACTACAATAGCTATTAGCCAATATCTTTTGATAATATTATACCTCGAACCTTTCAAATATCTGGCAGCGAAGAGATCATGGTCAAACAGGAGCAACATGTGGTTAAGAAAGATCCTCTTGTGGAAGAAGATAAACATCTATCATCGAAAGTGCAACCCCTATAGAATAATAAAAGCAAGTGTGAGGCACTTACTTGCCCTAAGATATCCAAAAAGTCAAAAATAGACGTAGTTTCTTCATCAAGTGCGAACCCTCCTCCTATAGCCGAAGCCATACAAACTAACGTTTCAAGAAATCCTCCTTTGGTTTAGGTAGAACAACTTGGACAACACATGGAATTTATAGATCTGGAGAGGGAGGCAAAGGAGGAACATGACAAGGGCAAACCAGTGTCACAGTCGCCCTCATCATTGGCTCAAAATATGTTGGAGCTTAAAGGTACATTTTCTCTACCCTCTTTCCTTTCTCTTGAGAATTCGACAACTATTGCACCCCATTTCGTAGCTGTCACTTTCATATCACCTCCATTCGAAATACCTTCTACTTCCATTTTGCTTCTTGTTTTCCTATCTCTAGTCATTGGTGTTCTCTCCTTCTATTACTGCATCTAGTGTTTCCCTTTCTTTCAGTTCTTTTGCATCTGGTCCCAATCCATTTTTGCGCCCTTCATCCTCCATTCTAGTAATCTCTACCATGGATATATGTACACAAGCTCCTCCTTGAGTGACTGTAACTATAGTCAAATTCCTAACTTTTTTCCCTTAACCACTTTTGTTCATAAGCCATTACTGTTTCCCAGCCTCTAGTCATTGATGCTCCCTCTTCTTCTATTCCCGCTTCTATTGTTTCCCTTTCTTTTAGTTCTTTTGCATCTGGTCCCAATCCATTTTTGTTTCCTGCATCCTCCATTACAATAATCTCTACCACCAATATAAGTATGTAAGCTCCTCCTCGAGTGAGTGTAACTATAGTTGAATTCATCACTTTCATCCCCTTAACCACTTTTATTCCACCAACCATTCTTATTTTCGCTTCCCTTCCCAAGCCAAAACCTTAGCAGGCTCATTTTTCTCATGTTCCTTTTATTGAGTTGCAAGTGATATTAGAGACAAATATGGGGATTGTAATAGAGTATATTTTTGCGGCAAACATGAGCCAAGGTCGATAAAGTTCATCGTAGTGGCTAAAAATCC
Source organism: Wollemia nobilis (assembly GCA_028583015.1). Classification (NCBI taxonomy): domain Eukaryota; kingdom Viridiplantae; phylum Streptophyta; class Pinopsida; order Araucariales; family Araucariaceae; genus Wollemia; species Wollemia nobilis. The sequence goes on along the minus strand of JAQPPZ010001245.1, from coordinate 3,615,346 downwards.
ATAAGAAAAAATAATCTTGAGATCCAGTGAATATATTGAAGAAGGTCACTTTTGACCCTGAAGCTATGGAGTCTCATACTGTAAAAATGATTCCCTAGGTCCAAAAGCCCCAAGGAGAAATGGATCCAAGTGATTACACTTATGAAGTCATTACAGAGGATCTGATGAAGATTGACACCATGAAGAAGTTGGGAATATACAAGTGGATATGAGCTCTCTTTACTTGCAAGATGCTCTCTTTACTTGCAAGATGAACATTCTAAGAAAAAAAAATTTGAGGCTAAGGTAAATATTATTTAGTTGAACAAAGCTCTGGCCAAAAATAGGGACCAACTAAAAATAGTGAAATCAAATGCAGAGTGCTAGTAGTGGAGGATGAAATATTTGGATAATGAAGCCAAGGGATACCAGACAACTTGCATAGTTGCAGAGAAGCAAATGCAAGCATTGACTTCCCAGCTTGAGATTTTACAAAACCAACTATCTAAGAAAGCCACACAATCAATGGGCTTCTCCAAGGATAAAGTAAAAGAAGCTCATTGTCATTTAATGAAATATTATGTACCATTGGAAATAGAAGTGCTCAAAGTTTTTTTGAGTATTCATGAGGCCCGAACAGTGCTTTTTCTTAGTGATTGAACTTTGGAGTATGTTGATGAAAAGGTGGAACCAAAACTAGAAATGACACTAAAAATTCAGGCATTGGTATTGTCTGACTTTCAAGTCAAGTCGATAAGTGGGATGGATCATGGTTGGACCAAGTCCAGGATGATGTTGTGTAGCTTTTTTTCCAAGTTAGAGCTAGTGAGATAAAGCCAGAAGTTGATGACTATGTTCAAACAGGAGCATTGCATTTCATTCATGTATTTTAACGCTCTTGCTGATTCTAGGTTTTTGAGCTCCGTGGATGAATATGGGGAGCATTTTCCAATGAGACCTAGTATAATTTTATAGAATATACCTTAGATATCAATAGCTAGGAGGAGCCAATCATAGAATAACAAGTACTGCCATGCATGGAGAGGTTCACCCGCATCGAATCCTCCCTATTGGAGCTTCGATAGAGAGCTAGTTACATCAGCATAGATCACATTCATACATTGAATTTTTTCATTGATTCACTAACTATGCTCTCTACATTCAATCTGAATTCCTATGTCGAGGTAGTTATTGTGTATTAAAATACTAGCGAAAGCCTCTCCAAGCAAGAACCATGAGAGTGGGTAGAAGTAGAGTAGAAAGTATCTGAAGAGCAAGAGAAGATGGCACAAGAGGAAGGAAGGAAGAAGAAGGCTGTGAAATCAAACGTACCACCTGATGTAGCCAATGGTTATGAAAAGTGAGCGTAATGGATGAAGGCCTCATGTCAATTACATCCAGAAGAACTGAATACCTCAAGAGCCACCAAAAGTATTGCAAATTTTTCCACAGTAATATTTTAATTATAAAATGCTAAGTATGAAAAGATAAATGATGCAATGATTGTGCTAGTTTTCATTTTGCTGTGATCATTTTCATATAATGTTTTGCTCCTCCCTTTTTCTAATTTCATCAAACTACTAATATTTTCTCTAGTCATGTGTATATTTTTTTGGTCTTTTCAAATTCCATTGTCATTGATAGGGATAAAAAAATACTGAGAATTTCCTAGTCCACCTTATAAAGAATGATGGACACAAAGGTGACCATATCCACAACCTTTCATCCTTTTATTAATGGATAGGTACAATACATGAATCAAATACTTAAAAATCTTATTTAAATGTACAATTCCCATCCATGCATATAAAATGAGAGGTTTCTCTACATTCAGTAAGTGAACAATTTAAATCTTAGTAACTCTACCAAACACAACTCATTTCTTATCATTTTTGATGTTAGATAATTTTCTAGGTACAAGCAAGAACTCTTAGAGAGTCATTCGACAATAGTTAAGAGGTTTCAAAAATATGTACAAGGTTCTTATTAGATGGGTATTTATTAGGGTTATGCATAGTGGTGAATATTCACAAATTGGGCAAATATTAAGATTTCTAAAATTAAAAATGGTTAAAATAAGGACCCTCGACGTCAGCTCATTCACCTAAAATTTTTAGTACCAATTTTTCCTTAGGGTCAATTCGCCACAATATATATCCAAAAATAGGTATATTTGTACTCATTGGAAAGCTCTTTTCAAGCCTAATCTAATGGTGGTATTTTTATGAAGTTATAAAGTGACTTAATAGGTCAAATTGGACCCAAAGATGAACTTACACTTTAGGGCTTCAAATGCTCCAAATTTTGGTGTGAATATGATTGATTTGATTTTCTTAGGATTTGCCTTGATTCATCTAGATTTCAATTAAGATTTATCATTTTTTACAAGTACATTTTGAGTCCAACCCCTTATGCATAACCCTAGTATTTACTACTCTATTGGATCTCCTATTATTTTGGTAGGATTATTAGATGCTAATTAGGATGGTAATTTAGATGAATGATACTCCACCACAAGATTTATGTTCTATTTAGGATATGATCCTATTTATTATATTACATACTCTATTATATTTATCTCCTATAGAAGTTGAATATCGTGTTACTAGTGAGGAAACCACGTATATTAGGTGGGTGCTCATGATTTTGGAGGATATTGAAATTCCTCATAGTCTTCCACTCACTCTACAATGTGATAATCAAAGTACCATCCAACCTCTCCATAATCCAATGTTTCATTAGAAAATGAAGCATATATATATTTAGATGCATTTTGTGAGGTGGATTCACTCAAGAAGGATTCTTGATCCAATTTTTGTGTCTTCATAAAAGGAGGCAATGGAAATTTTGAACAAGATCATCTCCAAGGTTAATTTTTTTCCATACAAGAGCTATTATCCCTTAAAGGGAGATGACAAATAAGTACCTTTATTTGTGTCCTCCATTTAACTTAAGAGAGATGTTGGAATATGTGGTGGTTAAGAATCTCTTTAGTCATGACCAAATTTGGCATTGTATTGTTTAAATTAGCTCTTTGGACCCTTGTAAATATTGATTAAGTTATTTTTATAATAATTTATTATTGTATTCCTAATGGTTGGTTTCATGACCTTGACCTAAAAGTAACTTGTATTTGGATATAAATACTCCATCATGCCAAAAAAAAATTTAATCAGCTACAGTGTAATTATATTCATCGATAGTGAGATAATTTGGTGTTCATGGACTTCCCTATATATTCTATGCATTTCTTTGAATGGATTTCTTTTTAACCATATTGGATAATGTCTTGATTGCATTAATTTTTGGAAATTGTTGTGAAATAATACATATTAATTTAATTGAGTGATAAGTTAAAGAGTTAAAATAATTTCTAATTCATGGTGAGAACTAAGACAAAATTAGAATTTTCTGTCCCATTGGACGTCACTAGACCCTTATCTGGTTGAATGGACATTAAAAGTAGAATAAGAGGATAAAATCCCAATTATTTGTGGATAGGTTATGACATAAGATAACCTCCAAAAATGACTCATCATTCTAATATCAAAATTAAATATCTCGTCTATTTTATATTATATTAAACTTTTTTCTAAGTATTTTCCCATATTAGTTAATCTTTTATACATTAAGAGTCTTAACTATTTAGGTTATTCCATTTTCTTGTGATATATTATGACACATATTAGCTTCTCATAATCTTGTACTTATTTATAATTAAAAATTCCTATTATTCGTGAGATATAACTCTTAAGATTTTAATATTATTATATTTATATGCATTTAACATTATATTAATTGAACAAACATTAAGTGGATTATTTTTGTCAAAATTCTTATCATGGTAACTATGGATTTTTTGAGTTTCCTAATAATTGATTTCATTTTATATTTTAATATTTCTTATATTATGATTTATATGAATATTTATGCAAGTTAGGTATCTTGGTAAGTATTATTTAACTAAAGATGTCATTTGTATATAAATATAAATTGCAAGACCATTAGGATAAAAAAAATTTCATATACCATAGAAACTCAAAAGTATGAGTGTGGTTTTGGGTATTGTCGTATTAAAACTATTTATGTGGTATTATAAGGTAGATTTTTTTTGGACTATTAGTGGTTTAAATAACCAATGAATTCCATATATATTATGTTATTATATTTGTAACTAATTAGCACATATTAAGGATAAAAATACAATGTGTGTGAGGTATATCAAATATGAATGTATATTAGAAACTTGAAAATTGTTCATTATATCTATAATATAATAATATATAGTTCACTTTATAAAACCAATAAAGTGAGAGGAATCAAAATTCAAATATCTAATTCCATATATTTGCAAGCTTAAATAGGCCTCACAATGCTAAAATACAAACAATAGGCCCCAAATCACACTTGTGAATGAATAGAGAGGAAATTCTAACAATATGCTAACAAACCCTAATAACCAACTAATGACTAACTTAATATGAGCTACATCCAGCTAATGGCTAAAAATAGCCTACGTGAGTATATAAGCTCACGTGTGATTTATGAACATAGGAAAATAATCTTAATCCTAGGAAATAGAAACCTAAGATGAACAACTAATCCTATGTCAAAGTGATACCCTCATCATACCTCCCCACTCAAGAATCATTGGACTCCAATACTTTCACAATAGGAGTGGAAGGGTGAGTCACTAAATATTCAAAATATATCTCATAACTGGATGGAAGAACATCATGAAAGTCTTGAGATGTCGATGTAGGGAAACAACGTTGAGATATCATGCCCTTGCCAAGTGAAGAACTAGGACAAGGAGCAAGTTCATGTTACGAAAGCTGCAAATTCTATTGCATATCAATAACCTCTAAAGATGATGTTTGAAAGAGGTCGTTGCAGTGCTTGAGGTGGAACAACAAGAGGAGTAGTAGGAGAAACAGGAGGAGGTATTTATGATGGAGGAGTAATTACCTCCTTATAAATACAAAGGTCCTTTAGGCCATAAGACTAACTACAACAACTATTTCGACTACTTTATTTACCAAATAAATGGTCATTTATCCCCTAGTGCAAGCTAGGAAGGCTATCAAGTTGTCTTAAAATGAGTACAATATTTTGTCTTGCACGACAATTACAAGGGTATTGCTTTTCAAGCACTTACAATGAGCCACAAAAGGCTTTCAATATTTTCCTAGTAGGCAAATACAATGGTTCTATGATTTTCAAGCACTCTACAAGAAGCCAAAAGGCTTTTAATTCTTGCTTCATAGGCAACTACAATGGTGCTATGGTTTTCAAGCATTTTTACAAGAAGACACAAAAGGGTTGCAATATTTGCCTTGTAGGCAAGTATAATGGTGCTATGGTTTTCAAGCACTCTACAATAAGCCAAAATAATTCCAAGCTTTTCCTCGTAGGCAATTATAAAAGCATTTTTTTCCAAGCTTGGGAAGTTACAAAAAAATATTGCAAAACAAATATTTAGCCTCTCAGGCTTTTACAATGCTTTTGTGAGTTGCACAAATGTGCAAAATAGTTTTGAGCCTCTTGGGCTTATTACAAGGTTTGACCTTGTTGCTAAGGTATAATTGCAAAAAAAATTATGCAATTGTAATGTTTAATTAAAGTAATTAAACATTATTTAATTAATTTAAATTGAATTAATTAGTATAATTAAAAAAATTAATTATTTTTATGCCTTAGCAAAAATTGTTTGGGGCTAAATCAACCCGATCGGCCTTTGACAATCAATGATGCCTAGATGTCACCATTGATCATTGGCCAAGTGTTCTCTCGAAGGAATCACCCATCAAGTGGCTCATGGATGTAGATCTCAACGTGACCACCAAAAGATGGTAACCTACGTTAGTGTGTTTTTTATGCTAATATTTAGCTCAATGATCAGCTACAAGGCCGATGTGGGATATCGGTTTAGTGAAACATTAAATAAAAACTATGCATACAACACCAGATATGTGTTGTAATCATCAGAACCAAATAATATCATCACGACATCCATATCGGTATTTTTCCACTACACATCAATGATCGATGGAAATACAATCAATTTTTAGATATGTATTAGAAAAAAATCATTTATTGGATAATGCCTATCTATCTACAAGGCTTCTGTGGTGTGCGGTCTCCAAATGTGATGTTTTTGGTTGGAAACCAACATCAAAATTTACTTTCAACAAGTGGTACTCCTTGTCTTGCAGATACCTTGGGTTGATTTTAGCAACAACACATAGAGAGTGATGGTGTCTATGCAAATAAACAACAGGTCGGTGCCAAAAATAGGTTTCTCCTATGTGCAACTAAATATGTATTTGAGAGAGGTTTTAGTCCTACATTCAGGTTGTTGGAAATTGAGTAGTTGTCTAAAAGGAAAGAGGTACCATATGCCTTATGCCCACCTCATGGTGGTTAGTCCCCTTCATCCGACCTCCATAAAACCATGAACGTTCTCCCTTTATCATCCACTTGTCCTCTAGCTACATCACCCTTTCATCGTGCATGTTATCAGACCATTCATTTTAGTTTGTCACCACCATGCTTACTATCCAGTCCTTGTCAGAACTTTGCTTAGCCATCTTGGACTTCTATCCACCACTTATTGTTTGTTGTGTTAGTATACCCCTTAGACCCAACGTTCAGTTGATCACTCAATCTTCATGTTAGCCAGCTTTCACATTATCCAGTCCTTGTCAAAACTTTTATTAGTCATCTTAGAATTCTATCCATAACTTTTTGTTTGTTGTGTTAGTTTCCCCGTAGGCCCATTGTTTAATTGATCGCTCAGTCTTCATGGAAAATAGCTTTCACGTATTCCACCATTGCTTTGCTAACCTAATGGATAGTTACTACTTTGGTGATCTTTGAGGTAGAGGTGGTTCTACCACCTAGGTTTGACCTCTTGGGTCAACCACTAATGTGGAACAAATTTTTCTAACACAAAATTTACAATATAGCTGAAATAAATTTGCTACCTTGAATTGCCATGAAAAGTCACTGCTAAATTACCAAAATTGTTGCCCAAATATTGCCCAACAAAATTTTGGAGTAGCAAAAATTGTAAAAATAGATGGAGTCCACCAAAATCCAAATGGCACAAGCCAAATGGAGCGATCAAATTCAAATTGAATTTTGATAAAATAGCCCAAATAACACTAGCCATTTGGGAGCACATGTCAAAAGGATCGTGTTCTGATACCAAATAAGAGGGATTAAAATCCATCTAATTCCATATATTTGTAAGCTTAAACATGCCTCGTAATTCCCAAATACAAACAATAGGCCCCAAATCATGCTTGTGAATGAATAGGGAGGAAATGCTAACAAGATGCTAACAAACCCTAATAGCTAGCTAATGACTAACTTAATATGAGCTACATCCAGCTAATGGCTAAACATAGCCTACATGAGTATATATGCTCACATGTGATTTATGAACATAGGAAAATAATCTTAATCCTAGGAAATAGAAACCTAAAATGAACAACTAATCCTATGTCAAAGTGATGCCCTCATCATCAAGGTATTTGCAATCAAATAATTTAGACTTTATTGTGATATTTTTGAAACTTTTGTTTTATGTACATATTTCTAGAATATATTTTAAGGCTATTTTTGTTGTATCTATCAAACTAAAATTCATGAATATGGAAAAAAGAAAAAATTAAATCCTCATATAAAATCCCATGTTAATCATATTTTCTTATTTATAAAACCCTTATGCAAGCAATTTACTTGCATCTCAACTTCTCAATTGTCTAGAATTAGTTTAGTGATATTATATATTGCAAGATTATGTGCCTCAAATATTGTGTTATATATATTTATAATAAGATTGATACCTTGTATTTAGTCTTATTATTATTATTATTATTATTATTATTATTATTATTATTATTATTATTATTATTATTATTATTATTATCTAATTACTTATTTAAGTTTAATCAGTATGTTACAAAGTGTTATTACCTATTTTAAAATGTTTTCTATCTTTATATGAAATAAGAAAAATGATAATCTCTCAATTAATAATAAACTAGTCCTATTTATATTTTATCTTAATAAATATGTAGTATTACATAATACTACTATACTATTAGTAATTATTTTCTTTATTTATTATATAATATTGTTTCTTAATAATATTGTTTTGGTATAATCATGTATCTAAGTACTATGAATAAAAAAATCTAGGGCAAGTTTTTTTTTAAATGACACATATTTCAAGAGCTATACATTTTCATAATGTTGTCTAATTTAGATAATTATTATACCATTATGTACAAAATTTGAAGAGATTTGAAATGAGTGATCATACAAAAGAATCCATTTAGTATTGAGGTAGATATGACTATGTGAAGATAGTCATTTGGAACAAGGGTAGTGATAGGATTTTTTCAAAAAAGTATCATATTTTATGAGTCATATCTTTGATAAGGGTTGTTCAATTTAGATGAATCTTACACAAATTTATGTCGAACATAAAGAGCCTTAAAGTAAGTGGTCATATGAATAAATTCAACTAGTATTGAGGGAGCTACAACCCCAGGAAGTTAGTCATCTAGAAAAAGGGTAGTGACAATCTCTAAAGTCATAGAAAATAAAATTATAGATATTTATTATCCAACGTTCATATGATAGGAGGAGCAATGGAGGTCTAGGAAATCAATGAGGAGGGATATTCAATCTAGGAATATAAATTTCTAGATAATTTTCATTTACCCCTTGATTATATTAGAATTTTTGCATATAAATTATTGTAGGATTTTTTCAAATGATATAATTACTATAGGATATATTGGTAAATTTTAGTAGATATCAAGTTTTAATTTTTTTTCCATTGATTGATTTACAACTAAATCCTTAGAATGATACCTAGTAGTAGGGGTTAGGGAGGACCTCATAGAGCAATGATCCTTGTTGCTTAAAAATAAGGTAATAATTGGTAAATTTAATGGGTCTTAGACAAAGGGATTGGGCTTTGAGAAAATGGATTAAAAGGAGATGGAAGTATCTACGAATTAATCTATCATTTCTTCCCAAAAATCTCTTCATATATATTTTTGTTCCATGGGAGAGAGATATATAATCCTAAAAGGGTATCTTTGGTTTTTGGGAAGAGCGAGATTCTTCCTTACTCACTTGTATGAAGGCTTTGTACTTTAAAATATAAATCTATCCCTAGTATCAATCTAGGTTAGGATGTATGGGTTGCTCATTGAATTTTAGGAAACAGATACATCCAATGCAATAGAAAATACTTTGGGAGAATTATTTAGAATTTAGAAACTATAAAAGATGGAGTCTTGGCTATTTATGCTTGGATGTTGGTCATGATTGATATCAATAAAAATTTATCAAAATCAGGAATTATTTAGCATGGGGGTAATTTGTGGACCCAAGACATAGATTATGAAAACATATATTTTAGAATTAGAAGATGTCATGCGGTGGGGCATATTTGAAGATCATGTCATAAGAAGATTCTAACATAAACATATGTAGAAAACCATAAGAGAAACTTACAAATGGATATAGATGATAATGCTTTTCAACTTCTAAAAAGTAGGTCTTTATAGATAAAATAATAAATAGTGGAGACCAATAAGGATATTGGAAAAAATACCTATTATTTTAAGGCTTTAGCCTACGAAGAAGAGGTAAGTTAAATCTTAGAGGACTAGGAAATTGGTATAATATTAGATGTTAATACCTCTACCATTAACAAGGAAATACAAAAAAATGAGTAGGATAAGTCAAAAGCTTCCTTAATAGATCTAGGAGAGGATAAATATAATGAAAAGGAATGTTGTGAAATAATATTTAGGAATAGAATAATAAGACCTAATCTTGATACTAGCAAAGAAAAAAGAGAAACCTTCAAATTATCAAGCGATAGCTAGGGAATCAAGACCAATTATAGAGAAATGAACATAATCTATGTTGGTTGAACTTATATTTACCAAAGAACAAAATGATATTAGTAATGTGCAAGCAAGGCCATCAACCCCGAATGAGACATTATTACCATATCATTTAATATAACGAGTGATAATTCCACCTCAAAGCAGAAGTATAACAAGGACCTTTGTTTAGGTAAGAAGCCTAATTTTCTTTGTATCCATGAAATTAAAATTAAAAATAAATAAGTTTTCAAAACTATGAAAGTAGTATGGACAAGATGTGAATGGAATGTTGTGTATTTAGAAGGAGCAATAGGGAGAATTCTAGCATGTTGAAATCTAGCTAGAACCTCCTATAAAATCATTTATAAAACTAAAAATTCAATAGCCTCATTAGTCACATGCTACTTTGTAGATATTCATTTCATCCTTATCAATGTATATGGTACTATAATTCAATCAAGAATATTAGAAGTATGGACTGGTACTGAAGAATTTATGAGAAGTAAAGACCAAGAAATCCAATTCATTATGATGGGATATTTTAATGCCATATCCAAGCTAGATAAAATTTTGGGGGAAATAGAAAAATACCATAAAGTATGAGAGATTTTTTAGATTTTATTTAAAATAATAATTTATGGAAGGTTAAGTTTGAATCAAACAACTATACATGGATTAAAAAGAGGATAAGAAAGAACCTAATAGTAAAAAATATATATGGATTCATACTCTTAGATCATTGGCTAGATGAAGTGTCTTTAGATAAAATTAATACCTTGACAAGGATTTGTGTAGACCACTGACCAATAAGAGTTAAAATAGTGGTAAGTGAATTAAAAAATATCATATTTTAAATATAATTAGATGTGAGAAGGTCATCCCCAATTTGTTGATATGATAATATAGATATAGAATTTTTCAAAAAATAATGGGTTGTATACACTTCAAAATATAATAAATCAATGAAATCTAGATTAAAAGAGCAAAAAAAAACACTTTTGAAAATATTTTTGAGAAGAAAGAACAACCAAAAGGAAAAAAAACTCAAAATTTTAAAATGGTTAGAAAAATAGTCCAAGCTTAGAGGAAAGATAGTTGCTTACTGAATATCATAATATTTTGATTAAGGAAGAGAATGAGGAGATTAAATTCAAGATAGACTTGGTTAAAAGAAGGATATAAAAATATAAAGTTTTTCATAAGATGGCAATAGCACAAAGACTGACATATAAAATTCATAGGATTAAATGAATACAAGGGGTTTCTATTGAATATTGAAGTGAAATAAAAAAAGAGGAAAGGATTCTTACCATAATATTCTAGGATCAGCATAGATTAAAGCTTATAATGATAAACTTCTACAAGAAGTACATTTAGTTATAAAAAAATGAAGATAATATTAAATTGATGGAGTCTATTATCATTGAATAATTTCATGCATCTCTTTTATATTTTGATAAGGATAAATCCTTAGGTCTACATGGGATATCTACACCATTCTATTAGCATAACTAGTAAATATTTATGATAATTTACTAATGGTAGTGAAATAATCTAGGGTAAAATAGTACATACCTTATCAAATAAACGCAACATATCTTACTCTAAGTACAAAACAAAAGGATGTGGAATTATTTGATTGATTTAAAGTCATAAGACTATGTAATATGGCATGTAAGATAATCTCCAAAGTGGTGGCTAATGGGTTAAGACCATTTTTAGACATAACTATTTTAGAAGAGTGAGAATTTGAGAAATGGAGATAGATTCTAGACATGATCATTGTACTCATGAATTAATGAATATAGTAGCTTAAAGAAAAGAGAGAGCAATGATATTAAAACATGATATGAATAAAGCCTATGATATGGTTAATTGGGATTTTCTTTTTGTAGTTTTAGAAAAAACATTATTTAGAATTAATTGGTTAGATGGATTAAAGCTTGTGTCTTTGCAATATTATATGTAGTGTTGGTCAATGGGCTGGTAACAAAATTATTTAAAGGCAAGGTACTTAGACAAGGAGATCATTTTTAACCATATTTATTTATTATTATGGCAAAGGTATTGGGAAGCAACTTGAATAAGGTATGCAAAGATGGGCTAATAAGTGGACTTAAGGCTAGAAATATCATCACCAACATCACCCATCAATAGATTTTAGATGATACAACCTTTTTTGGTAGGATAGATATAAATGAGGCTATAGAATTGAATAACTTATAAAAGGAATATGAAAGAGCACCAGGGAAAGAAGTTAATAGGAAAAAATAAAAAATTTACTTTCTAAACACTCCAACTAGAATAAAAGTAGGGATATGTAGGCTACTTCAAATTGAGGAGGTAAATTTACTAGAAAAATATCTAGGGATTCCCTTATTTTAAGGGAGAATGAGGATAGAATTATGAAATCCAGTTATAAATTAATTTTAGAATAAAATACTAGCATGGAAAGGTAGACAATTATAATTAGCAAGAAGAGTCCATTTAATTAAACCGTTCTTATAGGCCATTCCAACATTTAAATGTCCTTGTATATTATGCCAAAATTGGTAGAAAATTTTTTAATCTATATTTTATGGTCATTTTTGTGGTCAGGATTACATGATAAAATAAAATAACCTTTGATGAAATGGAGCACAGTGTGTGACGATAAAACTAGGAGAGGTCTCATTTTAAGAGTCCTTATGGATGTGAACTTAGATCTAAGGGGGAAAGTAATTTGAGATTATACAAAGAGAGTGAAAGAAAATCAAAAATAATTCTTCTAAGTACATTGAATTTATTGATCCAAGCTTAATCTTTACTACATTATCACTACATGATGCTTTTAAACTATGGAAGAATTTTTAAAAATGAATTGATCTAGTGATTAAAGGTCTAATATGGGTGGTGGGAACAAGTGAAAAAATATATTTGGATGGATACTTGGTGTGACAAAAAAAATTGTTTAATCTAAATCCAATTATGAAACCATGGATGAGATTACTTCAGCATAAATATGGTGAATGGGTTTTAAACATTATATCAAGAATAAGGAAGGAAGATTAGATGGAAAGAATATAATTTCACAAGTATACATGATATTTTTGCTAGAATGTAGTTGAGCAAAAACATAAAAACATTGATTATTCTAAGGGGATGTTAGATTAAGTTGATTTGGGAGTTGAACAGATCAAGGGAATACACAAAAAGAAGTTCATATAATGTAAAGCATCAACAAAATAAGAATACCAAAAAAATTTGGAGATACATTTGGGATAGCCCAAGCATTCCAAAAGTCAAAATGTTTGTATGGCTAGTAAGTCATTGGAAAATTTTATTTTCGGATAATCTAGTGAAAAGGGATTTTATGGCCCCTCACAAAGTTCTATGTAAAAATGAGGATATTATAGACTACATATTAGGACATTTTTCAATAGCCTAGGAATTATCGCAACAAATTCTTAATATGTTTGGTAAATGTATGGTGATGAGTGGAAAATTTGAAGAATGGTTAAAAAAATGGTATAGCACTTTTTAAAATGAGATAAATAAATGGTATAATACTTTAGACTATATGTCTAGAAAGGAATTAAATAATTATAAAAGGAATGGAAATTATTTTAGATTTAATGAAAAGAGATATTTGTTTAGCCATAGAGGAGTTTAACCAACCCTATCACCTCACCCAATATTGAGTCTTGAAGCAAAGAGCCTTACTAGATGAAGTCAAGTCATCAAATGGAATTATGATGTTGCGTACAAAAGAAACAAAAGGAATGAAAATAATATAAATGGGAAACCACCAAAAGTGGAGTTGGTCAAATTGAATTTTGATGGAGTTTCTAAAGGAAATCTAGGACTAATAGGAGGAGGAGGAATAATTAGAAATAATAAGGGTGATATTTTATCACATTACACTTTTAATAGTGGATTTAAGACAAATAATGAAGCTAAAGCTTGGGAAGCTTTCAAAGGTTTAAAAATGTGTAGATAAATAAAATGGAGTAGAGTATGGATGGAACACAATTTAGTAATAGTAATATATAGAATTTTAAGAAAAACAATGGCTCCATAAAACATACAAGAGATGATTGTAGATATACTAGACCTTGCTAAAGAGTTTGAAGAAATTAGGATTATACATGCATTAAGTAAATTGAAAAAATATGAAGATAGGCTAGATAATAAAGGGATTTTAGGTCAGAAGTTAAATTTATATTTTTCATGGTTAGAGGAAGTAGTAAGTTTAGCTGAAGCTAACAAGAAAATATTGACTACTTGAATCAAATAGTGATTAAGATTGAGTTTAATATTTTCTATTCATAATCATTTTTTTATTTTATAACATAATATATTTTTATATAAACTATTTATTACAATTCTTGTGGTTGGACTTATGCTTCAAGAAGGAAAATAGTAGTCTAGATCTAGTAAAATGGACTATGAGAATGCAATGTGTAGACCATAAAAGTGGAGTTTTGGTATTGTAAAATATTTTACAAGAAAATGTTAAGAAGAAGGATGCTAAGTTTTATAATATTTGTATTTACAAAGAAAATTAAAGAAGACCTAGAAAATGAAAATCAAGAATTTGGACTTTTTATGTAAAAATATATGGGTATCTAGTTATAGCAACTCAATTGAGATGTAATTTAAATTTACTTATAAACTCTCAAACTCTAAAGGAACTATTTGTGATTTCTTATTTAATGTGACTTCATAATCATCTTGTATATGGGTTAGATTTTATGCACGTTGCTTAGTGTTTTGCATGATTGCATAGTATGTTGTTAGGTATAGTAAGCACATATTTTCTAGAGATTAACGCATATATCATACACATATAATTGTGTATCTCTTTATACACTAATGTAGAATACTTATTAGAATTTTTCTTTTTATTCATGTTCTTTTCTACTCTAGTGTGATAATGATCAAGACATCTAAACAAGTATAATTAATTGGTACTAGGGTAGAATTTTATGTGCATGGAATCCCTATTATACTAGTTTTGAAATACGTTGTTGCTAAGCTTCACATTAGTGCACTACTAGTTTTGCATTATATTTTATGTTTTTCCTTTGGGCCCTCATACACCTTGTATAGGTAAATATTTTATAAATTTTTGTTACTTAAACTAAAGGTTGGTTCCTTAATCTTGAAATAAAGGTATTTTGTTATTGGGTATAAAAAACCCTTATTATAACCATTTACTTATTGGTTGAAGTGTATTCTAATTTCCCATAGTGAGACAATCTCATGTCCGTAGACAATCTCTTATATATATATTGATACTATTAAGAGAAGAGGATTTTGAAAGGGACCCCACAATTTTTTACAGAACCTCCAAGAAAACTACAACAAAACCAGAAGCAAACCTAAATGAACTAGAAACCACCCTCCCACCAATAGAGAGGGTCCAAAGACAACACCAAAAATAGAAAATTAAACTAGTAGAAAGA